>CM067899.1:9321561-9665825 GCA_034621355.1 Mycalesis mineus | reverse complement strand
AAAAAAAAAAAAAAAAAAAAAAAATATATATACGGTCGAATTGAGAAACGCCTTTTTTTTTGAAGTCGTTTAAAAAAAGAAACTGTATTATAAAAATAGTCGATAATAAATTTGTATATACTCGGTTATGTATGATTTACATATATCAGCTAATATTTATTTTTGTCGGGAAAAAAAATTTTTGGCTCCGCCTAGGTCATGTTTATTGCAAAACTGATTTCCCTTTTGCATGCTATTAATATTGGAGTATTGATTTATTGAAAAAATGAATATGAAAATTTTTACATTGATATTCTTTTTTAACAGATGTGGTCAAAAGTGGTTTTCACGGATTTGTATATAATTAAATTTTTTACTTTTGTATCGCTCTTTTCGTTTTTTTTTTAATTTTTTGGTTGAATGAAAGATAGACTTATATTTAGTTATAATTAATTAATTACCTTGAATGACTGTGCACAGGAGTACCAGGGGCAGGACGATAACCCTCACGGATACCATTTTCGCGTGTTGGGATGTCTCCTTTTACAAACACTGAACGCAACTACAACTAATAATGAGGCCGTACTTTGATAACAAATAGTACAGTTATATACATTTATTTCATTATACAGGATGTTCAAATAACATATTATTTAAAGACGATCACCTGTTTGTATCACCGCATGAAGATTGGATCTAGTTTTAAAATTTAACTTCATGGCTCTTGGTTCGACCTCCAAGCCTGATTGATTAATACGCAAAAACTGATCAGTGCTCTCAGTGTCAATATGAACCAAATGTCCTGATTTGACAAGTTCATAAAGCCGGTGTCCAGTTTCATTATTTTGAAAATATACTTCTAGCTATAAAAATAAATTATTTTGAAGTATTTACTCGTCTTTTTGACGGCCTCCGTGGTGTGATATTTGCGGAAATATATAAAACGGAGGTCTTGGGTACGATTCCAGGTTGCGATTGCGATTTTCGTAATTGCTCCAGCTGTCCTTGATGGGAGGCTTGAACCAGAAAAGTAGAAAAGTTTTATCCTGGATAGATTAAGTTTGACCCTGATATTCCCATAGAAACGAGAATCATAAAATACATTATTAAAGAACAATTTCAAGATTATAACTGAGTGATTTCAGTTTCGTCTACGAATGTGACTTATACAAAACTTTTACAAAAGTTTTACTTGTTAAAGCTGAGATTAAATAAATCAATAAATGAATCGGCGGAAGGCGAATCAGTTTTTTAGTCGTCTCTATTAGATGGCACTAGCAACTTTGCTTTAGCATATATATTATGTATATATTTATGATGCAATATTTTATACAAAAATAAAACAAAGTTATTAACAGCAACACAATCAGAATCCAGAAAACAAGCAAAGTAAGCCAATATGGAAATTACTACTAGTAGTGACATCTAGTATTGTTTTAGAGCACTATGCTATTTAGTCGACACGTCTTGTAAACTAGTTGGCACTACTTTCCATACAAAAATGAATTTAGACTTCAAATTATGGCACTGTCGCCCCCATACGGCAAACTTTTTGTCATAACATACTGTGCTTGCCTATTCTTATTACCCGACTGCGTCAGAAGGAGGGTTATCTTTTTCGAGCGTATGTATGTATGTATGTATGTCCATTTCTTCGGCACGCGCTACAGCCTAAACGGCTGAACGGATTTTGACATGTGAGGTGTCGTTGGCTTTGTCAAAATTGTGGTAGTGACATAGGCTATATAAATTTTCAAAATGGCGGCTGTAAATGGGGGGAAAAAGGGGGGATGTGTTTATTTTTTTCTCTTATCTTAGCAATATGGGTACCAATTGAAAGGTCGTAAAAAGACCATTTCAAAAATATAAATATCATATCATGTTTATATTGCCGTTTTAACAAAAAATGGCAAAAATGTACCGTATCATTTCTATACCATTAACTAAAACAAAAAAGTCTCAAATAAAATTATTATTATAAAAACAAAAAACCCGACTGCATAGAAGTTATGAACTGAAAAGTGAAAAACAAGGATCACTATATCTATATAAAATTTTAAATACTTTATGGTGATGCAAGCGGGGACAAAATACTTTATTTTCCACGGAGAAAGAAATATCTACCAAAACTACGTTTGTCCCTGCCATAACATAAAAATAAAATTATTATTATAAAATAATTTTAAAAGAAAAAAAGATATTAACATAAAAATAAAATTATTATTATAAAATAATTTTATTTTTATGTTAATATCTTATTTTGTAGCCGAACGAATAATTTTGGTGATTATGTTTATGTAATATAACCACTATGGTTTTTACATTTTTTCCTCTATAGACGCTTCAAATAAATTTTAGGTAAAATGTTGTATGGGCTCTTACCATTGTTCTTTTGCCTGTCTGTCTGTTTTTTTAAGTTAATCTCTGAAACTACCCATCAAATAATAAAATACCTTTTTTATATGATAGTCAGACTCATAAGGAGTAAAGTAGGCTAAATCATATCCTAATATTCTCACTGGAACAGACACTACGGGGTTTAAACCGCGGGCCTTCGTTAGTAGGCCAATAAAACAATAAGTAACGTCCTGTATCTCAATGTCGGTACGTACCCACTTGATCATTATCCGACGTAAAAGCACACCTCTCGAAAGATTATAGAAATGAGTTGCACACTCGCTGTGGTGGGAAAAGCCACCTATGTAACGTTAGTATCAAATACACTTACTATTTATAGAAATAGAAATACTACTTAAGATTTGAAGCGTTGTTTCGTCGGAACTGGCATTTTTGCGGAAAAAAGCAAAGTAAATAAACTACATATTTCATAGTTAATCGTCCCATGCTCATGAAAATTGATGGTCGGGACCCTGGATGATTTAACTTCCCAAAGCCACCTCGTCCAAGCTCCATAGATGCCTATCGTATTGGCCTAACGTAGGGGCATGGCTGACAATTATTCAGCATTAACACACAAAAAAGTTGAGAGGTGTCAAGGGACACCCGGATGGAACGAAGTTCCTTTCGATTAATTAGTGAAGGAATGGCAATAAAATTTTATTTGTTTTAAGTAATAATAATATTTTAGTCGCGTATTCGCGGGGGGAGACCTGTGTCCCTCCCCCTCCCACTCCCCCCGCGAATACGCGTGAAACGCAAAAAACAACAAACGCGTGTGTGGTACGCGTCTGTACGCGTACCACACACGCGTTTGTTGTTGTACACCGAAACACCAGAGGGCGCCATGAGAGCGCGAGACAGCATACAGCGCGGGCGCCCCCCGCCGCTCACGCGCACACACATCAAAGGCGGCGGCAAGATCCTTTGATCAATAAGCTCCATATTGGAACGAGTGTCCAAAGCTGCTCTAGTAGGGTCCTTCCGAATTTGGCTAGGCAGGGAGAATAACTTGAACAGAGGAGGTGAGTGTTGACGCGCGTCACAAACCTTACCCTTACACCTACACCCGTGTCACAAGTCTCGGGCTCTGTTCGGAGTTTTTCTCTCAGCCACGCGATGGACCCGGCACCCGCACGGTGAATCCATGGAATGCTAAGATATTCGTCTCTCTCCAAGCCCGGAGTCGGGAAATTGTGGTGTTACATCCCCGTGCCTCAGAGAGCATGTTAAGCCATCGATCCCGGTCACTATCATCAACATCTGATAGTGATCGTTGATAAATGAAACATTATCACGATAAGCCCGTCAACCCGTATTGGAGCAGAATGGTGGGCTATGCTCCATATACCCTCTCCTATAAGAAGGGAGGCTTAGTTCTGGTCGTTATTAACTCATTAGGCTGATAATGGTGATAATGACAATGTTTTCTTATATCTCAGGCTGCGAGATATTATGTTAATGTCGTTGTTAGGTACTTCTCAAAAGGTTTAGGCAGTATTTTTAACCGACGAAAAAAAAAAGAGGAGGTTCTCAATTCGACACGTATATTTTTTTATGTATGACCACGCATAACTTTTTACAGTGTTGTCCGATTTCGATAATTCTTTTTTTATTAGTAAGGGCATACATCCAAGGTGGTCCCATTGTCCTCACGTTAGGATCTGCTGATGATATCCTAGGGAAATTGAAGGAACTCTTCAAATTTTGGAGGCACGCTTACAGCGATTTCGGTTTTTGACTCGGTATCGGTAGCTTTTTGGCTACTAGTGGCATATAATATACTATGAAAGTATAGTACGAGTACGGTTTGTGGGTTCTAGGTAACGTCCTTAAAAGTAGAAACCTTGGCTGGCACCGACTTCATAGATATGCTTAAGTAAATTAAAGCAACTAAATGACACAGTTATCTTTTACTTTTTAGTGCGTTTTGAGTCGGTTCTATTTTTTGTTAAAAAATTTTATTAATGAAAGCTTCCAGGCGCGACACTTTCAAGAATTGTCGTCTTATTTGATCCAATTTACATAAATCTAAATCCTATCAATCATAATATACTAAAACCGTCTTCAGGAATCACTGCACTACATTTTCTATTTTTTTACCCGACTGCGTCAGAAGGAGGCTTATGTTTTTCGAGCGTATGTATGTATCTATGTATGTATGTCCATTTCTTCGGCACGCGCTACAGCCTAAACGGCTGAACGGATTTTGACATGTCCTCACATGTCAAATGTCGTTGGATTTTTCAAAATTATGGTAGTGACATAGGCTATATAAATTTTCAAAATGGCGGCTGTAAATGGGGGAAAAAGGGGGGGATGTGTGTATTTTTTTCTCTTATCTTAGCAATATGGGTACCAATTGAAAGGTCGTAAAAAGACCATTCCAAAAGTATAAATGTCATATAATGTTCATATTACTTTTTTAACAAAAAATGGCAAAAAGTGTACTAAGTGTACCGTCTCATTTCTATACCATAAACTAAAACTAAAAAGTCTCAAATAAAATTATTATTATAAAAACCAAAAACCCGACTGCTTAGAAGTTATGAACTGAAAAGAGAAAAACAAGGATCACTATATCTGTATAAAATTTTAAATACTTTATGATGCTGCAGGCGGGGACAAACGTAGTTTTGGTAGTTCTTTCTTTCCCCGCAGGTTAAAGTATTTTGTCCCTGTTTGCAGCACCATAAAGTATTTAGAATTTTATATAGATATAGTGATCCTTGTTTTTCTCTTTTCAGTTCATAGCTTCTAAGCAGTCGGGTTTTTTGTTTTTATAATCATAATTTTTTTCTATACCTGTTGGTATTCCAAATAAAGAGAAAAAAAAGACAGTTATGAAAGTGGCCAAATTTTTCTTAATTAATAACTAGGTACGAAAATGTAAATAAAAATCTTCTTTCGTAGCTGGTCACGAAACTTGGTTACGAAAACGACAAAAAAATTCCGTTTTCGTAGCTGGTTATCAAAGGAAGAAAAAAATTCCATGTTCGTAACTGGTTACGAAACTTCGGTTACGAAAGTGGACTGAACCCTCAAAAGCGACCTAGGGAGGAATACAACAGGCACAAGCTGAGATGAACCTTACTGGGAAAGTGTGAGGAGACACCGGTATGTGTTTCTCACGAGAGCACGGGGTCTCTAAAAATACACTGACGATAGTCACCGAGGGGGTTTTAGTGGGTAGTAATCCCACATAGCCCGACCTCTCCCTCGAGAGGTTGGGTATCTCTGGGAGATTTCCCCCCCGTCAAAAAAAAAAAGGTAAACACAACTTGCGACTAATTTACATTTATTAGATTTGCTGGAGTTATGTAAGGTTATATGCACCTTACATAACTTCAGCAAATTGGTGAAATCGGCATAAAAGTCCGTGTAATGTCTAGCCTTTAATTTTATCAGGAACAGACAGCCATCGCTGGTTACCACCATACAACTACCGCCAAGTGTTTTAGCGTCCAGGTACGATGTCGTGTAGAAACCGAAAGAGGTTTTGATTTCATGTGAAAGCAGCGCCAGAATGGCAAAGTTCCATCGCGCCAGAGGAAAGGGCGAGCGCTTTGTGATTTTGTTTTATTACGTGAACTTTTACGTCGATTTCGTCGGCAGCGAAGCTATAAGAGCACATGGCTTTTCCAATGTCATAGATGATAGATGGATGGATGGATAGCAACCTAACACTTATTACCAACGTTGCGGCGCCGCAGCGGTGATGAAAGAATGGTGCACTGCACCGCGTGAAACGGCTGTAAATCGAATATATCGTTATATTTTTTAACGATTTGGTTCATATGGGTGAAAGGTCAAGCGTGTCTTTGTAAACTGTAAGAACGTCCGCACAGGGCAAAGGGATTGTTAAATTATTATTAGTAGCTTTGTTTGGATTTTATTTTTGGAAATTGTTTTTAGATACAAATTACAAAACAGCGCCATCTATTGTTAAGTAGCTTTAGTGTTGTGTCAGTAGAATTTTGCATTGCCCTAAAACATTAATAAAACAACATTTTCTAAAACTGATAATTCTTACAGGAATGACGTTTCTATTTGTCATATTTGTGTCAGAAAAGAATAAATTGTTGTGGAAATTGTTGGGCTATTTTTTCTTTATGTATGTATAGCTATAGATTAATTGCCCCCGAAAATTTCTTGAAAATAGTTGGAACCATTTAAAAGATTCTCCACAGTTAGATGATATTTTTAACTGGCTTCAAAAAAGGAGGTTATATTAAACTGTTTCCATTTTACTAATGCTTATTATTTTATTACCTATTATTTTTGTTTAAATATTTTGAACATATTTGCGATATCATAAAATGTTATCTGTTTGCGGTCAGAGGCAAAGATCAAGAAATATTGAAATTAAAACGATAAGTAAATTGATTACTTAAATAATTATACAATGTATGAAAAAAATTTAGGTATTAGATATACCTAGATAATGTCAGTACCGGATAGCTACTCGTTTGAAAGTGAGATTTGTTAGAAGCGAAACTATTGGCTGTTTAAATATTATCAGAAATAAAATGTTAGCTTACTATATTTTGGAAGGGAAATTTAATCTCAAATAACTGACCCTGAATTGCCTCGATGGTATACTGGTAAGCCTTTGTGACTTCGATCATGAACTGGGTTCAAATCCAGAGTCAGGTGGTAATTCTGTTTCTCTTTTTTCTAAAAATTTTAGTGAATTCTTAGCTCAGAGTTCGGAATAAGGAATTGTGCTGTTACAGCCCCATGACTCGGAGAACACTTTAAGTCGGTCACTGTCATCAACATCTGATAGTGGTAGTCAATGAACAAATCAACATCATTATAAGCCCGCCAACGTGCATTGGAGTAGCGTGGTGGGTTAACGCTACTTGTCCCCATCATACAATAAAGAAGGCCTGGCCTAGTGGGCTATAAATAGGTTAATGATGATGATAATGATTACCAATCCTAGGTTGTCCCGTAGGGTATTAGGAACACCGTGAGTTTGTAGCCATAAGATACTCGCCTCTCGAACTATGACCGTATCTATTAAGATTTTCGCATTAAAAAAGATATTTGTTTTTAGGTTAGAAGCTCAAGTTCCAATACAAGTTGACATTTTGTGAAGGTCTCGGCCGCGTTGATAGTTTTCTTCCGCTTCCTACCTCTCCATCATTAAGGGTTCCGTACCTCGAAAGAACAAACTCATATCAAGCTCAAATTTATATCAAAAACTCAGGTCTACTGTCTCTCGGAGTTGTGAAAAAATTAAAGCTCTAAGTCAGCGCAATCATAAGGTTATGCCACAAATTTTTGACACTCGCAAGGGAATCAAAACTTACATGGCAGGTACTTCGCATGAACTCAGAATCTTGAACGAACGAAACAGCGACTTATAGCACAGACAAAAGACAAATTGCAATAAACCATAAATTTCTAGTTACGTCATATAATAAAAATATTTTGAATAATTTTAATCTTACCCTTCATAAGCGCGTAAAGGTATTCAAATTTATATTAAATAGATTTGTACAGCACCCTCGGTGCGCGAGTCCGATTTGCACTTGGCCGGTTTTTTGTTATTCATTGACTAGTTACTGCTTGACTGCACTCTTTCTCAGTAACAAGCGGAAAAGCAACCTTAGCCGCATTTCCTCTTTATAACGTTTCAGAAATGTCTTTAAATGAAATAAACTTTCTTTTGATTTGATCTATTTACCATTTTTTTTTTACTTGGCGTTTCTTAGTCACAACAGAAGTGTTGAAAAAACCCAAAAGATAAACCAAAATATGGAAAAAATCTATATTAGTAAGTTTGTTTATTATTTTTCTTTGACTCAGTTACTGAATAAGAAACACAATAAACTACGTAATACCGAACATTCCTTTGTTCTAAAATACCAGTCAATTGCGAGTCAGACTCTTGCACCGAGGGTTCCGTAAATTTTAAGGTTTTCGTAATTATTCCTAAACATTGCTTCATGCGAAATTTCAAGATTCTAGGACTACCTGTGAGTAGTAGAGAGTTAAATATGCAGCTTATGCTGTATCTTTTGAATGTGTTGAATTAGAAGTTTAATTTTGTAACAGCTTAAAGCTATTATAGAGCCAAGTATTTGATATGAATTTCAATTTATTACTTTTACGCGTTCTTTTGAGAAAAAAACGTGTAAATAAAAAAAAATATTTTTATTATATGTAACTAAAAATTTACAGATTTCGTAATTTTTCGATTATTTGTGCTATGTAACGTTACTTCGTACCAAATTTCAAGACCTTAATGAACTACCCCTTAGGTTTTGATTTACTTGACCGTGTCGAAAATTGGGGAAATTTTTGGCATAAACGGCTGTATCTTTTTAATGCCTTGGCCTATACTAAAGCCAAACTCCATTGAGAATGCTTGTCAACAAACAAATTAAAAATGAAGGTAGAAATCACTAGTCATTTTACACTAAATTTTTTTAATTAACTAGTTAATGACGAATTCATGACAATAAATTAGATTGCTAAGCTTAAAACTAATTAATATATTCAATATCGTTTAAATACGATTTTTTAAAATAACAAAACTTTAAATTTATTAGGCATAAAATGTGTGGCATTTTCTACCTTCATTTTAAATTTGTTTGTTGACAAGCATTCTCAATCGATTTTGGCTTCCGTATAGAGGCTTGATTTTTTCACGACTCTAAGGGACAGCAGACTTGAGTATTTGATATAAATTTTAGCTTGATACTTCCACATTTTCTAAGAAAAAGGGTTTTGAAAGGCAGACGGACGGACAACGAAGTGATCCTATAAGGGTTCCGTTTTTTCCTTTTTAGGTACGAAACCCTGAAAATGCTTAGTGCTAAAAACTGAAATTTATAAATAGTCTTAGAGTAAGTCTGTCTTTTAGAGAAGAGAATTTGACATTTTTTTGGGAGGAGATCAAAGTTGCCGCTGTAAATAAAAAAATAAAACATGATTGACATTCTATATTTATAAAAATAATACTTAAATTAAATCTTACATAAAATCTTATTTTTAATTACTTAAATATTAAGGATAAGCCGATTACAAAAGGTAGCGATGCTATGGTCAACCGTGTGGCGGAGTTGCATTTGTCTGTTTCGCACACACTGCAGTTGTCCTTTGTCTTACACGAATCCTCGTTATCTTGCACGAATATACAGCTTCTATTGGTTTTCTTTACATTACCAACTGAAAATATGAACATGAATTATTCTTAAGAACCTCGCACCGATGATGTCGATTAGTCTGATATTTATTCTACGATATTCAATTGCGTATATTGACTTTGAAATTAAATATATAGGACAATACACACCCCTATATAGCCCCAAAGTAATCGTAATAGCTTGTGTTATGGGTACTAAGATAACTGATGAATATTTTTATGTATATTATATATAAATAAATGTAATATATGGGTAAACATCCAGGCACTGGAAAACCATCCAAGCATCCAAGCTCATAACACAAACATTTTTAAGATGTGGGAATCGACCCCGCAGCCTCACTACATATCTGGTCTTGCTATTATAGAATCTTTGACCTCCTTTGTCTATACTAATAATTTAAAAAGGTAAAGTTTGTAAGTTTGCAAATAAAAATTCTTTCACCAGTAGAATGCTACGTTATCGGTGAGTGTTATAGGCTATATTTTATATTTGTATTGTATATATTACCCGAGTTATCATAGTTTTTGTCGCGCAAGTCGGACCGTGAAATTTATTAAAATTAGCTTTATGCGCGAATATAATTGAAAATATTGTATGAAAACTTCATGCATCTTAAAAAGTTCTACAAAAAAGTCCGCAATAGCATATAGCTATCTTTGTTGTTAAAATTAATATGTTTTTTATTTAATAAAAACAAAAGTAAATGAAATAATTTGCGATTTGCCTAGTCATTTATATACCTACTAGAGACTAATATAACTCATCATCATCATTATCAGCCTATTAATGGCCCTTACAGAAGAGGGGATATGGAGCGTACACCCACCACGCTGCTCCAATGCGGGTTGGCGGGCTTAGGGTGATAATGTTTCATTTATTAACGATCACTATCAGATGTTGATGATAGTGACCGGGACCGACGGCTTAACGTGCTCTCCGAGGCACGGGGGTGTAACACCACCAACTTCCAGACTCCGGGCTTGGAATGTACTGAACATTTCATAGAAGAATGAAAAAGCTCAGAATTATTCCATGACCCGACCCAGGGATCGAACCCAGGACCTCGTGATCGAAGCCGCATAGGCTAACCACTAGACCAACGAGACTAATATGACTAGTCGACACATTTTAAATTGAGTAGTCGTAATAATACCTCTAAAAATTATAAGGTTACGTAGGTGTGCGTAGGGGTATATCTCGTCAATATACTATATACTATTCGACGGCCCCTGGTGGAAGATTTATGTAACGGAGGTCCTGGGCTCGGTTCCCGGTACGGCCGATTGAGATTTTCAGAATTGGTTCAGGTCTGGCTAGTGGGAGGCTTTAATCGTGGCCAAAGACGTACCGCCAAGCGAATTAGCGTTCCCAACAAGTTTAGTAATCTTCTTCCATCTTAGATTTCATCATCACTACACCACCGGGTGTGGTCGCAGTCAAGGGCTAACTTGTTTGTTAACGAAAACAAAAATCATTACCCATGTAGTCGAATTTGGTACACTTTGGGACAACCTTAGGCTCCTGGACTGCTCTTCGGCGACGCTTGGGCGGCTGTTTTTGGGAAAAAGAAAAACACATCAGATATAATACTGCTGTCAACCTACATTTTGACTTATAAAAATATAGGCCAGTAAATTTTACGTCTCGAAAAATAACTTTGCATATTGTTTTAAAGAAACTAAAAAGTGCGTAATGGTTTTAGTGACTAAATCTCTAGTCTAGTCTAAATCTAAGTTTTGGAAAAGAAATAATAAAGTGCTTTATTTAATTACGAAAGAACACGGTAGCGATTAGAATGAGATAAAAAAATTAAATAAAAATCGTCGAGCTTCCAATTTAGGCCTCTTGGCTTTAATATTAATAACTTTAATTAGTTTCGCCGGTACTGCGCTTGAGCAGAGTACAAAAAAATCATTTGTGGGACTGAGTATACGATTTTATAATCTCATTCCAAAGGGAGTACTTGCCTTTCCAAAGTTCAAAAAATGTGTTAAAAACCATTTGCTAAGTAGAAGTTACTATAAAATTGATGACTTTATATATACAAAGATACTTGGAAGCAATCAGCTGTTCTTTAAACGACTTCAAAAAAAGGAGTTACTCAATTCGATTCGATAGCTTTTTTTTTGTTTGTTCGGAGATAACTTAGTCATTTATGAACCGATTTAGATGATTATTTTTTGTTGGATAGGAAATAGTTTGGTGGTGCTATCATGACAAGAAAACCAAGATCTGATGATAGGATCTTGGGGAAATCGAAGGGGAACTTTCAAAATTTGTAAGAACAACTAGTACTTTGTAGTTTGTTAACTTTTCCGGTAACTATTTAAAAGCACTACAATTTGATGAAGGTCTGGAGTCGATCTGATGATGGAGCCGAACTACATATAGGAGAACTTCTCAACGATTTACTGCAGTTACCTTGTGTTTGGGCATAATTAATGAGAACCTTGCATTTAGATAGGCTGTGACTGTCTTTGAGGGTCTGATGATGAAGAGGAAGGACAGTTAAGAGAGCTCTTTAACGATTTACAGTAGCTGTCTTGTGATTACACTTGATTAAATTCATGATCTGATTATGAGGTCTTTGGGAAACTTGAAGGTACACTTCAAACTTTGCACCGATGTCGGATAAGCTCGGGTGGCACCGACTTCATAGATATAGTTAAGAGAATTAAAGTAACTATATGACGCAATTATTTTTTTAATTTTTAGTGAGTTTTGAAGGTGTTTTTTTATTTATTTATTTCTACACACAAGACAGGATAACCAAAATTGTAATTTATGGAATATAAACTGTAACATTTTTTTTAAGAGAATTGAGAACCTCCTCCGTTTTTTTTCGTCGGTTAAAAAAACCAGTATGGTTTTTGTTTTTATAATTATAATTTTATTTGAGGCTTTTTAGTTTTAGTTTGTGGTATAGAAATGAGACGGTACACTTGGTACACTTTTTGATATTTTTTGTTCAAACGGTAATATAAACATGATATGTTATATTTATTTTAAAAATATAATTTTTTTAAGATCTTAATCTTAATTACTTTTATTTTATTATTTTTTTCATTATAATTATCATTAATATACTTTCATCTAATCATTACAATTTTTTATTATTTTATAGTTTTTAAAATTGTAAAATGTCAACCCAATTCAGTTTGTTAAAATTTGTAAATAAGAGAATAAGAAGGCTTATTTATTTGATTATTATTTTAATAATGGTCTTTTTACGACCATTCATTTGATATTCAAATGCTAAGATAAGAAACAATACACAACTGTAAATGGGGTAAAAAGGGGGGATCCCTTTTTTACCGTTACCTTTACAGCCACCATTTTGAAAATTTATACAGCCTATGTCACTACCACAATTCTAATGAAATCAACGACATCTCATGTGTCAATATTTATATATTTATAAATAGTTGTAATATGTTGGATAATTTTGTAGTACCTCTTGTGACGGTGGTTTCAAAGTAGTAGTAGTAGTAGTAGTACTTGTAGTACTTGTACTTGTAGGTTTAGTAGACCGTTCCGTAGTATTTGTAACCGGTGGTTCCGTAGTACTTGTAGGCGTTGTTTCCGTAGCATTTGAACGTTCCGTAGTAGTTGTTCCGTTCTTCCGCTCTGTAGTTGTTGGTGCCAGAGTACTTGTAGTCGTTGACTTTTCAGTACTTGAAGGTGGCAGAGTACTTGTAGTCGTTGACTTTGCAGTAGTTGTAGGTGCTTTGGTTGTAGTGGGCACAATTGCTTTACAAGTAACTGCTTTACTTTCATAGCCTGTTGCGCAGTCTTCACATTGATAGCATTCTAACGCTAGAGCTATTAAAAAAATAAAAGTAGATTAAATCCTAATCCACACTAGTAGTACAGATTGATTTTTACAATTTTATAAACCCAATGTATAACGAGTGTAAGAACGAAACGAACGAAAACGTGAACTAGAGATTCACATAATTCTGAGTCTGTTGGAATTTTTCGCAGCTCTTTTCGTGATTTTGAAAAAAAAAACTGCAGTTTCTCTAACTAATTACTTATGACATTACCTATGTAGTTCATCTCATTATGATTTTATACTAAAATCCAACAATTAAGGCTTTTAACTAAAAGTAGCAATGCAAATGTTTTAAACGGTCTCAATAGACTCCGGTGAATTCCTGAAGCTTGGAAAAGTGCCCAGGTAAATCTTCTTCCTAAAAAAATAATCCTACTTCTTTTTCTGATTTTCGGCCTATTTCGATTTTGCCATTCCTTTCTAAAGTACTTAAAAATTGCAAATGCATTGATTAAAGTCACTGATGACATTGGGCGATGGACAATAGGCAACTTATTGTCTTAGTTTTCCTTGACACTCAGCAATGCTTTCAACACAGTTAACTATGATATTTTGTTGGGTATATATACATATAATATATTATATAATAATAAAAATATTGTTTATTACTATATATCTATGTCTATATATATATATATATATATATATATATAATGCCTTTTTATATATGAATAGCCAGCGTGATTATATATATATATATATATATATATATATATATATATATATATATAATCATTCATCATCATATCAATTATATATAATCACGCTGGCTATGCTAACATATATAAAAAGGCCTAAAGCCTTCCTCGATAAAAGGTATATCCAACACAGAAATACTTTCTCAATTAGTACCAGTAAGTTATGAGATTAGCGCGTACAAACAAACAAACTCTTCAGTTTTATACCTTTATTACCTTATAAGCCATACGACTATAGAGTCTATTACATATGCGCGAATGGTAACCTACTCCAAGATTTAAGCGCCGATAACTTATTTTTTACTTTAATTTTTCACCGGACTTCATTATTTTATCTAAATAAAGTAATTAAACAAATAAATTAGGTATTTATTCAACGTCAGCTTAGAATAAACGCTATTAAAAATAATATTTTCATACGCTGCAATCGACATTTAATTAGCAAACTTTTTCCTCTTCGTATGAGATTAAATTAATGAGGGAATCACATCAGGATATCTAAATTTATACAACTGTATGGGACCAGTGAAATAAACAGGAAAATATTAAAAAATATATTTGTGCAGATTCGGGAGTCGCCACGTGATAAATTGCAAGCAGAAAATTTAACTATTTAAACAAACTCAAGAAAGAGGCAAGTTAAGCAACTTTAGGCAAACTGGCGAGGCAACTGTTATTTCAATACTTCAAAAAAATAAATAATCACCCTATTTAAAGTAACAACTACTTTTCAGCGCGTTTTAAAGTCGTTTTTATTTTTATTACACTTATTTAATGTGGAAATTTCAAAGTCAAGTTGAATATTCACACCTTACTTTATTTCAACTTAATGAATTTAAGTGGGCAAGAACTGTAAAGTTTTAAAAATTTAAGCTTATTTCAGAGGCGTAAATGAAGCTTTTAAAACATAAAACGTTATCTCGTTTAATAACGTGAGATGAGATACGATTGTCGAGTACGTTGTGTTAGTTTTTTGTCCCGATGGTGTAATTGCCATTTGCTCTATACGGGACAACAGCGGCGTCACCGGAGGTTTGGGCCAGCGCAGAAGTTTCGCCAGAGGGTGCCCAAAGGATTTATTTATTTGCTTATTTTCACAACATTAAACGTCTTTGAACAAAATAAAAACGTAAGAAGCTGTAACACAATTTTAACTACTGCAGTTCTAGATAATAAAAATGCAGACATTAGAATACTTTTGTTACTTAGTTTATAGGTAAGTACTTATTGTACATACTTATGCCTTTTGTTTAATAAATAAATATATTATAATATTATTATATAATTATATGTTATCATCTGCATTATGTGCATCTACACATTCCTTTGTTTATAAAATGGATTCGACAGAAAAGGCTGTAATTTTCTCTGCATAACATTTAGAAATAATAAACTCAAAAAGTTTTAGGTAGGTATATACTATATATACTGTATTTTTTATACCAGTTTACGAATATTTTTTTGCTCAAATTCGCTTAAGACGAGTTAATTAATCGGAAACTAAGTATCTAATCAATCTCGATTATTTCGATTCCCGGCGGAGCAGATTGAGATTGGTCTGGCTGGTGAGAGGCTTTCGCCGTGGCTAGTTACCACCCTACTGAATAAGACGTACCGCCAAGCGGTTTAGCGTTCCGGTACGATGTCGAGTAGAAACCGAAAGGAGTATGGATTTTTCATCCAACTCCGAACAAGTTGGTCGCTTGCATCTTAGACTGCATCATTACTTAACATCAGGTGTGATAGCAATCAAGGGCCAACTTGTAGTAGATAAAAAAAAAGTATTCGGGCATATTCAAATTCAAATTCAAAATCGTTTATTTCAAGTAGGCTTATTACAAGCACTTTTGAAACGTCAAATTGGACTATTTGTAGTGACTCTACCACCGGCTCGGAAGGCAGGCCCTGTTGAGAAGAGCCGGCAAGAAACTCAACAGTTGCTCTTTTTATAATATTATCAATTTTACAATATTAAGTGTGTTGTTACATAAAGTTATTTATTTTACTTCCTGTGTGAAGTTGAAAGCCTATCCAATTGCCTTTGAACATCTTTGTCATTTAAAAATTCATCGATAGTATAATAACCCTGACTCAGTAAGTGAGTTTTAATATATTGTTTAAACTTATGCAATGGCAGATCTAAAACTGAATTGGACATCTTGTTGTAGAAGAGTACACCCAATCCTACGAAAGATTTTTGTACTTTTCGGAGGCGATAAGCTGATATGAATCACTTATGTCTATTTCTAGGAAGACGATCGTTTAAATCCTTTTTCTGTTTATACATATTTACATTTTGTTTAACAAAGACTAGGTTATTGAATATGTATTGACATAGTTTTAGTAATCGACCAATCGGCAATAAAAATCGGCAAAATCCTGCAGTGGTCAATACAAAACAAGTAAATAGTGATGATCACTTCAAAATAGTAATACATGACAATGAATAAGTTCTCAATAATAGCAATAATTATTAATCTAAGGTTGCGGTTAACCCTTTTGTAGAAATGAAGTTACATTTACTGAATTTATACATAAATAAAATTGGAGTGTCTGTTTGTAATATTGAAATAACCGTTTTTTACTACATCCTGTGTTTATGACGACCTATGTGACGCAGTGGTATGTGTGGTGGATTTATAAGACGGAGGTCCTGGGTTCAATTCCCGGCGGGGCAGATTGAGATTTTTCTTAATTTGTCTTGTTCTGGCTGGTGGGAGGCTTTCGCCGTGGCTAATTACCACCCTACCGACAAAGACGTGCCGCCAAGCGATTTAGCGTTCCGGTACGATGTTGTGTAGAAACCGATAGGGGTGTGGATTTCATCCTACTCCTAACAAGTTACCCCGCTTTCATCTTAGATTCACCATCACTTAACATCATTCATTTCATCATCACTTAACATCAGGTGTGATAGCTGTCAAGGGCCAGCTTTTAGTCGATAAAAAAAAACATCCATATGAATAATATATACGGTAGGTACATACACCAAAATAACAATTTTACAATCAGTCGGATTGTAAAAATTCTTTTTGTATATGATAGTCAGACTGAAGGGGAGTGACACAGGCTAATTTGTATCCTAATATTCCCACAGCAACAGGCACTACGCAGGTGAAACCAGTCATTGACTATAAGGCCGGGCGCCCATTGTGATTTTTTGTCACGGTAACATTTTGTTGCCGTCACCCTCTGTCACCATCAAGGCGCCCACTGTAGGTAACTGTCATCGGGTGACAAAGTGAGCTTATTTGAGTTCTAGGTCGATTTCAATTAGGTTGCTGTAATATGTTCTCGCAGAATACACGAAAATAAATTAAACGAAAAAGACGCTAAAGGGTGCATCCTATATTGTACACTGAAAGATTACTAAAATATATTTTTTTTATTCTGAATTAAAATGAACACTTAAAATTTATGCATACATTTTTTTAATTATATATTGTTTATTGTAGGCTAGGGATTACATAAGAACCGAAAAAAAATATTTAACTAATTAATGGGACACCCAAAATAACTGAAAATTATAAATTTTCATACAATAATTTGTTTCCTTTATCTATACATATTACTTTTAGTCTGCTTAAAAAAATGAATAATTTTATAACATTTTGAGTCATCTCCTTTCAAACAAAAAGTGATTAATTTTTATGTGTACCATACGTCTAATCGGAACTTTCAGCAGCCCAATGGCGAAAAGTCGCCCAGTGAACGCACTCGCATAGCGATGCATAAGTCGAGTGACAGTCACGTCGCCAGCAAACGAAACTATTTGTCACCGTATTGTCACGTCACTTTAGTGAGCGTACTCTCTAATATCTACATTGCACTCGATTAGGTGACTTAGGGCGCCCGGCCTAAAATAGCTTAAATGTAGCTTTTAAAATATTTTGTCTGTGTTTTTGTGTTGACTGGTGCATTCGGTAAACTTTTATCCTGATATTTAACGGAACGGAACGGGAATTTTGCAGATTATTTGAGTAAGTTTTGCCGCGGGCGCCGCTGGTATTTGTTTTTTTTTAATTCTCTACATGCTCTACTTAGGCCGTGGCCTGCTAGTGATGATGCATTAAGATGGACGTACCGGAACGCTTAATCGCTTGGCAGTATTTCTCAGCCAGAACTGAATTAATTCAGAAAATCTTAATAACCGAGAATCGAACCCAAGACCTTCTAATAAATCCACTGCGATTATAACGATCAGCATTCATAAATAAAACACATTTTTAGACGAATTGTTTCAACAACCTAAACCCAAGACCTAAATGCTAAACTAACAATATAAAAACTTATATGCTTTCAAAAAGAGCACAACATCTATTAATATTATCTATTATCAAAATGCTTGTCTGTTTATTAGCGCTAATCTCTGAAACTAATGAAGAAGTAACTAATCATAATATGATTATCACCAATATGAAATATTTTACTTATAAAAATAGTAGCTACTTAGTTTTAATTAAAAATAAATACCTTGATTCGCTGCAACTATGCAGAGTAGAAGAGAAAAGGTTAACTGTGGTTTAACCATTTTAACTTGATGATTTGATGATGACTTGGTAATTTGCTCCGTTCACAACCACACGGGAATTCGAACTACAATGAGGCTATATTATGGTGATAACGAAATATATATGATCATATACGTCATATTATTGTACAGGATGTTACAAGTTTAAATATGGAATTAAATAATAGGATTTCCCCAACTGAAATTTATTACGGGTATGTTTATTTTAATCCTATATAGTTGGCTTTTCGCATACTTGGAGAGGGAAGGGCAATATTTCAATCCCTTTATGAAGTACTAGAGGACGCCCGCGGTTTCACTCGCGTAGTTCTCGTTCCCGTGGGAATTTCTGTATAAAATGTAGCCTATGTGTTATTCTGATGTATAAGCTATATTGTGGTAAAGTTTCATTCAAATCCATTCAGTAGTTTTTACGTGAAAGAGTAACAAACATCCATACATCCATACATCCATACATCCATACATCCATACAAACTTTCGCCTTTATAATAGTAATAGGACTAGCAGTCGCCCGCGACTTCGTCCGCGTGAAAACCTCTTAGGTACCCTTTTAATTTTAAAGACAGACTTTCATATAAAGTGTGCCCTTTCCCCGCTTCCCCTCTCAATTCAATTTTTTTATAGTTTCCCGTCAAGCAATATCCTCCGTCCCGTCCCGTGTACTAAAGATCTATATTTTCGTTAAATATTGTACGATATTACAGTACATTAACATTAATAATATATATTTATGTAAAGCTGATGTGTATAGCTTGTATTAAATAATCTATTTCACTTTTGAGTCTAGCTTTAATAATAAATAAAATAATTTACAATCAGACACGCAAATCTAGAGATTAGCCCGTTTAATCAAACGAACAAACTTTTTCGTATATTATATAAATATGGTCTGCCATGCCAAATAAATTGAAAGAAAAGATCAAAGATTGATTTCTCAAAAAATATCAGTACCAAAATGTTGACCCCTATTCAGTACGTATAACATAACACGAAGGAGGTCAACTTAATTTGGACAATATAGCGGCAATGTTGTTTTTTAGAGGTTTTGTAATATCTCTGAAACTATATAACTAATTAACATACTGTAAAAAGCAAATCTTACCTCTATAATATCCTTGTAATTATTAAATAATATATGATTTAAATGATTTTTTAAAACACAAAAAGTCATATATCTACCAAAATATAAAAGATAGAATCGTGGACTTTTTTGTAGAACTTTTTAAGATGCATAAAGTTTTCATACAATGTTTTCAATTATATCCAATAGCTAGGGCAGCGTACGCGAAATAATGCCGATTTAATAAATTTCACGGTCCGACTCGCGCGACAAAAGCTATGGTAACTCGGGTAATATATACAATACAATTATAATATAATAATATATGTATAATAACGTAGCACTCTACTGGTGAAATAATTTTTGAAATCGGATCAGTAGTTCCGAAGATTAGCCCCGACAGAACTTTATTTACAAACTTACAAACTTTACCTCTTTATAATATTAGCATAGATAACGAGTACCGAGTACTAAGGGTATATGTTTGGATGGTATGAGGATATTTTTTTTATTTAAAAGTATGCACTCAGTGTTAAATATGCAAAAATAATTAGTAAAGAATACATAAAAAAGTACAGAACAAAAATAAAAAAAAAATCTTAGGTACATTGTGGCTTAAATGATGAACCAATAAAACATTAAGTAAACGTTCTGCTATTTCCTATATATTTTTTATGTATTTTATAATTCATCATTTTAATAAATCTGGTACATATCGTAAGTAGTTCGTGGTTATATACTTGTAAAAGCTTTGTGACGTCACGTTAAAATAAACATGGCGTCCTCTAGAAAACTATTGAATCGATTTTGATGAAACTTCACGACAATATAGCTTATAAATCAGAATAACATATAGGCCACATTTTATCTCAAAATTTCCACGGGAGGACGCGAGTGAAACCGCGGGCGTCCTCTAGAAGTTTTCAATAAAATTAACCTAATTCGCGCAAAACTTCCATTTTGGAGGTCGGTTAAAAAAGCACGTTACTTAAAACAAAATCATTCTAAATACTCGTAGATGATAACTTAAGATTTGATGACCTATCTATCTACATTTGGATGGGGTCAAAGAACGTGGGTATTTTAATAATTATAATCATTAACGAAGTAATATTAAATTAAATCGGTAATTATTATCATTCTGATTACGTCTTTCGTATTTCCAAATGTGTAGCAAAACCCACACTGAAGATGAATCCCACACTAAGGCAATTTGAAACAAAATGTTGAAGAGTAGATACTTGGACCATGCTGACGAGATTACCGCCATGTGGAATGTTGAGTTTACGATTTGTTCATCTCAATCAATGGATAGTTGTCTAAGCTTACGGTCTTATAGCGAAAGCTTCGACCAACACCTTAAAAAGCTTACGCTTGGCTACTGGATCAAAGGTCCTAATACAGAAAGTGGTTCTTGAGACGGCGCGTATTGTGAGGAGGTTCCTCACTCTGTAGCCCTGACCACCTCTTTCTTAACCCCTCCAACCCCGAAGCCGAACTGGACTTTATTTTATAAATTTGGTGGTCCACGGATGCCATTACAGGAACTAGAAGCATGTCTGGTGCAACACGGTGAAACAGTGCAAACGCGCAAATTGGGTGTTCCACGGATGCCATTACAGGAACTAGAAGCATGTCTGGTGCAACACGGTGAAACAGTGCAAACGCGCAAATTGGGTGTTCCACGGATGCCATTACAGGAACTAGAAGCATGTCTGGTGCAATACGGTGAAACAGTGCAAACGCGCAAATTGGGTGTTCCACGGATGCCATTACGGGAACTAGAAGCATGTCTGGTGCAACACGGTGAAACAGTGCAAACGCGCAAATTGGGTGTTCCACGGATGCCATTACGGGAACTAGAAGCATGTCTGGTGCAACACGGTGAAACAGTGCAAACGCGCAAATTGGGTGTTCCACGGATGCCATTACAGGAACTTGAAGCATGTCTGGTGCAACACGGTGAAACAGTGCAAATGCGCAAATTGGGTGTTCCACGGACGCCACTAAAAATGAGAAGGGCACGGGAAGACACAACACAGGATCTGATGGAATAGGACAGAACACCTCCGCCTAAAGGCCCGGGATTTTAACGGGTTATCGGGTTTGTAACACCACCTACTTACCCCGACACCAAGCTTTACCGAAAAGTTAAAAGCAGAAAAACTAAGAATTACAAGTACCTATAACCCAGGTCCGCATGATCCAACGCCACTTACTCGTAAGTACTAGACCACGGATATAAAATATCACTTTTAAAAGTTAAATAATCGTGGGAATGTTAAAATGGGATCATCCTTGGTATGGGGTTTTACAGAGGATAAATATTTTAAGCTTATCTACAATATTAATAATTAAATGGCAGTTATTTTCAACTTGTAGCTAATGTGGCAGAGTAGGAGGCAAATAAGTAAGAAAATTATGAGTTTCACAAACTTTTCCCCAATATTCAATTCCATATTACATGGTCCCAGAGAATTTTTTGAAAAAAAAAGAGGACATTTATGTAGTTTTTTGTTGGTACCTCATTACTCAGTCCTTTTTTAACCGATTTTGAAAATTGTTTTTATATGTTAAGGATAGGTATGCTTCCAGATTGGACCCATAAAATTTTTTTAATAAAAAACCGACTTCGAAACTCACTAAAAAGTAAAAAAAATAATTGCGACTTTTAAATACTTTAATTTGCTAAGGTGCCTATTAGCTCCTGACTTGAAGATACCCATATTGTAGGTGGTAAGGAAAACGAGAACTAGAAGGGCATCTCATAATTTCGCATTTTGAATCAGAAACGAGGAACCAAAGCGTTTTGTACGCGTCCATGGAATATCAACTATGTTTGGATCCTAACGGCTTCGAGACGAAATGATGAGACGAATGATTTGTCATTTTATCCCTACTACTATACCACACCAACTGACGACTTAGGATGATAATGCCTAATTTATTAACGATCAGTATTAGACGTTGACGTTTGTGATTGGAATCGGTGTAAAAAAAGTAGTTTCTTAAAGTACTTTCCGAGGCATGTTGGTATGAAATGCCAACTTCCCGGGCTTAAAATTTCATTAAAAATATCTGAAAAGAAATAAAAGCTCAAAATTATTCCTCAAGCCCACCAAGGTTTGAAACTCGTGAACCTCATGATCTAAAGCCGTACAGCCTAACCACTTGAACAATGAGGTCTGTAAGTTAACCTATAAGGCTAGGCTCTGTATAAGCGATGAAAGGACATCAACAATATTTTTGTTCCGACGATTAATGCCTTCCTAAATTCAGTATGGCGGATTAACGGCCACCATTTTTTTTACCGGGGCTTCAAATTGCAGGGTTTTTGAGACGAAACCTGAATATAAGAAAACTCAAAAAAACTCGAAACAATTTTTTTTTATCGACTACAAGTTGACCCTTGACTGCTATCACACCTGATGTTAAGTGATGATGCAGTCTAAGATTTCCATCTTAGAGCTTAGCGGGCTAACTTGTTAGGAGTGGGACGAAAATCCACACCCCTTTCGGTTTCTACACGACATCGTACCGGAACGCTAAATCGCTTGGCGATACGTCTTTGTCGGTAGGGTGGTAACTAGCCACGGCAGAAGCCTCCCACCAGCCAGACCAAGACAAATTAAGAAAAATCTCAATCTGCCCCGCCGGGAATCGAACCCAAGACCTCCGCCTTATAAATCTACCGCGCATACCACTGCGCCACGGAGGTCGTCAAACGTTAATTAATTAAACGTGTCATCAGGATAGTTGTGTTTGGCATTCCCTAAAAAGGCCTATGTCCAGCTGTGGACGTCTATCGCCTGCTATTGATGACGGTGATACACTAATTTAACACCATCCAGTGCAAAAATACAGGAAATAGTTTTCTAAAAATAATGCTCACACAGTTTGGTTTTAATTTAATTTCAACGTTGACGCAAATAAACGGAAAACGTTCCTATAAACTTAGGTACTTGTATTTAATAGGTACTAAGCTCTTAATTAATACATTTATCTACATATAACATAACATTATTACTGAGTTGCATTCCATGCAGAGTTTAAATATAATTAAATATAGCAGAGTTAACGCTTGTTGTCATATTCTACCAAAGCTTTCCTTAAACTTGGATGGCACAGACTTTATAGTTATGATTAAGTAAATCAAAGTAACTGAATTTCGCAAATATTTTTATTTTAGGACGTTTTGAAGATGGTTTTATTTATCCATCATACAGATTAGCGCTGGACTGTGATCATGATGGTATGCAATGCTGAGGCCTACGGTAGAACCCACTTGCCTCGAAGATGCCAATTAACTCTTAATTTAAAGACAACTATCCTTATTGTATGTGATAGGGAAAAGGCAAGCAAAGAGCTTTCCATATCTTAGAACCGGGATCTTACTACGAGTCCAAGGGTAATCGAGTATTATTAAAAAAAAATTGGTTGTCTGTAAAGTCGGTTTGCTGACGATAGTTGAACGTGACAACGTTTGAAGAAAATACTGATGGAATGGTAGCATTTAATTGGTTATTAAAATTTTTAATTCAAGTATATTTTTATAAATATTAATTTAAATTAATAAAATAATTGATTTTGATTTTATAAATTTATAATAAATATATTAATTTATAAACATTAATTTTTAATTTAAAATTAATATATTTAATAATTATATTTAATAGACGGATGTCGAACGCTGCCGAACGCAAAGGCCGATTGTGCTTCTTTGTCACTCGTTCCGCGCTCTCGCTTGCACTTCAAGCCCTACATGGAACGCCTCAAAGCGAGGTAACGCCGCATGAGTCATGTTTTTTCGTGCGTGCAGCCGGCTCTATCGAATTATAAGACGTAGTCACGTCAAAAGGCCATCGAACTGCCGGCTTAATAAACATACCTATTGAACATATATGTACGATTGTACGATATCACCAAGCGATTTAGCGTTCCGGTACGATGTGCACCGAAAGGGGTGAAGAATTTTATTCTATTCCTAACAAGTTAGCCCGTTTCAATCTTATATAGGTACTCTTTTATATCATACGCAATAAACATATTATTACAATTATATCGCACCCTCAGTAATATAGAGGCACAATCCAAAAAAGTAGTTTTTTGGGAAATCGCGTTTAAAGATTTCGGATTCCAATATATCAGCTTATTTTTTTAATAAAATTCGTACTATTTGAACTATAAATGTGAAAATCGGCAAATTTGTTATTTGATAGCTACTTTATAAGTAGGCATAAATAATAAAAATACTTATAATAGTTTTTAAATTACAAGCTTTTAAAAAAACATTTTTAAGTTAGGCCCATATAGTACTTAAAAACGCAAATGAAATATAGTACCTTTTTAAGTTTCTTCCTGTATATGACTAAAGTGTGTGTAATTATTTAGTTTTAAATATAATTGCTACCGTATTACACTAAAACAAACTGCATTCTTCTGACATTATTTCTATTTTATAAATAAAATAACAATTTAACTGAAAGTAATAATTTGTTTATTATAAGTAATAATTTAATTAAATTTCTCATATTCATTATCCATATAAACATAAAAATTTAAACAGAATCTTCCTTAAAATTCTAGTAAAAAAAGTAATACAAATTACATGATAATTTTAATATTAATAATCTTTTAAAATTACGATAACATACTATTATAATAGGAAGCATAGTATGGATCTATCAATTGCTTATTTCATTAATAAGAGCCTTTGAGATCATTTTTTTTAGCAGAACTAAGTTGAAGTGCTTCTAAGTAAGCCTTCTGCATGGTTATTTCCTCAACATTTTTATTTCTGGGTTTCTCCGCACTTGACCGTTGTGCGTGGATCCCCTGGTGTAGGCTACCGCTAGCTCACTCTAGCCAGCCGAGCTCGCTGCAGCTTAGCAAGCCACCCAGGTCGCCGATTGCCTCTTGGAGTGTCGCTTTGGAGCCAGTGTGCTTCACGTTGTTCCGATACTCCTCTACAACTGAGCATAACGTGTATCGGCGTCTTGTCATTCTCTAGACATGTCCTGCATAGGGGGATGTCGGTCATACATAGAATTGAGAGGCGTTTGTTTAGTGGACAGTGCCCTATGATCAGTCCTGTGTCCGTTCTAAGCTTTACACGGATTAACTGTGCGAGTTTTTTGATTAATTGTGTGTCGAGACACGGTATTGCCTCTTTGATATGTTTACAGCCTGTTGTTTGTGCCCATATTTGTTGTAGGGGTCTTTGTGTAACCAGGTTTTATATTCACTGATACTATTCTATAACTTTCAGTGTTGTGTCACGTCGTGCAAGTTCGTTTGCCCTTTCGTTGCCAAAATTGCCGCTGTGTACCTTAACCCCGTTACTTGGTTTACTTTTGATAGTTCCTCAAGTGCGTTGTGACAGTCAAGCAGCAGCTTAGAGGAGGTATTGTGTTTATCTAGAGCTTTAGGTGCTGCTTGGCTGACACTGTGTATAATAATATTGAAGTTTGTTACCTTTATGCTGACCATTGCCTTGGCCGCAATTGTAATACTAACGCATTCCACCTAGAAGACAGAATTGTTCTTGACGAGCGCCTGTACGATGTTTATATTTAGCTTCTGACAGTGGATTCCTGCACCGGTTCCTGTATCCGATTTTGATTCATCTGTAAGTACGAGTATATACCTTTATTCTGTGTGGTGTTGCTTCATCCAAAGTGGTTTCGTTTATGTTGATTTTGTAAGGTTTGTCCATTAGATAGTGGTTTGTCTTCTCACAAATCCATCTGAAATATGGATTGTTGGTGTTTGTTACCTTTAGTATATCAAGAAGACCTGTGTGTGTTTCTTGCCATTGATAACAGACTTTTCGTCTGAAGACTGTTGTTGCTGCCTCTTTTTGTATGTGTTGGTGAAGCGGTGGAATACCCATTAGCGCCTCCAGGACTGCGGTGGGTGTTGTGTACATGCTGCCGGTGATGGCTAGCAGTGGCAGCCTTTGCAATTTTTATAATTCCTTTTCCTAGCGTCCTAAGCCACCCTATCATTGAAGCGTAGGTGAGAGAGCTCCTTACTTACGTTGTGTATAGTCATTTCACTATGTGTGGTTTCAAAACCCATGTTTCCCAATGCATTTGCATTGGCTAAAGGTAGGTAAATTTTTATATTTTTGTTTCAATGTCTTTTCAGTTTAGTTTCTGGTCCAGAAATACTCCCAAGTACTTATACTTCTGTTTTTAGCTTTAGATTCTATTTCCTCGATAATATGATAAGATAAATTTAAGCCATGTTAAAGTCAATTTACATTTTCGATTAATTATGGATCATCTTCACTGCAATCCATTCTATGCTGATTTGGTGGTTTTGGTAAATTCGTTATTTTTCTTTTTCGAGTTTTCTACAAAATTATAATATTTAACACAAATATAAAATAAATGTCATCTTTTTGATGAACCTGTATTAATTCAATTTAGATATTAATCAAAACTTTTTAATTTTCCTGTTTATTTTAAAGACAGAATTTAGATAAAAGTTCAAGTTATAAGTGTTAATAAGGGCCTATAGTAAATTGTGCCATCGAACGTAATATATTTTTTTGTGTTATAATGAACTAGTAAGATATAGATTCTTTTAACATCTTTGCTTTTTAGCGATAGAGTGGTCTTTTAAGGATAAGAACCACTAATTGACAACATTTTGTGCAATATAACGGCCCAATCAGAAAGTATTCTTTATAATACAAAATTTTCAGAACATTACTTACCTTTTTTTCGTCATATAAGGCCACAATACTGAATATCACCTTGTAGCAGTAAAATCGGGATGCAGGGTAGGGGAGTGTGAGAGAGGCACAAATGTAATAACTCAGTAATTATTGTCCTTTTTCTCCCGCTGTCGGAGCTAACCGATAGAGATTTTCATTTTGTGCCCTTAGCATTTAAAATCTCGATTTTGTAAAATTTTGACTTGTGCCTTTATATTACTGAGGGTGCGATATGGTCGCTAAAAAAGAGTTCATGTTCGGTAGTTTTGGTAACGGTTTTCCTTCGGTGCTGTCATACTGTACCTAATTGTTCCCTAATTAAGCAAACACTAGTTATTTTAACGAGGAAATAACTAGATAATCGTCTTATTATCGAGCTATACGAATTACATTGTTTCATTCGTTACAAATACAGGAAACTGGTATTCTTGATAATTAGTAATGTGCCCCGCGGTTTCACGCGCGTAGAGCCTGTGGAATATCGGGATACAAATTAGCCTCTATAACAACTTATAACATTAGCTATCTGCGAGTAATAAGTGTTAGCATTTTAAAATATTAGAATGTGTTACCATAAACAATACTATACGATATTGTCTATGGTAACGTAAGATAATGTCTGTCGACCGACAGATGATGTAATAATTGAAAGATGAAAGAAGATTGAAATTTAATTCCAGGCCTAAAATAAATTATAAGAATTGACATGTCAGAATAATCGCGAGTCGTTTATTTTACTGTTCTTTTTATTGTAAAATTGCATGTTTTTAGTGCAATGGTTATTGTAAAATAAAGTGTATATTAAAATGTAATTATTTATGTAATATGTAATTGTCGAGTTTTTCTGGCCGCGTCTGTTCTCTGACTGCTTTTCCGATGCGGCGGTAGATAGAAGATTATTGAAAGAATAAAATGATTTTGAAGACATTAGAATATTATTTCAAAATCCCGCGCCAACATAAATCCCATAAAATTCTGTCCTGCCGTTTCAGAGATTAGCCGGAACAAAAAGACATTTTAAAAATTGACATTTTCATGTAAATCACTTAAATATACTTTCATTTACTGAAAAGCTGTTAATTAATTAAATTGTAATAGCGGTTAAATAATAAAATTGTTACAGACATTTCAATTTTATTTAAATAGATTAGCTAATGACTGACTTGAATTTCGAATTTTCATTATTCCGCGGGTAGTATTGTGTTTTTCGGAAAAGAGTAAAATCTATTATAGGCATAAAGGGATTCCTTCAGCGTGAATTTATAATAATACTAGCTGACCCGGCAAACGTTGTTTTGCATTAAAAATTAAAAAAAAAATTAGATAGTAGCCGATTCTCAGACCTGCTGAATGCGCATACAAAATTCGGTGAAAATCGGTAAAGCCGTACGGTAACTAACATTGTGACAGGGAAATTATATATATTAGATACTGTGTCCCACAAAAATTCACAACTTTTCCGGAATAGGAGTAAGTTAGTCCTGCGTTAAGGACTGATTCGTTGGTCTTGTGGTTAGCCTATGCGGCTTCGTTCACGAGGACCTGGATTCGAACCCTAGGTCTGTTCACGGAATAATTCTATGCTTTTAATTCTTCTATGAAATTTTCAGTACATTTTAAGTCCAAAGTCGGGAAGTTTGTGGTGTTACGTTGGTCCCGGTCACAATCATCAACATCTGACAGTGATCGTTAATAAATGAAATACTATCACCCTAAACCCGCCAACTCGCGTTGGAACAGCGTGGTTAGTCTACGCTCCATATCCCCTCTTTTATAAGGAGGTAAGTCTAGCCCTCTGATAGGCTGTTAATGATGATGATGAATAATCTACGCATAATTATAATATACGTTGGATTAAATTATTCTTGTATTGTAATAAACTTTTTTCTTATTTAATGTAACTCGTATAAGTAGGCACGTACTACCACGTATCCAGTAAAGCCGCAGTTG
The DNA here is from genome assembly GCA_034621355.1 of Mycalesis mineus. NCBI lineage: Eukaryota > Metazoa > Arthropoda > Insecta > Lepidoptera > Nymphalidae > Mycalesis > Mycalesis mineus. The sequence goes on along the minus strand of CM067899.1, from coordinate 9,636,489 downwards.
ACATATATTATTCAGACATCTTTTTTTTATCGACTACAAGTTGGCCCTTGACTGCATCATCACTTAACATCAGATGTTAAGGGATGATGCAATCTAAGATAGAAGCGGGCTAACTTGTTAGGAGTAGGATGAAATCCACGCTCCTTTTGGTTTCTACACGACATCGTACCGGGACGTTAAACCGCTTAGTGGTACGTCTTTGACTCTCAAACTTACATCACTGCACCACGGAGGTCGTCAATCATCAACGATCATAGTCATACTTCTTTCAAATGCTTACAAATCCTTTAGAAATAAAGTTATAGTGTAGATGCCTTTCGTATGACTCACTTGAAAATCATACTCAAGGGTGAAAAGGTCTTGACCTGACATAAAGATAATACTGCAATCAGCAAAATTTATTGGAACGAAGTTCCTTATCGCGCGTTGTGAAAGGGGGCTAGACGAAAAAAATTCGTACGAAAAGTTGTCACGACACTTTTTGATCAAAGGATCTTGCCGCCGCCTTTGATGTGTGTGCGCGTGAGCGGCGGGGGTGCCCGCGCTGTATGCTGTCTCGCGCTCTCGTGGCGCCCTTTGGTGTTTCGGTGTACAACAACAAATATTATTATTACTTAAAAAAAATAAAATTTTATTACAATTCCTTCACCAATTAATCGAAAGGAACTTCGTTCCATCCGGGTGTCCCTTGACACCTCTTAACTTTTTTATTTCTACCCGAGTGCGCTTTTCATTGATCGAATTAGAGTTTAAATAGTTATCTCAAGTAGTTTAAGTACAGGGGGATGCAGTAAACGTCGTGAGACTTATTTGTAAAAATGGATAAACTTGTGTCATCATCATTATCAGTCTATTAAGGGCCCACCATATGGCCAAGCCTCCCTCCTTATAGGAAATTTGGATATCAAGTGGTTAACACTTTCTTTTATAATGAATTAGGACTTACAAATGTATCCAAAGATTGCATCTTTTATTTCAGCTGACAAAAGTAGACAAATGAGTTTAAACATGATCGCACATTGCTCGAACACAACCCACCCGAAAGAAGCCCTAAAGTAACTAGTAAACCTAAAAATTAAAACTTAATGCAAAAAAATTTTTCGGAGCAATCTATGCACCGAATGAACAGGGATCTATTGACACAAGTACTGTCTGCGGCGATTTATGACAATAGATGATCCGTGAGTCCACTGCAACTCACCGAAAATGGTTCGAGTACAACAAGCCAAGCAATCGAAGTAAGCCGGTGGAGCAGTGCCAAAGAAAAAAATGAGCTCGTATCGTCTGTATTTGACCAGTTAGATGAGAGAAAGAACTGGCATAATTATCATCTTTCACTAGTATAAAGCAATTATTAACTTTAACACAATGGTGCGTCGGCAAAAAAAGGCAGGATTTTGAGTTAGTATAATTTGCGCGGTTCCTATATTTTCCAGATGACTTCTATTTGTTCAAAATCTTGAAGAAATTATTATCTGGGATGCGATTCACATCGAATGAAAAACTTGAGAGCGTCATAAATGGCTATAATCACAACCTTTTTGACTCACACTGCTGTGAAAGAATACTGACCTTGAGAAACGCTAGACCAAACATATTGAAGTTATGGGAGAACAAGTAATAAAGTAAACCCAATTTTTAACTGAAATTCGCAGTCTTTCATTGTCAGGCCTCTACTCTGTATCTACTTTCTGTTTGTACTTATATGGCCTTTAGTTATTATAAGTATGACGGCGCCTGCGTCATCGTACGCGACTAGAAAGAAGTCTGTGGACTGCACGTGTACCAGCTACGCCCTCTTGCGGCTGCGCATCGTTCGATACCCCCACTCGCCCCACTACTCGAGTCATTCTAAAAGGAGCGGGTCTACAACTGGTGGGCAGTCTAGGCTCTGGCGTGGCGCGGTGCAGACGTTGTACTTTGCTTATCGCTTAACCTAGACAACTCTGATAATTAATTTGTGCAAACGAATTAATTGTTACTCTCAGCTTGAGTCGCGGTGTCTTGGGGTTGCATTAATTAACACGAGACGTTACGCATCATTGTAATACCATAATTTGCCAGTAGTAATTCGCTATTAATTAAGGATTACCCTATTATTTTATTCGCTATGTCTGACCCTCTTTCGACAAATTTGGCTGGGCAAGGAGAATGACTTGAACAGGGGAGGTGAGTGTTGACGGCCGTTACTAAGAGTACTCTTTTAAACCTACACCCGTGTCACAAGTCTCGGGCTCTGTTCGGAGTTATTCTCTCAGCCACGTTCGGAGTTACTATCTCAGTGTCTCTCAATTTGAATATGATTCCAGTCTTTGTACCTGCGTCCAAAAGGTGTTTCCTCTTTCGACAAGTACATAATATTAATTCGAACCTTCTCATTAGATACATAAAAAGTACAATTCTTAAGTTAATTGGACGCAAAACAAAATAAAAGACAAATTACTGTTTGATAATATAATCCCAGGCAGGACAAAAATTAAAAAATAAACGATAGGTACTTAAATAAATTTTATTATAAACATTTATCGGACGGTTAACTCGCCCTGTTTGCTATTTATTAGTACTCAAATATTTCAACAGGACCTACAGTTATAGAAACAGTATTAAAATTGTTAAACATTTTATAGTCAATATAATGTACTTTATAAAGGTCTTTTGAGATATATCAAGTACAAATATTAGTATTTCTGACATCCCTTACGTTGTAGAAACTTTAAGGAGGACAGCATTTCTACAGCCAATATCAATTAGAGGGGGTTTTTTATACTTATATATCTGCATAGACCATAAATCACACACATATTTTTTGTAATATTTTTCATTATTTGCAAAGCAGGTACATTTCTTAATATAGTTTTGGTAAATACAGATGGGGTAACGATAAAGGGCCGTTTTCACTGCTACATTTGCGCACTTCTAATCGTCTTAATATAAAATGTTGAAAAAAAAAATATACTAAAGAAATACAAAGTTTATTAGGAATCCTTAATAAATTGTTACTGATGTACGAAAAATAAATTACGTCAAACGATCTATGTGTAGACTACAAGTCGATTAATACAATTATTACGGTGCATCCAAAAACAAATGCACTCTATTTTTTCAATCTCATTTGAACTTTACCCAAATGATGTCAAAATCTATATCAGAACTGTGTACGACAATAGTACACTGGGACTGCCGTCTCTGCTCAACCATAGAGCAATTATTAGAAATGCTTTCTCTACGATTTCTTACCGTTGGATGCTATTGTTGGTAGGTATGGCGGTCGTCACCATGGTACCATCATGAGATAGGCTATGAAAGAACTAGACTAACCGGCATACGTTGTAAAAACCTTTTGTGTCAGTGCACATGATGCAGCAATGTAAAACTGCCATAAAATTTTATAACATCATATTTTCTTAACATCAACACGTTATAAACGCTTTATACACTTAATTTACCTTATTTATTAAAACATTTTTATTATTATTATTACAAGAAGCAAAAATAACAACGACTATATTGGACGGGTCTGTAAATTGAAGGCCATGTTGTTTTTGTTATATTCAAATCCGTAGTTCAATGTATTATCCCACTGGCATATATTGCGATATACCCTAAATAACGTATCATATTTTTATTGTGATTTCAATAGTTGATTCAATCGAAATTCCCCGTTTGTCATCTTTGCAAGTTATCAATTATTTCCAATATTCACTAATTAACTTGTAGTTTGGGTAAATGTCACCATTTTATTTGGGTAAAACTCAAATTGGTTGGTAGGTACCAAATCAATCAATGTATTAAACCAGGAATTGTTGCTTCTATTTTGTGATCCAAAATTTTTTTAGACTATATTGTGGTCCGAATATTATTCCTTATATTATATTTTTATTAAACAGTTTAAGATACTTTAAAACTTTTAAAAACTTTTTTGAAAATTAACGCAATGTCGTTAATATCACAAGTCCACGTCGTAGTTCAGGGTATTTCCAATAGATGGCGCTAGTTTGTTGATGACGGTTTCATAATCAGCATTTTTATCATAAATATCTCTGTAGATAAAACATGGCGGTGTTAAGCTAACCGTAGACAATTAGTGACCGATATATCATAATATTTTACTTATACATAATTAATAATCTTATTTTTATTGCTTGCTGTAGAGGTATGAAGCAATGGCGACCACGAAAGCCAGTGGGAGCGAGAAAGAAATTGATCCAGCGCCGTTGCAGCGGTCCTTGTCACACACGCTGCAATATTTGCTTTGCTTGTTGATGTCTTGCGCCTTTTTCAGTGTTTCGCAAGTGGTCTGGCTTGACGGGTTCACGTCCAAGCAAGTGCGGATTGTTGTACCCGATTCTGAAAGAAAGATAATCGGAATTTAATTTATTTACTAGCTGACCATAGATCACCTTCCTATCTGATTATAGAACACTTTCTACAATTCTGAAACGAACGCCATCTATCGAAAATAACGAGAAGTAATAGTTTGGAATGGAAAACTAGCGGATGCCCGCGATTCCGTCCACAGAGTATCAAATTTCATTTAAATAATTTTAGCAGTTTAGGCGTGATTGAGTAACATAATAATAAACAGAGTTACTTTCGCATTTATTGTCTTTCGCTTATTAGTACTTATAGATTGCCACATTTTGTTTGCGTTAATTTTTTTTTCTAAACTGTTTTTAGATGTTTTTTTTTTTTGATTCCGTACCTTAAAAGGAAATAACAGAACTGTTATAGGATCACTGTCCGTCCGTCAAAGTCAATTTTTTCTGAAACTACTAGACCCGTCCACCTTAAATTTGGTAACGTAAATATTTTTCTCATTTTTTTTATAAAAATAGCGAGCAAACAAGCAAGCGGATCATCTGATGTTAAGTGATTACCGCCCATGAACAACTGCGGCACCAGAGGCGCCACTGATGCGTTGCCGGCGTTAGAGGTGTTTATTTACTCTCTCCTTGAAAATCTCCAAATTGTAAGATTGTGGGAACACCGTGAACACTCATTCCATATCTTACAAGTGCGAGACAGAAAAGTCCTAGTATAGCGGATACCAGGCATCCAGATGGTGAGGATGAAATTTGTTTTTGCGGCGTGAGGTACGGACATTGACAGTTTTTTTAACAATGCAAAAAATTCTAGTCCTCCAGCTGCGAGGCTTGAGGGCCTCCAGAGTGAGGAACCTCCTCACAATACACGCCGTTTCAAGAATCGCCTTTTGTATCCGACCCTTGACTCAACAGTCAAGCGAACGTTTCTTAAGGTGTTGAGCAAAGCTTTTCGCTTTAAGACCATTGACTGGAACGCCTATAGCAACAATAAATAGACTTGTTATAAGTAGGTATATAAGTAAGTAAGTTTTTGACGACCACCGTGGCGCAGTGGTATGCGCGGTGAATCTATACGACGGAGGTCCTGGGTCCTGGCTGGTGGGAGGTTTTCGCCGTGGCTAGTTACCACCCTACCGACAAAGACGTACCGCCAAGCGATTTAGCGTTCCGGTACGATGTCTCCACTCCTAACAAGTTAGCCCGCTTCCATCTCAGACTGCATCATCACTTAACATCAGGTGTGATAGCAGTCAAAGGCCAACTTGTAGCTGATAAAAAAAAAGTATTTAAGTTAGTACTTACGCATGATAATTTTGTGACAGTGTCTCGGCGCTCCCGGCACATTATGAAGCAGCTCACCAGGCAGGATCTGGCTCAAAACGCCGCGGTTGAAGTTCACGGAGTCTTGACTGTTGCAGTCCTGACAATGAGGACATAAATTTAAAATATATTTCTCTATAATATTACTAACGGCTTGTAAATAACAAGCCTTTATTTTATTTATTTACTAGGTGACCATAGACCACCTCCCTATCGTATGATAGAACACCATTTACAATGGTTTTTAAACGAACGCCATCTTTCTTCTAACTTGTGAAGTTCGTTTGAAAGCATAGATTAAAGACTACTAGATGGAGTCATAACGCGGCTGTAGGTTCAAGAGCGTGACAGACTTATTTCATTCGGCCTTTATTAGAAAGTGACAGAAGATTATTTTTTGTCCTTTTCAGCGTGTTCGTTTTTATTGTTTGTCAAGAGTGGAGTTTCTGACAAGCAAAGGACATATCTGAGCAATTATTAGCTTTTTATTAAATTTGCTGATAAATAATATAACTTTGCGGTTACGATATTAATTTAAACGTTATGGTGCTATGGTGGGTTGTAATATTTTCGGCTGCAACAGTCGCAGCGAACAGAAAATCGAAGGAATTACGTTTCATACGTAAATAGGCATAAAGTTCATTGATTGATGATTTAAAGCTTAGATGTGTTATTTTTTAGCAAATTTCATGTATTATGCGTTTACTAAACTATCTTATATAAAGTAATATTTCGTATTTTATGATATTTTAAAACATAACGTTTTATGATGTACTTTAAATGTTGACATGTCATGTCAATAAGCCTGATTTGCTGTCTCACGAGTGGACACGCTATGGGCTCTATCTAGTTGTCTTTAATCTATGTTAGAAAGCATTGACGTGCTAGATGTTTGAAACATCTAATACGTCAATGCTTGCAATGCCATGGTACTAGAGCCGTAACCAGCAATTTATGGGCCCAGTGCCAGCGTGCGTAACTGCGTCCTACAGACTTGTAACTGACTATAGATAACACACTTATAAATGTAACTGACTCTAAATAAGGTATTCTTTGTATATGGTCTGGTCATTTCAGCGCCCCTTCAGGGTCTGCGCCCTGTGCCTGGGCACCGCTGCCACTGCTCTCGTTACGGCACTGCATGATACAAACTTTGATGCGATTTGTATATAGATTTGAAATCTGCAGTAGTTAGCTATGTGGCATAGTAGCGTTAGTTTTCTTCAGGCAGATATTTAATTCTGTTCAATGATCGTCCGCTTGCACCATAAGATAAGGTCGTGAATGCACCATAAGGGGTTAGTTAGCAATTTTAGTTTCACCATCATCATTATCAGCCTATTAACGGCCCACTACAGGGCCAGGCCTCCATCCTTATAGGACATTTTAGTTTACTTGCATATATATATGGATCATCACCATCATCATTATCAGCCTATTAACGGCCCACTACAGGGCCAGGCCTCCATCCTTATAGGACATTTTAGTTTACTTGCATATATATATATGGATCATCACCACCATCATTATCAGCCTATTAACGGCCCACTACAGGGCCAGGCCTCCATCTTTATAGGACATTTTAGTTTACTTGCATATATATATATATATGGATCATCACCATCATCATTATCAGCCTATTAACGGCCCACTACAGGGCCAGGCCTCCATCCTTATAGGACATTTTAGTTTACTTGCATATATATATATATATGGATCATCACCATCATCATTATCAGCCTATTAACGGCCCACTACAGGGCCAGGCCTCCATCTTTATAGGACATTTTAGTTTACTTGCATATATATATATATGGATCATCACCATCATCATTATCAGCCTATTAACGGCCCACTACAGGGCCAGGCCTCCATCCTTATAGGACATTTTAGTTTACTTGCATATATATATATATATATGGATCATCACCATCATCATTATCAGCCTATTAACGACCCACTACAGGGCCAGGCCTCCATCTTTATAGGACATTTTAGTTTACTTGCATATATATATGGATCATCACCATCATCATTATCAGCCTATTAACGGCCCACTACAGGGCCAGGCCTCCCTCCTTATAGGACATCTTAGTTTACTTGCATATATATATGGATCATCACCACATATAGGACATCTTAGTTTACTTGCATATATATATGGATCATCACCATCATCATTATCAGCCTATTAACGGCCCACTACAAGGCCTCCCTCCTTACAGGAGAGGGGATATATATATGGATAAAATGTATTAATTGAATTAATGATGTACTTACAACCAAAAGGCTCTCGTTAGGCGTGAAGGGGTCCTTGCATTTCGGATCTGACTGCGAGTTGCACTGGTAGCATCTCATGCAAGATCCTGAAATGAACACAAGCAAAGTATTTTATTATGTAGGTAAGTAGTAATCATACTAATAAAATGAAGACCCAGCATAAAAGAAATTAAATTAAAAATTTATAACCGACAAAAATATAATTTGCTATTTTCAATGAATTTGAATTTTGAGAAACCCCCGACAAAAATATAATTTGCTATTTTCATAGCGGCCGCCTTCAGGATTGATGATGGGATCCTGGAGAGAACTTTCAAAAATTGAAACTTTTGAACGTAAGTATTTAAAACAACAATTTGATGAAGGTCTGGAGTAATCTGTGATAGAGCCGATCTATATATAAGAGAACTCCGTAACGTTTTACAGTAGCTACCTTGTGTTTGGGCTCGATTAATTTGTTTCAATGAGAACTTTACATTTAGATGGGCTGTCACGTCACGAAAAATCTGACCATGCGGCGTTACCTCGGTTTGAGCTCGTGTTCCATGTAAGGCTTTACATTTAGAAGGGCTGTGACGTCAGAGGGTCGGAAGAAGCGACGTACAGTTAAGGGAGCTCGTAACGTTTTACAGTAGCTACCTTGTGTTTGGGCTCGATTAATTTGTTTCAATGAGAACTTTACATTTAGATGGGCTGTGACTGTCATTAAGGGTCTGGCGATGAAGACGAGGGACAGCTGAGGGAGCTCTTTAACGGTTTCGGTAGCTTCCATGTGTCTATTAAATATAATTATTAAATATTTAATTTTAAATTAAAAATTAATATATTTATTCTAATAAATTTAAAATATAAATTTATAAAATCCAAATCAATTATTTTATTAATTTAAATTAATATTTATAAAAATATACTTAAATTAAAAATTTTAATAACCAATTAAATGCTACCATTCCATCAGTATCTTCTTAAGACATTGTCACGTTCAACTATCGTCAGTAAACCGACTTTAAAGACAACCAATTTTTTTTAATTTTAATTTGAATTTTGAGCCGATTTTCATCAAACATATCTAAGAACCTGGCTATCAAATGAAATAAACCGTATCGATATCGATTCACCCGGTTGATGCCACAGATAGACACATATCTACATACACAGGCAGACAGACATCGACGTCTAACTTTTAACACTCCTCATTTTCTATCGATTTAAAAATAGCAGTGCGTTGCCCTACTGGCATCAAATGATCACTAACAGCTATATTATAGCCAAAAGACACCTCAGTGTGTCGACCGGTCAGTGACACCGTGCAATTGACAGACAGGGTGATATCAATAGTTATTTTTAACCGACGAAAAAAAACGTAGGAGATTCTTAATTTGAGACGTATATATATTTTTTTTATGTATGACGCATAAGTTTTTACATTTTTCACAACCGATTTTGATAATTCTTTTTTTATTAGAAAGGGCATACTTCCAAGGTGGTCCCATTGTCATCATGTTAGGATCTGATGATGATATCCTGGGGAAATTGAAGGAACTCTTCAAATTTTGGAGATACGCTTACAGCGATTTCGGTTTTTGCCTGGGTACGTTTTTACGTGGCGATAAATCACTAAAATAAGAAATAAAAATTTTTAACAAAAACAGAACCGACTCAAAACGCACTAAAAATAACTGTGTCATTTAGTTGCTTTAATTTACTTAAGCATATCTAGGAGTCGGTGCCAGCCAAGGTTTCTACTTTAAGGACGTTACCTAGAACCCACAAACTGCTTTACTACGTAAAAAAAAATGTTCCTTAAACATGGCTGGCACCGACTTCATAGATATGCTTAAGTAAATTAAAGCAACTAAATGACACAGTTATTTTTTACTTTTCAGTGCGTTTTGAGTCGTTTCTATTTTTTATTAAATTTTTTTATGTTTTATATGTGTATATCTAAATTCTACCCCATGCGTTTCATAAACAAAAGAAACTTGAACTTGTTAGAGTTGGACTTTGTCTGGCCGCCAAAATCGCTAGTGGAACTTTCCTCTTGCCTAAAATGATTTTGTTACTTATTTATTGGCAAATAGACATCAATTCAGCTTATTATAAAACACATAGATAACTATGTCCTCATTGCATGTTGCTGAGAAATTATTCATGTTGAATACCGCCGTGTAATGTGGACCAGATGTTTCTCGTATTGTTTTATTTATGGTACGACATATAGGCGAAAGCACGCAGAGTATAAAAACGGCAAAAGGTCATGTTTTGCGTTTCATAAACAAAAGAAACTTGAACTTGTTAGAGTTGGACTTTGTCTGGCCGCCAAAATCGCTAGTGGAACTTTCCTCTTGCCTACAATGATTTTGTTACTTATTTATTGGCAAGTAGACATCGAATCTGATTCGCTTTATTCATAAAATAATAATTATCTGTATAGATGAAACTATTTGAAATTATTAGAAACTATTTCTCGTCATTGCATGTTACCATGAGAAATTGTTTGTGTTGAATACCGCCGTGTAATGTGGACCAGATGTTTCTCGTATTGTTTTATTTATGGTACGACATATAGGCGAAAGCACGCAGAGTATAAAAATGGCAAAAGGTCATGTTTTAGATTAACGAACCACTTTAGTTTCTACTATACTTAAGATACACCTATAAGCACCTACTTCATAGATATGCTTAAGTAAATTAAAGCAACAAAATGACATAGTTATTTTTTACTTTTTAGTGCGTTTTGAGTCGGTTCTATTTTTTGTTAATTTTTTTTTATATTTCTCATCCTTATTAATTTGACATAATATTTTTAAACAAACTAATTTTGTAGTTAGTTTTTGTAAATACATCACGTACAACTATGGATATACAAATACAGTAGTTTTTCTACAGTTAACCGCTATCACGAGTACATTGTATGAAACGTCGTCCATCTCCCAACATCCCGTAACTCCTATGTAGGACACAAACAAAGTAGTTAAGTAGAAATATGAATTCAGGAACGGGATCGATGTCAAAGGGAGTTCGCAATCTCTGCGTAATAAATCCTTGGAATTGGGTCTTCCAAATAAATATATGTAACTATGTCGTTTTTGCTTCTATACTCGGTGGTCTAGTGGTTAGCCTAGCTTAGATCACGATGAGTTTCAATCCTGGCTTGAAGTTATTAACGATCAATATCAGATGTTATAGTAACCAGGACCCACGGCTTAACATGCTCTCTGTGGCAGGAGTAACACCACCAACTTCCCAACACCGGGCTTGGAATGATACTGTGGGGCAAGTGTGAGTTTTTCACCGAGCGACTACGTAAAAACGTAGTCACTCATAACGTCAAATTATATAACAAAAAAAGCGTTTACTCTCGCTGTAACTAGATGGCGCTAGTAAAATTCCATATGAATTTGCGTTACGTTTTTACGTGGTCTCTACACGACATCGCACCGGAACGCTAAATCGCATTTCGGCGGAACATACAAGATTGTGATTGGAGCCACATAGATATTTATGACCAACTAGGCCGTCTAATAATTAACGAAAGTCAAATATTATCACAAACAAAAGTGCATTTGCGCATTTATTTCTTATTATTTCTTTTAATTTCATTTAAAGTTCATTTAAAATATTATTTTAAGTAAACAGCACAGACGCAAGACAAATTGTTAAAGATTAAAATTTCAACTCTGTTCCGGGCTCGGGAATCGAACCAAACAGAACTTCCTTCTAAGGGCATATAAAACCACCGCGCATACCACTGCGCTACGGAGGTCGTCACACACAACAACACACAAACACAAACACACACACCTGGCAAAATTGTACTTTCTAAGTATTTTTGTTATGCCTGACATAAAAGCGAGATAAATAACAATAAAAAAAAAACAAAAAAATAGTAGTTATAACGGTACATTAGAGCAAGGATGTTAATGTGCTTTTGGGAAGCCGCCAGAAAGTGAATGAAAAAATGTATTAACACAGACAGTTCTCATAAGTTAAGCTTAATGTGGGCTTCAGATAAAACGTTGCTGTAATTTGAAGTTATACAATAGGCTTGGGGGTCTAAGCGTATACAAACGTTATAACCATCAGCCTATTGAATGGACTGATTAAAGAAAGACCTGAAACGCACTAACAAAATTGTCTGTTGTTTTTGAAGAAGGCATCTTCACACTCACAAACTCACACATCAAAAATATTTAACACACTTAAATATATTTTGTGTCATTACACTACACACAACTATATAGCAACCACCACACGCATAATATTAATATCAATAGGACCAGGCTTTATTGGCTAGGATATATAGATTGAGACTTTAATTAGGAAAGGGTTACCTTTATCACCACGTTGCTTCATTGGTAGGCCTAGCGTAATAATTTTTGAGTTTTGTACCAGCACTATCACTATCAGATATTAATGATAACGATCGGGATGGACGGCACAACCGGCTTTCCGAGGCACAGAGATTTAAAGGTAAAATGTACAAACCGGAATGATAACGTACAAGAACGCAGTATGCGCTTGCGGTACCTACGTGTTTACAGGCAGGGTGGTGACTAGCCACGGATGTACATGTGCCTATATGTTATGTTATAAACTGCATCCATTGATCCAATTTGGCTGAATTAGATAAGTAGCCTGGAGCAAAATACAGGCTACCTACTTTTTATCCTGATATTTGCACAGAAACGGGTCGCACGCAGTTGAAAGGTTGAAATGACGGGTAAAATGCGAAATATTCCACCGGCATTAGAGCCATGTAACCATGTTTATATACATGTCGAAGGCGAAGTGTTTGATCATGAACTAAATATATAATTGGTGTGCTGATGTCATCGGCGTACGCGCACCTACTCGTATAGTAACCGGTATTATGTTGTGGTATGTCGCAATATGTTCGCAGCGTTGTTGAAACAGGTAGTTTTGTTTATTTGTATTCAACCACGCATGGCTTTATTTTATTTTTGGAAGACGGTTTGGCTTTGGTTAAAGTCAAAGTCAAAGTAAAATTTTGTTCGCGATCGATATAGATCACTTTTCCGTAACGATGTTTTTATGTTTACTAGAGGTCGCTCGTTGTCTTACCCGCATAGCTCCCGTTCCCGTAAAAAAAATTGAAATAAGAAGAAGCCTATGTGTTATTCTGATTGAAAAGCTGTTTTGTTGTAAAGTTTCATCAAAATCCATTCAGTACTTTTTGCGTGAAAGAGTACGACGACCTCCGTGGCGCAGTGGTATGCGCGGTGGATTTATAAGACGGAGGTCCTGGGTTCGATTCCCGGCGGGGCAGATTGAGATTTTTCTTAATTTGTCTTGGTCTGGCTGGTGGGAGGCTTTCGCCGTGGCTAGTTACCACCCTTCGGACAAAGACGTACCGCCAAGCGGATTAGCGTTCCGGTACGATGTCGTGTAGAAAACGAAAGGGGTGTGGATTTCATCCTACTCCTAACAAATTAGCCCGCTTCCATCTTAGATTGCATCATCACTTAACATCAGGTGTGATAGCAGTCAAGGGCTAACTTGTAGTCGATAAAAAAAAAAGAAAAACACACATCACACATCCATCTATACTTACTCATTCACGTTTATTATATTAATAGGATGAATTTCTCTCTCTCTAACTAACATTTATAGATGAAGATAAGAACCTCTGTGAAACGATTACAAAAACATTGTCACAAAATAATACAGCTGAAGGTGCATCTAAAGAATACCTAGATCTTATAGCATAACAACAATGGGTGGAGTTAGTATCTAAGACCTCGACCATTTCCGACCACACCCGAACTCTGAGAATCACTGTTCAAGTAGCTAAACGCATCCGTTGATTTTAAAAAAAATGCGTTTTAAGTCGTTTCTTTTTTTGTCAAAAATTTTTATTTCTTACTTTATTTTTAGATTTATTGCCACGTAACGTACTCGTACTATATTGTCATAGTAAAATTACGGCACTTGTAGCTAAAAAGCTACCGATACTTACACAAAAACGGAAATCGCTGCAAGTGTGCCTAACAATTTGAAGAGTTCCTTCAATTTTCCCACGATATCATCGTCAGATCCTAACATGATGACAATGGGACTACCTTGGAAGTGTGCCCTTTCTAATAAATAAAGAATTATCAGAATCGGACAACTTTGTAAAAAGTAATGCGTGACCATACATAAAAAAAAACATATATATACGTGTCGAATAGAGAACCTTCTCCATTTTTTTCGCCGGTTAAAAACAGATCATTATGTTTAATCGTATAAAAACAAATTATGTCAGAATGCTTATCCTCAAATAGCCTTGAAACGAGGCACTAATTTAGCAAATAGGCATAAACTACGTAACTCAATTGAATTTAATTTGATACATACGCCTAAGCGCAGGATCACATCCATTGTAATGAAATAGAGCATAGCTATAGTTTCGGTCTGTTCGACTTGTCTTGTTCAGGTTGACTGACTCACTGACTGATTCATCAACACACGGGAAAAACAAACAAATGCAGGATGCATCTAGGCATTTAAAAAATCTGACGATGTGACCTTAACGGCAGGCAGTGGGAGGCTTGCACACTTTTTCAGCTAGTAACGAGGTAAGTTACTGCCTAAATCTGACGCACCTTTTTGGTATATTTTATAATCTCTATTTTAAATTTTTTTTAAGGGTTTTCCTGAACGTAATATAAAAGGATCATGATTTGTCGAGGTATTCAGCAACGTGACGACCTCCGTGGCGCAGTGGTAAGCGCGGCGGATTTATAAGACGGAGGTCCTGGATTCAATTCCCGGTGGGGCAGATTGAGATTTTTCTTAATTTGTCTTGGTCTGGCTGGTTACCACCCTACCGACAAAGACGTACCGCCAAGTGATTTAGCGTTCCGGTACGATGTCGTGTAGAAACCGAAAGGGGTGTGGGTTTCATTCTCCTAACAAGTTAGCCCGTTTCCATTTTAGATTGCATCATCACTTAACATCAGATGTTCAAGTATTTACGAAAATCCCATTTTGGGCTCTAACAGAAGAGATTAAAACTTTAAAAAGATTAATTATACTATTAAGGATGCGTTATCTACACTGGATTAGGTAATCATGAAAAATTCACACAGCGTTCAAGCAGGGCAGCATATCTGAATACAGGACAAAAGAACAAAAATATGCTAAATATAATATATATAAATATTATATTTGGCTCAGTATTCATGTGCCACTTTTAGATCACATATTAGCACGTTTTTACTATATATCTAGGGAGGAATTGGAATTAGTTGACCCGAATATCGTCAATCGCAGACACAAGAACCCTAGTTTACATGGAGACGAAAAAAAACGTACGATTAATGATGCAATAGCGGGAATCTTTGGTACTGGAGCGTTGCCAAATAACATAACAGTTCGCGGCATGCGTACGGTTAGTATAATCTATACATGTAAGCGGAATACCACTGACTGACTGACTCATCTAGGAAGCTTTTTTTAATCGACTACAAGTTGGCCCTTGACTGCTATCACACTTGATGTTAAGTGATGATGCAGTCTAAGATGGAAGCGGGCTAACTTGTTAGGAGTGGGACGAAAATCCACACCCGTTTCGGTTTGTACACGACATTGTACCGGAACGCTAAATCGCTTGGCGATACGTCTTTGTCAGTAGGATGGTAACTAGCCACGGCGAAAGCCTCCCACCAACCAGACCAAGACAAATTAAGGAAAATCTCAATCTGCCCCGCCGGGAATCGAACCCAGGACTTCCGTCTAAATAAATCCACCGCGCATACCGCTGTGCCACGGAGGTCGTCAATCTCTAAAGCTATACACTCCATTGACTTGTAGCACAGTAACACATTTATTGATGTAAACGCTACTACGTAAGGATTTCCGGATTCTCTTACGGGAATGGAATCTACGCCGGTAGGCGGTATTAACATACCCTGGTGTTTGATTTCGATTTCTGGGATCAAACTTCGAGTCAATTGAGGATTAGCCGTGGTAGACTTTAGCTTTCGTGGTAGATTTGCCACCAAACTGGCAAAGACGTAGGAGTAGTTTTGGTACGATGATGTGTAAAAACTGGAAAGCAGTTAGGAGTAGTTTTGGTACGATGATGTGTAAAAACTGGAAAGCAGTTAGGAGTAGTTTTGGTACGATGATGTGTAAAAACTGGAAAGCAGTTAGGAGTAGTTTTGGTACGATGATGTGTAAAAACTGGAAAGCAGTTAGGAGTAGTTTTGGTACGCTATCCCTCGACTGCAATTACACCTGATGTTAAGTGATGATGGAATCTAAGATGGAAGCGGGCTAACTTGTTAAGAGTAGCATAATATCCGCACTCCTTCGGTTTTTCATGACATTGTATCGGAACGCTAAATCGCTTGGCGGTACGTCTTTGTCGGTAACTTGTAAAGCCTATGCTTTCTTTTACCAATAGTTCACCTAAAAGAACTATAAAGATCTATTTGTATTTGTACCTACTATAATTATAACCAAAAGCAGCATATAAAATGGTAAGTCTAAGGCATAACAAATACATTTTATTAGATGAAGTAAACATACACCTCACGTAAACTATTGGAATAACCCGTGATGATAAATAATAATATTTCTAATTTCTATAGTATATATAATAATATTATTATTATAGTATAATAATAATATAATTAACTTCGTTACAAAGAATCTTAATATGAAAAATAATAAACACAAAGTAATTGTTATATATCTATCTAAATGGCTATAATTAATGGTTGACTAGTTACAATCTCACATTTTATGTAAGTATTAACTAACAACAAATGCATGCGATTTTGCCTGTTTCAAAAATATTGATCCTTCTTTCTTAAAAAAAACTTTCATAATAAATATTTTATTTAAAACATCGCGAGTATTTTCCATTTGATTAAAATGAATTTCAGTTTTCTTTTAGGACTTACTGAAATATGGAACTTTTTATTACCCGACTGCGTCAGAAGGAGGGTTATGTTTTTCGAGCGTATGTATGTATGTATGTATGTATGTCCATTTCTTCGGCATGCGCTACAGCCTTAACGGCTGAACGGATTTTGACATGTGAGGTGTCGTTGAATTTGTCAAAATAGTGGTAGTGACATAGGCTATATAAATTTTCAAAATGGCGGCTGTAAATGGGGGAAAAAGGGGGAGATGTGTGTATTTTTTTCTTTTATCTTAGCAATATGGGTATCAATTGAAAGGTCGTAATAAGACCATTTCAAAAATATAAATATCATATCATGTTCATATAACTTTTTTAACAAAAAATGGCAAAAAGTGTACTAAGTGCATCGTCTCATTTCTATACCATAAACTAAAACTAAAACGTCTCAAATAAAATTATTATTATAAAAACAAAAAACCCGACTGCTCAGAAGTTATGAACTGAAAAGAGAAAAACAAGGATCACTATATCTGTATAAAATTCTAAATACTTTATGGTGCTGCAGGCGGCAGTAAACGTAGTTTTGGTAGATCTTGCTTTCCCCGCAGGTTAAAGTATTTTGTCCCTGTTTGCAGCACCATAAAGTATTTAGAATTTTATACAGATATAGTGATCCTTGTTTTTCTCTTTTCAGTTCATAACTTCTAAGCAGTCGGGTTTTTAGTTTTTATAATAATTGAAGAATGAAAGGTTGAAGCTCACGTCACTGCTAGTCGGCTGTAGGTTTGCTTCACGCCGCGTCGTATAAACAGACGAGCTCATGACTAAGGATCCCGAATGAGTTCGAAACTACTCGGACATACTCCAACAATAGTGTACATGAGTTTCAGCCGTTCATACTTCAGTAAAAAGTTCCTTGTTTCTGTAAGTCCCAAAAGTTTTAACTGAGCTTTGATATTAAACCAATCAGTCGTTTTATTATATGTAGTTAAAGTTATTAATTAAAGAATAGTTTATTTATTATATATTTTATAGATAAACAACAATGTTGTTTGTCGCTTCGATGCCAGTCTGCTAAAATACGTAGGTTTTATATACGTAGATACTTTACTGCAAAGTGGCTTTGCAATCTTCCATTGTAAACCTAATTTGGCAACAGATTATGTCATAGCTTCAATTCAAAACAAACAGGTTCCTCGATCACAACTTTAATATTAACCCTCGACTCTGTCTATAGTTTAAATTTTATCTAAACCTCATATTAATTTGAATTTTAATGTACAATTTAAAATAAACTTCAAGCTGTCAGAACACAACTTCTCATAAAAATCGCATGATTATTTTTATCGAAATAGCATAATATAATAAATTCAATTCAAGTCGCAAAATAATATGTAAGTTGACAACAAAAAATTTTTTTTTTATTATTTTTTTTTAATTGACTACAAATTAGCCCTTGACAGTTATCACACCTGATGTTAAGTGATGATGCAAACTAAGATGGAAGCGGGCTAACATGTTAAGAGTTGGATGAAATCCATACCCCTTTCGGTTTCTACACGACATCGTACCGGAACGCTAAATCGCTTGCCGGTACGTCTTTGCCGGTAGGGTGGTAACTAGGCACGGCGAAAGCCTCCCACCAGCCAGACCAAGACAAATTAAGAAAAATCTCAATCTGCCCCGCCGGGAATCAAACCCAGGACCTCCGTCTTATAAATCCACCGCGCATACCTTAGAATGGATTCTGTTTATCTCTTACTCTACAACCAGTATCTTAGGCTGCCAACACTCAATCAGCATATAGTCCTTTATCTTTTTATAATAGGTAGGTATTATATATATTGGTCTGCGTTGAAAAAACCGTTTTACTTTAAAAACCTTAATCTCCCAGAATAAGCAATAGCATGCAAAATTTCTGAATAAAAACTAAGTACCTAAGTAGAATTATTATAATAGTAAGTAGTAATTAAAATAGTAGTACATTCATAAAAAATATGTAAAGGTGTCTATTCAGAACTGATGTACCTAAATATAAATAAGTTCCAAAATTGTTCATTATTATTTAAACTGACAGAAATATTGCTCATATAGATAGCATTACGATAACAATAACAAAAATAATTGCTTTGCATTACAATGTTTTATATTTTATCGCAATTCTAAATGACTGGGTAATGCCCCATTTTAATACCTATAGCTAAATTACTGAACTGTAATTGGTATTAATCATGAATGTTTAAAAATTTTCCGACTGTATTAAACGTAAGTTAAGAAAAATCCAATCAGTAACTGAATTCTTTAAGAAAATTTCCAGCAGTCCAATACAAACGCATTACAAACTCACAAACGCAAACGCAAAGGCGTTATAGTCAATGGTTCAGTTGGTACAACCGTACAACGCTCTGACCGCGACAGTCAAAGAGATTTGAGTTCAAATCCCACCGGCTAGACGATTTTTGATATCACGTTTATTTTCAAAAAATATAATAAACTAAAAGTGTGGTTAACACTACCCAATAAAAATAGTAAGTACCTACAATTAAAAGTAATGCGTTTGTCATTACTTTTAATTGTAGGTACTTACTATTCTTAGAACAATAATTTTTAACGACTGGAAATATGAAGAAAGTCGAAATTAGAAAAGTACCTGATGAAAATGTTACCGAAAATAAGCCAGTAAGAGAGCCAAGCTTAGCGCATTCAACCCACTTCAGGCCATGGTAAACTAGAGCACTCGTGGTAGTTCCCCAAGTAACGGGCGAATTGTCACAGTATAAGAACTAACAGCAAGTAAGGAAGTCGAAAATGTTACCTATTTCTAACAAAGCCAGCAGGACAGCCAAGCTCAGCGCAGTAAATCCACTTCGGGCCATGGTAAACTAGTAGTAGTCGTGGTAGCTCTCCAAGTAACTAGCTAACTGGTACGAAACTTTTATTGGCTAGAATATATATGAAAGAGGTGGAAAACGTTACCTATTTCTAACAGAGCCAGCAGCACAGCCAAGCTCAACGCAGTAAATCCACTTCACGCTATGGTAAGCTAGAAGTAGTTATGGTAGCTCCTAAAGTAACTGGTGAACTGGCACAAAACTTTTTGCCTAGAAAATATATGAAGGAGGTGGAAAACGTTACCTATTTCTAACAGAGCCAGCAGCACAGCCAAGCTCAGCGCAGTAAATCCACTTCACGCTATGGTAAGCTAGAAGTAGTTATGGTAGCTCCTAAAGTAACTGGTGAACTGGCACAAAACTTTTTGCCTAGAAAATATATGAAGGAGGTGGAAAACGTTACCTATTTCTAACAGAGCCAGCAGCACAGCCAAGCTCAGCGCAGTAAATCCACTTCACGCTATGGTAAGCTAGAAGTAGTTATGGTAGCTCCTAAAGTAACTGGTGAACTGGCACAAAACTTTTTGCCTAGAAAATATATGAAGGAGGTGGAAAACGTTACCTATTTCTAACAGAGCCAGCAGCACAGCCAAGCTCAGCGCAGTAAATCCACTTCACGCTATGGTAAGCTAGAAGTAGTTATGGTAGCTCCTAAAGTAACTGGTGAACTGGCACAAAACTTTTTGCCTAGAAAATATATGAAGGAGGTGGAAAACGTTACCTATTTCTAACAGAGCCAGCAGCACAGCCAAGCTCAGCGCAGTAAATCCACTTCACGCTATGGTAAGCTAGAAGTAGTTATGGTAGCTCCTAAAGTAACTGGTGAACTGGCACAAAACTTTTTGCCTAGAAAATATATGAAGGAGGTGGAAAACGTTACCTATTTCTAACAGAGCCAGCAGCACAGCCAAGCTCAACGCAGTAAATCCACTTCGGGCCATGGTAAACTAGTAGTAGTGGTAGCTCCTCAAGTAACGGGCGAACAGACACAGTGTATAGCGGAGACTGAGTCGTTTGCCCGCTTGCCGACATTACGTCGCCGGCGGACCCATTTACACGGAACGTAGGGTTAACGAGCTTCGAGAAAAGTGCGGACGATCCTGCTTTTCATTTTTAATTATTTATTCATTAACAGCGTTTACTCCTGCATTACTCGACGCTCCATATCCCCTCTCCTATAAGGCCTGGTCCTTTAATGGGACCGTTAATAGGCTTTCATTTAGTTTTGTTTTGTTCTATTCTTTATTGGTACTGTGGTTAGATTTGTATGTGGCCTAGATTGACAACTGCAGTTTTGACATTAGTGCAGTTTTGATATTGTGAAGGTAGTGAGAACCTGCAATTATTCGGGCATTCATTTGTAGTTTTAACGTAGATAAATTAACATATTCTATCAGCTGTGGGTATAAATCAAAACTACTATTTTCTGTTGGTACACCTCCGATAAATAAAATAAAAAACATGTAATTTTTTTTAATCAACTACAAGTTGGCTCTTGACTGCTATCACACCTAATGTAAAGTGATGATGCAATCTAAGATGGAAGCGGGCTAACTTGTCAGGAGTAGAATAAAATTCACATTCATTCACATTCGTACCGATATGCTAAATCGCTTGGAGGTACGTCTTTGTCGTTGGGGTGATAACTAGCCACGACGAAAGCCTCCCACCAGCCAGACCAGGACAAATTAAGAAAAATCTCAATCCGCCCCGTCGGGAATTGAACCCATGACCTCTTCTCTTATAAATCCACCGCGCACACCACTGCGCCTCGGAGGTCATCAGTCAGTTATATAGTCCTATAGTTAGTGTGTGTGTATCGTAACCTTTAAAAATTACTTCTTGATGTTCGATTGGTGAAGTCCTAACCATCAATAGGTAAGTACTTTGGTATAATTGTATCTTATCTTCAGTGACATAGTGTGTATATACAAGTTTTAAACTTGGATATTTATTTGTTTAAAAAATTCTTGTTATTTAATTAAAAAAGAAATATTTACAGCCAATTCACCTCGTTACTAGTAAGTATCAAATTTGATTTTATTAATAATTCTAATACTCCAAATGCAGAGATGTACAAAATGCTTCCATAAAAGCATTTAAATACAAAATACTTTTCAGATTTACTATTTCAAATGCAAAATACCAAATACTTTTGCATTTTGTATTTCAAATGCAAAATAGGTATTTTCAAAATGTTTTTTCAAAATAAAATACCTTTTGACCAAATCGTATGATATTTTTATTTATTTTAGGCCTGTGTGCACCAAGATTTCGGTTATAACCAACGGTTAACATAAGCTAACTATATATTTACTGTTCACGACAACCCATACGCCGGTTAAGGACGTAAACCGGGCGGTTATCTTAACAGAGCTTACGTCCTTAATCGGTGTACGGGTTATCGTGAACAGTAAATTTTACGTTTAGCTTATGTTAACCGTTGGTTATGATAACCGAAATCTTGGTGCACACAGGCCTCAGTGTTTTAGCGTGAATCGCGGCCGACAAAAATCCACTATCGGTCAAATTCGGCCATACAATCGTCATTTGTTCATTTCATTTCGTTTGACTGGTAATGTTGGCTAAACTTAACATTTTGAAATGAATTTTAAAAATGGAAAATACATCTCGATAGGTATTTCAAATAAAATACAAAATGTTTTTGTTAAAAAGTATTTAAATGTAAAATATAAAATAGGTATTTTGCATTTTGTATTTGCATTTTAAATAGAAGTATTTCAAATAAATCACATCTCTGTCCAAATGTGACGCTATTACTTTCTTTTTTAAAATATTGTTTATTAATGATAAAAGTAGGTCATTCCGAATCCTTCAGAAATCATGGAGACACTGTTTCTCTCCCACTAGCGATAATAAATACTGGATACCACAGTCCACATAGAAAAGTTTTTGGAAATATAGCTCCACTAGAATGTTCTCCGGTCTTGCGTATATTTTCGTGATTCGGTGGAGTGCTTTATTTTTTGGAAAACAATAACATCATTGACTAGTTGTTATGCGGTAGGTTAAATTTAAACTCGGTATGCTTTTCGGAAGAAAACATGTTTATAAGTAACTAGCAGTCGCATTCGACTCTCTCCGCGTTGAAAACCTGTAGGTACTCCTTTCTTGACATTGACTTTCCTCCCGTAGATACCCCAGAGACGCTTACATCACTTAAGATGCTGCCTACCTAGCTTAGCGGGGTCAGCAGCGACGTGGTGAAATGTCCCAATTGAATAATTCAAAAAGTCATTTAAAGGCATTCTTTTATATAAGTATTTGCATAAGGATTAATACAAATAACTCTATTTTAATTTTAAATTTTAATTATTTTTTAAATAAAGGAAGTAGATAACGATAAAATATCGTGTCCTGCAAAGTCGTAGTACATTATTTTAATCTGTTATCAATAGTTTTTGCAGCGCATGTGATTTAAATTATTTTACATATGCTTAGTAACTTCCTGGGGTCTCATCCAGTATTTTCGTTGTTGATAAATCACTAAAAAGTATGAAATCAAAAAAATTTAACAAAAAATAAAAACTTTTTATTTTTTTTTATTACTTAATAACATCTATGAAGTCGGTGCCACCCGAGCTTTCTACTTTAAAGACTTTACCTAAACTTGGATGGCACCGACTTCATAGATGTGATTAAGTAAATTAAAGTAAGTAAATGACGTAGTTATTTTTTACTTTTTAGTGCGTTTTGAAGGCGTTTTTATTTTTTGTTAAATTTTTTTTATTTCATACTTTTTAGTGATTTATCAACAACGAAAATTCTAAAGAACCTACTCGAACTAAACCATAAGTATCTACCAATATTCACTAGCTAGTTATAACATTCCAACATCCCTACAAATGTGCCTACAAAGTTTAAAGAATTTCCTCGAGTTTTCGTAGATCTCATCATCAGATCATGAGTTAGTTAACATTAAACCAACTGGAATCTATAACCTTACAAACTTCTCATTGAGACATATTAATCGAGCCCAATCACAAGGTAGCTACTGTAAACCGTTAAATAGCTCCCTCAGCTGTCCTTCTTCTTCATCGCCAGACCCTCAATGACAACCACAGCTCATCTAAATGTAAAGTTCTCATTGAGACAAATTAATGGAGCCCAAACACAAGGTAGTTACTGTAAACTGTTAAAGAGCTCCCTCAGCTGTCCTTCGTCTTCATCGCCAGACCCTTGATAACAGTCACAGCCCATCTGAATGTAAAGTTCTCATTGAGACAAATGAATCGAGCCCTAACACAAGGTAGTTACTGTAAAACGTTAAAGAGCTCCCTCAGCTGTCCTTTGTCTTCATCGCCAGACCCTTGATGACAGTCACAGCCCATCTAAATGTAAATTTCTCATCGAGACAAATTAATCAAGCCCAAACACAAGGTAGCTACTGTAAGCCGTTACGGAGCTCCCTTAACTGTACTTTGTCTTCATCACCAGACCCTCAATGACAGTCAAGGCCCATCTAAATGTAAAGTTCTTATCAAGACAAATTAATCGAGCCCAAACACAAGGTAAATGCAGTAAATCGTCAAGGAGTTCTCTTATATGTAGATCGGCTCCATCATCAGATCGACTCGAGATCTTCATCGAATTGTAGTGCTTTTAAATACTTATCGGAAAAATTAACAAACGTACTTGTTGTCCCTACAATTTTTGAAAGTTCCCCTCGGTTTCTCCAGTATTCCATCATCAGATCCTGGTTTCCTTATCATGGTACCACCACCGGACTATCTACTTTCCAACAAAAAAAGAATTATCAAAATCGGTTCATATACGACGAAGTTATGCGCGAACACACATAAAAAAAATATATATATACGGTCGAATTGAGAAACTCCTTTTTTTTTGAAGTCGTTTAAAAATATTATTAATTATATTTATTGTAACTACACTTTGTTATGGATACATCGAAGTAAACAGTCACGATAATGACACACAAGAGGAAAAAACAGTTTCCTTGACCTTGGTTTTAACTATGTCACGTAGACTCCTTGACTTGTTATGGTTAACTTTATACCATCTACCATAATGTTCTATGGTTAGTTAAATAAATCATGGTGACCAGGTTTGGGGCCCAGTAGCGCTGTTTTGTAAATCGGTAACCAAACTCAACAGTGTCTCTTGTGACTACGTCTCTGTTTCTCTCTATTTACCATTATAGTACAGACATAGAGATAAAGAAACGAATTTGAACCGCACATAGTCGAATATCATTGCACCCAGTACATAATAGCGCGAAAGTTATTGATGCTCCTAACTCAGAGAGATTATTTAAGACCTACTATACCCTATCAACGTAGATGGGAAGACGATATCATAAAGGTAGCAGGTGCAACTTGGAAGAGGAAAGCACTAGACCGAACTTTATGGAGAAGACTTGGGGAGGCCTATGCTGAAAAGCAAAACAATCGAACCGGTGTCTGAAAAGAATATTCTACTTACAAATTTTACTAATAATTTTCTTTTCTTTTCAACTAACAGTTTTTTTTTGTTTAAAGTAGAAATAAGATAAAATGTAAATTAGTTTTAAGATTGTTAATAAAGGCTATTATTATTATTATACATAAATTATACTTTCACGCCCGGATACACAATAAATACATATAAAAAACCGAAACTGTTATAATAAAAGTACTTAGATACTTAATATAAATAAACTTAAATATACGCTACATAAATACATATATGCTGCGGGCGGAGGATTCACCCCGGCAAACGGCCGGGGGTCAGGGCGCAAGGTGGAGTGGTCAACCAAGAATTTGGGAGAGATAATACATACATAGAAAAAAATGAGCTTCCTAGAATCCTGAAGGAGGTATGAGAAATTCAAGAATTTGCTTATAAAATTGAGGCAACCCGAGCTAGCCTTTTTTCATTGAACTTTAACTAACTTCAGCTGTCTACAAATGTCTCAATATTTAGTATGGTAGTATTTTTTTATTAAAATAATTAGTTTATACACATAATTGTGTTAAGAAGATCAAAATATATCAGTGCGTTTCGGGATGTTATACCTAACATATTGTATAGGGAGCAGACGAGCAAATTGGTCATCTGATGTTAAGTGATTACGCACATGCTTACTTAGCTTAACTAAGCTTTGGGATTAGTTTTTCCGCCCCACAAATAGCCCCATATAATAACTATTACGATAATGGAAATTGAATAGATTAATGGAAAAATACTAAGTAATGTTTACGATCGTCCAACCTTGCCTACACTTTGTAAGGACTTCAGGCATTGTTATTTTCCTACACGATTTTTTATTAACTGTATGACTCAACATTGAATTTACAGATCAATTGTTTTAGGTTTACTTCGGTTTACATACCTTGGTAGGTACTTAATATATTATTATTTCATACTTCGCTGAAGATTTTTTTTTTATTGACTACAAGTTGACCCTTGACTGCTATCACACCTGATGTTAAGTGATGATGCAGTCTAAGATGGAAGCGGGCTAACTTGTTAGGAGTGGGACGAAAATCCACACCATTTTCGGTTTCTACATGACATCGTACCGGAACGCTAAAAAAAGATTATAAAGAATGCAAGAATAAAAACAATAACCCGACTGCTTAGAAGTAATGAACTTAAAAGAGAAAAATAAGTATCACCATATGAATATATATAAAATTAACAACAATAATACCTACATTACTACCTGCGGGCAAAGAAAGATCTACTAAAACTGAGTTTTCCCTTTATCCCACCATTTACAGCCGCCATTTTGAAAATTTTGACAAATTAAACGACACCTCAAATGTAAAAATTTGTTCAGCCTTTTGGGCTGTAGCGCATGCCAAAAAAATGGACATACATACATACATACATACATACATACATATATATGACCGAAATTTTTGTAAATCGGTGTTTATATTACCTAATACCTTTTAATTAAATTTACATGCATCCGTCTAGCCTTATGTCTTATTCACCGATCCTATCTGTAGTATGCTAATTTTTTTTATTAACCCTGCAGTAGTCGCGCACCTAAAAGTAACGGGATAAGTCGCGCGGGCTACATATGTAGTCCGTTTTCACATTTAAATAAAAAAATATATAAGCATAAACTGTTTATTATTTCTATGAAAATATAATCAGCACAGTTTTTTAAAATAATATAATTAACAAAACTTCTTTCCCAACCTGTGTGTTACAAAATAATTACCAAAAACAAAAAATCTCTCCAAATTGGTACAAAAATCACATGATTCGCTCTAACTGAGATAACAAAAAACTTTTAGTAGAAACTTATTTCTTAATTACATTTTCTGCACAGAATAGACACATGATCTTTAGATGATCCCCACAAACGAACTTGTTGCAGGCGGTGAACACCTTTCTGGTGTTTTTACTGCGCGCTCTTCCACAGTCATGGCAACGGCGTACAATATTGGATGTCGACCAATATGTTTTACCAATCATTCCAGCCATTAGTAAAATCCAAATGTAACAGTTTCATTCGTTTGTTTAGCACCTCGTTCTTGATGTAGCCATTTTTTTATAAGTATGTTTGGTAATGAGGTCAATTATTTGATCATCGACAAAAAGTGACATACAGTCTTTTTTGCCGAGCTGTCCCTTTAGCTCCAGGAGGCACAATTACTATATTGTGACTTCGTGTTCTGCCTTTATTCAAAGGAATTGTTTTTGACCACAATGTATTGTCAATTCCGGTGTAAAAGTCAGTGCGCCGGCGTCGCTGAGGCAGTTCATCATCTTCAGAGCTTTCGCCTGACCCTTTACCTGGGATATCCTGCTCCTTTTCGGACTCCGATTGATGGTTTTGCTTTTCTAATTGATAAACTTCCTCTCCAGAGCTCGACTGAGCTTCATAAGCTTCATTTTCCCTATTAGCTTCAGCCAGCTCTAACTAAATCTGTGCAGCTCGTCGATCATCCATTTTTATGCTTAAAATAAAGTTACATTATACTATTACCATCCGAGAATACGTAACAAAGTTTAATAAAGCACAAAAGTTACTTTTAACTCATAAAAAACTAGAACCAAAAAAAAACGATAGGGCAAAAATACTTACCTAATAAGTCGCGCGGGCTACAGTCGTAGTCCACGCACTTTACTGAGCTCCTATGACAAAACGGTACGCGACTTGCGCTTGCGCTGCACTGAACACGGCCCTCAAACATTCATTTAAAAGTACCTAGAGGCGCATGAAGCTAACGCTAACCGAATTTGAAAAATTGTAGATTTTGTACTGGTGGACTACAACTGTAGCCCACGCGACCACTCCAGGGTTAACTACAAGTTAGCCCTTGACTGCGCACCTGGTGGTAAGTGATGATGTAATTTTAAATGGAAGGCGGCTAACTTGTTAGGACTAGAATAAAATCCACATTCATTTCGGTTACTACACGACATCGTATCGGAACGCTAAAACGCTTGGCAGTACGTGTTTGTCGATGGTAGCCGCGGCCGAAGCCTCCCACCAGCAGATCTCGACCAATTAAGAAAAGCACAATCGAACCAGCCACTACCACTGCGCCACCTTCGGAATAAAAAATATATACGGTGCAATATATATGACTATATTGTTTATATTTTATTTACAAGTAGGCTAGGCGTTAAATGTTGGTACGAAGTTCGCACAATGGCACAATACATAATAACTTGTGTGTTACTCACTGTTCCTATTTACATTGGTGACGCAATCGATATAGTCACATTCGTGTGTTAAAATGTCACATACTGTTAAAATGCCAAATGATGTCTGTATGTCATCATATTTGTTGTACATAAACACGTGTTTAGTATTTATTTATTAAATAAAAATTATTTAGCTATTCTTGTATTAATACAATTTGAATCTCGGAAACGGCTCGAACGATTTTCAAAGAAGTAAGTAGAAACATTGGCTGGCACCGACTTCATAGATATGCTTAAGTAAATAAAAGCAACTAAATGGCACAGTTATTTTTATATTTTTTAGTGCGTTTTGAGTCAGTTCAATTTTTTATTAAAAAATTTTTTTTCATACTTTTTAGTGATTTATCTTCACGTAACCTACTCGTACTAAGTATGTACTACATTATATGGCACTTGTAGCCAAAAAGCTACCGACACTTATACGAGTACAAAAACGATCGGTGCAAGTGTGCCTATATAATTTGAAGAGTTCCTTCGATTTTCCCAGGATATTATTATCATATCCTAACATGATGGCTATGGGACCATTTCGAACTTTCTAATAAAAAATAATTATCAAAATCGGACGACTCTGTAAAAAAAGGTGTGCGTGGGCATGCATAAAAAATATACGTGTCGAATTGAGAACCTCCTCCGTTTTTTTCCTCGGTTAAAAATGGTAACCAAAAAAATATAATCTACACAGACGAAGTAGCAGACTATTGCTAGTATTAAAATAGTTGTGTAACTTTCTCTGAAGAAATTCTAGTAAGCAATGTTGTAGTTACAGTGCACAGTCATCAGTTAATACCTACGAGTAGGTAATTTCACGCCTTGAACGATATTTTTAAAGTGTGCCATTTGCATAAACCTGCATAGACTAACTTTTAGGATTCCGTATACATAAAGTCACACTCAAACTTTTCTTTTTTTCCAAAATATTTTATAGGTATTGAAAGGAAAAACAATTTTATCATCATCATTATCAGCCGCTGGACGTCCACTGTTGGACACTGACCTTTTTAGGGACTTCCAAACACAACGATCCTGAGCCGCATGTGCCTAGCGGCTCCCCGTTTGATGTCATCAGTCCACCTGGTGGGGGGTCGACATTCTTGACAGCCCTTGCCCCGCCGTTACCATGACCGCTGCCAAAACCAGGAATAGCGGAGCTTCCGGGGACTAGGGGCTGATTTATTTGATTTTCTGCCATAAAAATAAGTGGCCTATAGTGACTACGCTGGGCGGGCGGGTTGGTCACCCCAGGGCTGGACTATTCGAACCACTGTCACTGCTGCCTGACACTGGCCTCATTTTGTAGTCCAGCCTTTATTTTACAACAATTACAACGACAGATAGGTAGGTATTATCAGAAACGGCTGTAAGCTGTCGTGCGATGTAAAGGGCTATGATAGACTTTTATGAAAAACTAGAAGTCGCCCGTGACTTCGTCCGCGTGAAAACTTAATGCGCGAATTGTTAAGGCTGCGCACGCGCCGAAAGCCGATTTAATAAATTTCACGGTCCGACTCGCGTGACAAAAACTGTGATAGCTCGGGTAATATATACAATATAAATATAAAATATAGCCTATAACACTCACCGATAAAGTAGCATTCTACTGGTGAAAGAATTTTTAAAATTGGATCAGTAGTTTCGAAGATTAGCCTCGACAGATCTTTATTTACAAACTTACAACCATATAAACTTACAAACTTTACCACTTTATAATATTAGTACAGTTAAAGATATTTTAAAGTTCTATAATAAAAAACTAAATACTAAGTGCGGATCGATTATGTTACGAACCCCGCTAGAGCTTGGCAACTTTTTATTCTATGCCATCAATCTTAATCCATCAAACTTTATAATTTGTGTACCGAACGGATACGAGTGAATTGCTATTTTATCAAACTACTAGTGGACGCCCGCGACTTTCGACACTTCTCTTAAGGGAACGGTTCCTACTGATATTCGGGAAACACAGTATCCTATATCTGCCTCGTAATATGAACTCTAATCGTGCCAATTTTCATTTGAATTCATTCAGTACTTTCGTCGCGGCTACGTCCTCAGTGAAATTCAGTAGAGATAAATTTTTTTCTCCATGAAACAA
This sequence comes from Mycalesis mineus, assembly GCA_034621355.1. Classification (NCBI taxonomy): domain Eukaryota; kingdom Metazoa; phylum Arthropoda; class Insecta; order Lepidoptera; family Nymphalidae; genus Mycalesis; species Mycalesis mineus. Next base: position 9,606,009 of record CM067899.1, on the reverse strand, counting down.
TGTTAGGCTTTGTAGCCTGCCCAAAGCTAAGCTTAATTGTGAAAAACGTATGAAAATCGGTAGAGTAGTTTTCAAGTGATGCGCGAACAGATATACGGTCATCCAGACAAACAGACAAAAATTTTAAAAAAAAACGTTGATTTGTGGTATGTAGATATCGAGTATGTTATACGAGTACATACCACTTACTATTTCAAAAATATTTAATGTACAGAATTAACTCCGTTACTATTTTATTATATGTACCTATAGATGAGTAGGTTTAATGCTTATGTAAAGCTGCGTATCTTCAATGTAGGTCGACGTAACCGTCTGGACGTTAGGACTCCTCTAGGGATTTTCACACTTCACGATCAAGTACCCAATTTGTAACATCAGACAAACAAGGTCGCAAAATCTACGACCACTGGGCATCAATATAAATTTCAGTCCAACTACCAAGTCTGAATGATTTTCTAAGACAAGACAAGCCTCGTAAATATATTAACTTTACATTTAAACAGTGCCAGTAGGGTAGGGTCAGCGGTGTCCAGGCGCAGGGTGCAGAACTTTATAGAGTCACCTACAAGAAGTGCTACTACGTAATCGATACATCGCTATAAAAAAAGCCGGACCAGGCTGTTAGGGGTGCGCACGCGCTGCCACTCCTGGAACGAGTGATTTTTTGAGACGCATCTATCAATCTCATGTCGAACGTATAAAAGATACGATACTGTATTTAGATCAGATAGATTTGCTGTAGTCATTTCTGCGATAACACCACAATGATTCTTCCAGCCACCGTCCAGCTTCCGTTTTCCTAGACACCTACAATGTTCAAGTCGTGAATAGAATATAATAGTATAATCGAATAGAATATATAAAGAGGTTGAGAGGCAATTGGATCAGCTTTCAACTTCACACAAGTAGTAGAATAAATAATTTTATGTAACAATACAGTTAATATTGTAAAAATTAATAATTTTAAAAGAGCAACTGTTGAGTTTCTTGCCGGCTCTTCTCAACAGGACCTGCCTTCCGAGCCGGTGGTAGAGTCACTACAAATAGTCTAATTTGACGTTTCAAAAGTGCTTATAATTGGCCTCCTTGAAATAAATGATTTTGAATTTGAATTTGAATTTTGAATTTGAATTTCAAATATTTTTTAGGAAAGCGCGTTTCACCGTAGGCTGAGTTAAGCGCAAGCTCAAATCATAAAAAAAAGATTTGACAAAATACTGGAATATCTTAAGCAGTTACTGACAATTCAGATACAATTAAAAGAGATAAAATCAGCAAAATCAATTCATTATTCTTTGATATAAATCAGAGATAATCATTGTCTCTGCATGTACCTTATGACTGACGAACTCCGCTAGGAGTTCCGAACTTAACAGTCCAGTCCACAATTTTTAACGATACTGAGTTATGGACGCAAAATTTTCGGTCTTCGGTCAGTATTAATTTCCTTCCAATTGCCAATTCGCAACGATTTCCTTAGACCGAATCTCGTAGAAAAACTCACCTTTCATTTAGAAAGCGAACAAAACATTTAGAAAGTGATCTATACAAAAATAAACAATACATTTTGCTATTTACCGCGATGAAGCTAAAATAAAGACAAAATACCGGCGTAGGTAGGATTTACTTCTACTTTTCACGCTCATCATCACGCTAAATTTCTGAAGTCCACTTTGAAAACCACTTAAAGTTATACTATATCGGGAAAGTTTAAATAAACGATATCTACAGTGTCCAAAGTTTATTAAATGTTGAAAACTTAATGCTTTAACTTTTAAAAACATGTACAGGATATGAATCATATTTTTTATCTTATAAAGTTACAAGTATTTAGTACAAATCCAATTTTATTACAGCGTTAACGATACTTGCCTCATACTTATTATTTTAAGAATAAATTCTGAAAGCCATTAAATACATACTTTCCCAAAAATTTGTAAAATTCTTAAATTTCACCGAGCTTTAGAAATTAAAATACCTTTTTGTTATACATATACATATTTAAATACATATTTATTTTTAATTACTTATGTACTGAACCCACGGTTATCTAATAACTAGCTGACCCGGCGAACTTTGTTCCGCCTTAATGGCAATAAATAAGCAGATTTTTTTTTATTGGAAAAAAAATCCAAAAAAAAAATTTAATAACTACATTAATCATATATGTATATGGGCCAGTGCTACACGACATTTTTTGTTTTATTATCAGGCGCAAAAACAACCAACGCAGATGGTCTTCCGACCCGTGAACATGCCACGTATAATTGACCATAGGAGAAACATGAATGTTCTAGATTTAAACCACAAACTTTTAAGGATTGGCCTTGCAAATGCAAGACGTATCGGAAATTGAAGTCTTTTAAATTCAAACGGCATATCGGTTGGGATCATCGGGATCCTCGGAATGAGAACTTCCTCACCTTTGAATTTTCCTATCATTATCGTAGCGTAAATTACATTGTTCATCAATTTACTAACCACCAAACGCGTACCGTTGCACAGTTTTGGTTGGTTTATGTTTCGAAGCATGATTACTACGGAGCCAACCTTTAGGCGTAAATTGTGCGGTGGTAAGCCAGGCACGTCCAAAGAGTTTAAAAATTCAATTGGATAGTTGGTGGCTTCATCTTCATTTGTGACGCAGTCAATAGATTTGAATGAATGCATTGTTCCAATGATCTTATTTTGAATTATGTAGTTCAGGTCATCTACATCTTTATTCTTAGCCGCTAAAATTGCTCGCTCACTCAACCATTCATTATTTTTGTAGTTAGAAATAATATTTGGAAATACATTGTTGATAAGTTCGTCTTTTGATGAGACAAAATTACAGAAATTATTTGGAAATGAAATTACTCCGCTCGATTCATCGACAGGTACTTGACCATTACCGATAGTCAGCAATTGCTCCGAGAAATCGTCAGCAGATGTATCATTAAGCAATGTAACTCTCATGTTTGTTGTCAGCTGCAGTTTCTTCACATAGCGCCATAGATTTGACGATTTGAGGCAAGCGTTTATTTCGTCGGCAGCCGTAGATCTTGGAATTACTGGCAGTATTTGGCGGAAATCGCCAGACAGTAAAATCATTGCTCCTCCAAAACATCTCGAGTCATTGCGTAAATCTTTTAATGTTCGGTTAAGTGCTTCTAATGCACGTTTATGCGCCATTGTGCATTCGTCCCAGATGATGATTTTCGATGCCGCTAAAACTTTGGCCATTGCTGAGTGTTGCAATATTACACGTTGGTTCTTCAATATTTTGAAGATTTAACGGTAATTTGAATGCTGAATGAGCTGTACGGCATCCTTCTAACAATGTGGCTGCTATTCCAGAAGAAGCAACTGCAACCGCTATGTTGGATCTCGCCCGAACAGTTGCTAAAACTAATGACATAAGGAATGTCTTGCCAGTTCCACCAGGGGCATCTAGGAAATATAAACCACCATTTTCATCAGCGATTGCCTTCATTAAAGTATCATAAACTTCCTTTTGTTGGTAATTCAACAGGGGTACATTCCTTTGAACTACTAAATCTAATTCCTGGTGATCATATTCACGTTCCCGTTCCAATTCTCGATTAAATGCGTCATTCATTTCACGATTTGGCGCTGGCATTCCTAACCTGATTAATAAATTACCGCACATGAGGTAACACATATCTTCGATCAAAAGTAAAGCACGATTATGTATCTCCTCATTCATCTCAATATCGTGATTTCTGGAACTGACACGACTTTGATGTAAAATATCTTCTGACATACTATCCTTGTATTTGTGCCACAGGTTACATGGGTTTGATGGAAAACATGTCGAAATTATGATAGCGAATAATGTGCGTTTCTGACTTGGAGATGCAGAGATAATGGCTTCAGCGATTGTCGTATCCCAATGGGTATCGTTTTCTAATAAGTTCAATTCTTCACATGCAGCACGATATGTTGGGAATATAACACCATTAACAGTTCGTAGTGTCTCAAATGAAGTTGGCCCACGCACATTTACCAGCAACAACCGCAAATAGAAACATTCATCATTCTTTGGATGAACTGTATACATACGACCAAGAGCATCAGTAGAACGCACATCTGGATACCCAGGAACAGCATCACCTTGCTTCCGTCTTTGAAAATTCTTGGATGAAGCATTCCAAGTATAATAACGTGGCATCTCCGAGTAAAGCAAAGTTCTTGCAAACTGATCGCTTTGGCAGATTGCAAAAAAACTGGTCAATGTAGTTGCTGGAGGTGTTTCAGCACGTTGCATAGCATTTGAAGCCGTGAAATATACTCGTTGACCATTCTCCAGATGCACCGCCAAATGTATAACAGTAGGATGACGTTCGTGAATGGGAAATGTGAATATACGCCAAATCGCTTCATTACAGTTCACATAACGACCAACTTGATAGCGTGAAATTTCATCGTTGGTATTCGAGGATTACAATCCAAAAACCGCCATATCACTGCCTTTCGTGACATATTTGCAAATATATTTTATGGACTTAACTGAATTGCAGTATTCAACGTTGCAATGTGTCTTGAACGTTTTAGAAATAAGTGGTGAATATGGAACAATCCAACTGTTGTCGACAACGAAATCCATTCTTTTCACTTTCGTTGTGACAGTTCGACCGTTGTCATCTGGTGATCGACGCCGATACAGCGGATACCCATCGTTGCCAGTGACAGTCTCCGCCGTTAATTTCCGTGGATATCGTTTAGAGCACTTTCCATCGACCATGCAAGGTGATTGGGGGTTGATGGCACCACACGGTCCATGAATCATATTAGTAGTAACAACATCATGTAGGTCTGGATCGACTTCATGATCAGGAATCTCGGCACATATGATATCATCTATTTGGTCAGGCTGAATTCTTTCCACTAACCAAATAAGAATGTGTGCGTGCGGCAGGCCTCGCTTTTGCCATTCGATTGAATACATCCAGCATCGAGTATCTCCAAAGACGCGTTGTTTAACAATAAAGTTCATCACGGACCGAATTTTTTGCCTGAATATACGTGCTGTGATGTCGTGTCTATCATTTGATGTTTGTCCGGGAAGCAGCAATTGAGTAATTTCTATCCATTTTGGATTACAGGTAAAAGTAATAAAGAGATCTGGCCGGCCGTAATGACGCACATATGTCATTGCATCTTGTGCATATTCATGCATATGACGTGGGCTACCAATGTACGTCGCCGGCAGTATAGTTAATCGACCAATATTAGCTGTATTTCCTTCAGTACTAACTGCATCACGTAAATGGATGTACTCCTCAGAACGCAGTTTGGCTTGGTTCAACCTAATAAATGTTAAACGTTCCGTTTCTATTTTTACATACATGTCAACGCAATACTGCTGAAACAATCGACGAAACCGCAGCAAATAGTTGTCAGCATTTTGACGAATCATCAAACGATATGCATAATAATTCATTGAGCTAACTTTCTTTGTAGTTTCTTCACCTGAAATTAAAAATTTGATAATTAACCATTTCAAAGGCAAATAATACAGACATTAACCATTATTAAGATACTGATACTTTACCATTCAATGGATTTATCATTTTAATATTAAAATAACTATGATCGATGAGTTTCAGATATTTGTTGCAGTTGCCCAGTATCGCGACGTGTAAGCACAATATCGCGTTTTTCCAATTGTTCACCAACAATCAGGATGGCAACTTCGTCTACTGTTGGAGCATTAAATGTGCGTTCGTGTGTTCCAGATGGTCGTTTATCTGCTTTGATGACAACTTTATAGTCATCATTTGGCATGCGCTCTAAAGCACTCTTAAACAACCTGACCAACGCATGATGTTCATGAAGCAGACACTGCAAGTCTTGAAGAATTGCTCGCTTCATTCCTGCATTGATCCCTAGGCGTCGATCAAGTTGTTCTTCCATGTTGCCCATGAAATATATTTGTAAATATTTATTCTGTGTATCTTCGAAAGGTAGTAATGATCCAATTCGATGGTGAATCTGTCCTTGTATCTACAAAATAAAAACCAGACAGTATTAACTGGGTTATAAACACTTTTTCTGTGGGAGAGTAGAGTTCAGTATTAGCAAATATAATACATACCAATAGATAAAGTAAGTTATTCTTTAACTACATTCTATGTAAGTACAAAAATAAATACCTTCTTCGATAATGTCTGCCCCAAATGACGTCATTTGGAAACAACTATTGTATTTTCGAGTATTTGCAAGAAAGTGGCGTGATTCTTGTGTTTCGCCACAAAGCAATGAATACAATGGCTCATGTGGCGGAGTCAACACTGGCAATTTCACTTTACCATTAAGGCAGCATAATCCAGGCGTTTCTCCGGAAAACTTTAATGCACCACAATACTCGCAAACAACGTCCATTTGGCCAATGCAAACGCTAGGATGCAAGCTGTAATCATTGCTGCAATCGTATCGAAACGCTGCTCGATTCAAATCAGCTAAATATCTTGTTCTGCGTCGCAAATTATCTATTTGTTGACTTCTGTTGTTCGCTCGACGATTCTGCATTCCCAACCGAGCTGTTTCACGGGCTGCTTCACTTTGCTCTCGTGATTGAGAAGCACGAAGTCGAGCCATACTATCGCGGCGCTGTTCACGTGCAATTTCTTGTTCTTCTTCAGTCCTTTAATTTGCAGTATTTTGTATTCTTCTTGCATTACGGCTTTGTCGGGAAAGATTCGATCGTCTTGGTCGCGGCATTATTAATTAAACTTCACTTCACTTCAATCCACTTGTTAATTATTTATTTAATAGAAATAGTTTTAATGTTGATTTCTTACAAATATCAAATTGTCATCCATACGTCATTACATAGCTGTCATTTTACGTCAATTACATAGCTGTCATTTGCGTTTTGTTATTCCAAGTCTGATTCTTTTTTGTTATACCACGTTTTATAGTGACTGACGTTTCATGTCAAGTCACACGGGAACGCTGTCGAACGGGATAAAAAGTATCCTATGTCCGTCTCCTGGCTCTAAGCTACCTCCCTACCAATTTTCAGCCAAATCTGTTCTGCCGTTCTTGAGTTATAAGTGGTGTAACTAACACGACTTTCTTATATATATATAGATTAATAATAATTTAATTAATTATTTATTAATAAAATAATAAACTAAAAACAATTAAATCTTAGACTCTTAACGAAAATTGTTACCAAAATAGTCAATAATAGGTAGTGTTCTGTAATATTACAAAATAAGAAATGACACAGTTGTGATTTGGCACAGTTTTTAATAGCTTGGCTGTGAACTTAAATACACAATCACAATACATTTCTCTGCCCTACATCGCCGCGACAAAGCCGGTGCTATTTGAAATGCATTATTTGTGTTATACGCTACAGCACACTGAGATAACTTTTCAACTTTTGTGGACCTTTTTGTTCCCTATAATATGAGACAGGTTCGTACTGTAAAGGCTTGCGACTATATTTAAGTATCGAATGCATTGCGTTATACGAATCGTATTCTTTGTATAAAAACTCTTACAAGAGCGTCCACTGATCTGCGTTGTACGCACAGTACGCATCGTATCGTCGGCATTGCCGATGACGTCATACGGAATGCTTATGATGCGATGCGTGCCGAGCGGACAACATTGATCAGAGTGCCGAGTGTGAGTTTTCACCAAAACAAATCGAAAACTTCACTTTCGCGTTAAGGGCATATTTATATGGAACTGAAGCAGCGCCCCTGGCGGAAGTGAGAGAAAACTCAACACTGACACTCGTCCATTTGAGTTTTCTCTCACTTCCGCCAGGGGCGCTGCTTCAGTTCCATATAAATATGCCCTTAACGCGAAAGTGAAGTTTTCGATTTGTTTTGGTGAAAACTCACACTCGGCACTCAGGACGAAAATCCGAATGACAGTGGGTGTTGACAATCCGATAGCTGACAGTTGCCTCGGTATGACCGATTGCTGTCGATACATTGGACGCATAGTAAAATCCGTTTGATCAGATGCGTACTTTATGGATCCAAGCTATTAGTCACCACTGTCATAAAGTGATTTTAGGTTTATATATTTTCTTAAAGGAGAATAGCCTGGCTAATAATTTCTGATAATAATGACGCCTAATGTGCCTCTAATTTAATCTCAATAGCTCCATATATAAAGGGCTAGACTATTGTTGAGTCAGGACCTGTACGACTGATTAGATAGGAAGGAGAGTTATAGTTACACTAAAAAAAGTTAGCAGATTCCTCCTAAGAAAAGCAACTAATAGCAACCCTGCAACCATAGCATTTATATTGAACTGGCTTCAAAAACACTATTCCCATTTTACATTAATCGACTGATTTATTTAGTAATTAAATAAGCCTTGATCCCTCTGAAGCCTTGATTTTCATTTGCGAATTACGATTAACTACAAAAGAAAAAATAATACTTTTAAGAATAAATCTTGCTAAATGTAGGTATTTGATCTATCGAAAGCTTATTCAGTCGATTCGCTTAGGATATACTGCCAAAAGCAATAAAGAATTCAGACATGTTTTGTTCATGGAAATATAGGAATTACGAGCATGTTTGATGCAGAAAATTGTAGTTCACACTGAGGTGAAATGCCAAGACGTAGCAATCGTATGGACTTTTGTACAACTTGTTGAGTCTATTTGTTGTCTAGTGAGTAGGTAATAGAGTTGTTTAATGTTTGACGGCTTCCGTTGCACTGTGGTATGCGCTGTGGATCCTGATCCACAGCGGAGGAGGTCCTGGGTTAGATTCCTGGCTCGGTTGATTGTAATTTTCTTAACATTTAGCCATCGTAAGCATCGTAGCTTCCAAGCCAGCCAGCCAACTGGTTGGAGGCTACGCCTATGGTTAGTTACCACCCTACCGGCTGTATCGCTAACTGATTTCGCGATCCAGTACGATGTCGTATCGAAAGGGTGATAGATTTCATGCTACTCCTAACAAATTAGCCCCCGTCCATCTAACAATTTAAATCAGTAGAAAACCAAATAAGATCAATAATTTCGAGAAAATCGCGGACAAACAGACATACTACATACCTACCCACTTTTCCAGTTAAACAGGTTGATGTCTACGTAATAGCAACAGGTTTATGTCACCTACCTGGTTATAATAAACCAAGTCAACGTCAATCTGCTACCATCTAGGTACTAAAGGCATGTGGGACTTTCCTGCAATATTTTGTACGTGTTTAAAATTGTCTATAGGTGATGCCAGTAATGCATAATTCAGTTATTTTGATTAGTAAGACCGGCCACTTATGTAACAGTGTGATGTCTTTCTAATTGATGTGCTAAGTACTTACATATTACGTATATACATCACGCCTCATTCCCATAGGGGTAGGCAGAGACCATGTTCTTCCACTTGTCACGATCTTTGCATATCTCTGTCGCTTCTTCCAATTTCATTTCTATCAAATTTAAAAGTAAAATTAAAGACTTTTAGCAAATTACTCTTCTGGATAGTTTAAAATTATAATAAGGTTAGAATTTTTAAAATATAAAAATTAGTTTATGTATCACTTTGTACTATTTATACTATATTCGCTATAATTAAAATTGGTTTTTGTTTTAGTTATAATTATAATTGTGTTTGCTAGTTTATTGTTAATTCGTGTTTGCTTTTTGTTTGTCTTTGTACAGTAGTATTTTTAACCGACGAAAAAAAGCGGAGGAGTTTCTCAATTCGACACGTATTTTTTTTTTTTTATTTTTATTTTTTTTTTTTTTTATATGTATGACCACGCATAACTTTTTACAGAGTTGTCCGATTTTGATAATTCTTTTTTTATTAGAAAGGGCATACTTCTAAGGTGGTCCCATTGTCACCATGTTAGGATCTGATGCTGATATCCTGGGGAAATTGAAGGAACTCTTCAAATTTTGGAGGCACGCTTACAGCGATTTCGGTTTTTTCTCGGTATCGGTAGCTTTTGGCTACTAGTGCCGTAGAATATACTATCACAGTATAGTACGAGTACGTTACGTGTCGATAAATCACTAAAAAGTAAGAAATAAAATTTTTTAACAAAAAATAGAACCGACTCAAATCGCACTAAAAAGTAAAAAATAACTGTGTCATTTAGTTGCTTTAATTTACTTAAGTATATCTAGGAGTCGGTGCCAGCCAAGGTTTCTACTTTAAGGACGTTACATAGAACCCACAAACTACTTTACTACGTAAAATAAATGTTCTTTGAACTTGCTGGCACCGACTTCATAGATATGCTTAAGTAAATTAAAGCAACTAAATGACACAGTTATTTTTTACTTTTTAGTGCGATATGAGTCGGTTCTATTTTTTGTTAAAAAATTTTATTAAGTTAGCATGTTGTGTTTACTAATTAGTAGGTTTACAATTAAACATTTAGTTTTTAAGATCTTACTATTTTTATATTTATGCCAATTGTAACCTGTTGGAACCTTAATAAGAAATAAATAAATAAATTAATTTGAATAAAGACAGGTTTGTCATACAAGTACGTCAGTTATATACTATACTTTTAGCAACATCATAAGAAGAGGACAAAAGGCACGAGCAGCAAAAGAACATTAATTAAAACCATCATCATCATCATCATTATCAGCCTATTAACGGCCCACTACAGGCCAGGCCTCCCTCCTTACAGGTGGGGGAATCAAAATATCAACACATTTTTATAACAAAACTTCCTTAAATCAAATCAAAATGAAACAATATTTCATTAAACACTATTTGAATTTAGTTACAGTTACAATAATTAGGCCGCAAAACTGCCTATGCTAGAACTAGAATTTATAATGTCCGCAATTTCATAAACCCTCCTTTATATAAGCCAAAAACGCCATTCTTTTTTTATGATTTTCGTCTCTAAACTCTAGCCTTTTAGCGCAGGGTTCAATACTTTTTCACTACAAATTTAACAAATACCCATATAATCAAATAACTTCGAATCTTTTAAAACTTAATAAATAAATAGTTACCAAATAGTTATTACCTACAAAGTATTTTCCTACTAATAAAATGTACTTAAAACTTTTATGCGATAAACGTGAACGCTGAATTGCAACTTTTTAACTACACGATAGATTTTGTCGTTGTACAGTTTTGGTTATTATGTAGAAAATCGCTATTATAATAAAAAATGCAAGGTCCAGAATTCGATTCACAAGCCAGGCATATACTCGTATTTTTATTAATAAACTCTCAGTCGTCAAGTCTACCCTATAAGAACTTCATGGCAGAGTGATCGTGGCTGCTACGACGTTTCTCCACTTTAGTTTCTTATTATGCCGACATAGAAGTATTGCCAAGCGATTTAGCGATTCGCTACGTCGTCATGTAGAAACCGAAAGGGGTGTGGATTTCATCCTACTCCTAACAAATTAGCCCGTTTCCATCTTAGATTGCATCATTACTGAACATCAGGTGTGACAGCAGTCAAGGGCCAACTTGTAATGAATAAAAAAAATCTTTTTAGCAACTCTCATGGGAGAAATAGACGGAGTGGTTTCCCGGTTTCCCGTTGCATTCTGTGCCAGGTTTTTTTGGGTTGCCTGTTTAGGTGTATGGAGATACCGCCATTAGTCGATCGCCAGACCCTCGTCCGTTGTCTAACAGTTAGCACCACGACAGCCAGGAGCTGTCGCTGTGTAGGTTAGGTTGACAGTAGGGTCTGCTTTCCCCTAACTCCCCTTACTCTTTATTAATAGTTATGTGTAAATACTAAAGTTAATTAAGTTTATTTAGATCTATTAAAGGGGAATGTATAACTAGTTCGTCTTATATATTAGGTAGATATCCAACTTCCCTTGTTTTTTAACCCCTGCGTGAGCGGATTAGGCCCAGATGGTTGTTGGCACGAAAGGGAAAGTTAGTACCATGAATAAAATCACCATAACCGTGCTAACTGTTACCTTTATCACCCTTTGATACGACTTTTGATTGCCACCAAAACAGTGCCGGAACTTTAACGAAGTTTTATGATTGGGATGTAGATAGGCAGGTACACATAACGGTAAAGTTGTAAAGAAGTCTTTGTTTATTTTGTTGTCCATTTATCACGGAGTAGGTGTAAAAGAACACCGACCGACTTGGAATCTATATACAGTCAGGAAGTTAAAATGAAGTACTCTCTAATGATGGATAATATTTTGAATAAAATGTTATTTTACTCTATATTTTAAAATTAAGTATTTGTTCTGTCAATAACAAAAAATAGAACCGACTCAAAACGCACTAAAAAGTAAAAAATAACTGTGTCATTTAGTTGCTTTAATTTACTTAAGCATATCTATGAAGTCGGTGCTAGCCAAGATTAAGGAACATTTATTTTACGTAGTAAAGCAGTTTGTGGGTTCTAGGTATCGTCCTTAAAGTAGAAACCTTATCTGGCACCGACTCCTAGATATGCTTAAGTAAATTAAAGCAACTAAATGACACTAAAAAGTAAAAAATAACTTTTTTACTTTTTAGTTCGTTTTGAGTCGGTTCTATTTTTTGTTAAAAATTTTTATTTCTTACTTTCAGTGATTTATCGCCACGTAACGTACTCGTACTATACTGTAATAGTATATTATACGGCACTAGTAGCCTAAAAGCTACCGATACCGAGACAAAAACCGAAATCGCTGTAAGCGTGCCTCCAATTTCCTGAAGAGTTCCTTCAATTTCCCCAGGATATCATCATCAGATCCTTACATGATGACAATGGGACCACCTTGGAAGTATGCCCTTTTCTAATAAAAAAAGAATTATCAAAATCGGGTAACTCTGTAAAAAGCTATGCGTTGTCATACATTAAAAAAAAATATATACGTGTCGAATTGAGAACCTTCCCCGTTTTTTTTCGTCTGTTAAAAAATAGTATGAACTTATTCAAGGTCCATTGTAGGCTTATGATCATGAACAGTTACTTCTCTAATAGTTAACTGAAATCTATTATAATATCATTAAAGTTCTGTTAAATGACGTTTAACAACGGGCAAATTCCTGTAAATTAAACACCGCTATTAGAAACAAAGATAAAGTACCTGTTTAAATGATTCACCCAAATTATAAACCACTATACCGGTGGCTGTTCAACCGTGCCGTGACAAAACACTAGTTTAAATGCAATTATAGTCCAGTAAAATAAAACTTTGAAATACTTGCTTTTGAATTCAGTAGGATCACAATAGATCGTGGCATAAGCCTACTGGGGAAACCACGTTATAAAAAAAAAGCGCCAAGCACTCTACCTCATAGGTAGAGAAAATGTGTGGACGAAAAGAATTTTCTTTATGTAGTGATTATACTTATATTTATATAGCTACTTGAAGTATAATTGGTAGTATATTACACCCCATGAGACCGAAAATCGGAAAAAATAAGATATTTTTGTCATAGGTCACAGAAAGGTCATGGGAACAACAAAATATCTACATCTCCTTAATTTATAAGTTATCGGAACGAATTTATAGCTTTTGTTTTGACCTTCGCTAGGATTGTCCTCCCTAAGAGGATTTATATAACTGGCAATGCGAAATACTTAGAAAATAGTTTGTTATTTTTAAACATATTTTTTTCTTCACACATGAAAAGTTCATTTTCAGAATATTTACTGATAGATATTAAAAACAACAGTGACAAATTTCTAAGGAGACATTTAACTCCTTCCCTTAATTTTCATTTGTGCGATTTTGAGGCATTAAACAATGATCTTGCTGAAATAAATTGGGAAGAGGTACTAAGTCCCCTGGAGTCTGTTGATGCTGCCATTGACCGATTTTATGATAGCCTATTGCCGATTGTACATATGCATACTCCAATGACCAGAAAAAAACCTAGTAACTATCCTATTTGGTTTTCGCGTAGCCTAATTAAATCTTTAAAGGAAAAAGCTAAGTATCATAGGAGATATAAAAAATATCAAAATGAAAGAGACAGGCTAACTTTTGATTCGATTAGACTTCGTTGTGATCTATTGATATCTAAATGCTACAAAGAGTTCAAAAGTTCAGCTGCTGATCACCTTCGTAAAAATCCCAAGTACTTCTGGAGATTCTGTAATCATCAAAAGTCAAATAGTACTCCGATTCCTAACAAAATGTTTTTTGGTGATAAATGTGCGAAAGGTGGCTATGAAATATGTCAGCTGTTCTCAGATTATTTTCTCTCAGTATATGATGATCAACCCCCGACCCCAGTAATGTCTTCTTTATGTGATATCAATATTGGCGGTAGTGAGGCAATAACAGCGTCTTCTATATCTATAAATGGAGATGAGGTTTATAATTACTTACTCAAAATTAATGTTAATAAAGGCAGTGGCCCCGATTTGATTCCTCCATTACTGCTCAGGAAATGTGCTAAGAACCTTGCATATCCACTCACATTTATATTTAATTTATCTTTAAGATCTGGCGTTTTCCCCAATAAATGGAAAAAGGCTTACATTACCCCTATATACAAAGCGGGTGCGTTAAACAGCGTTAATAATTATAGGCCGATCTCCATCTTGTCATCATGTGCTAAGGTCTTTGAAGCGCTTATTCAAAAGAGGCTATTGTTTCTTTTAAAGAAATATATTAATATCAACCAACATGGTTTCCAACCACGTAGATCCACCACTACTAATCTGATTGGTTATGTATCCGATATAGCGGAGGCTATGGATAGTAATGTTGAAGTGCACGCTATTTATACCGACTTTAAAAAAGCCTTCGACTTAGTGAACCATGACCTATTATTATTGAAACTAAGTCGATTGGGAATACACGGCTCGCTATTAAGATGGTGTGAATCATATTTGAGAAACCGTTCGCAATTGGTCTATCTTTTTGGTTTCTCATCAGACGTAAAATTCATTCCTTCTGGAGTCCCTCAGGGGTCCCATTTGGGTCCGCTTTTCTTCTTGATCTTTATTAACGACCTTAGTAACAAGTTAACATCCAATTTCCGCTTTTATGCGGACGATCTTAAAATTTATCGCACTATTTATAATGAAAGTGATTCCACCCTACTTCAACTCGATATTAATAACATTGTTTACTGGTGTCATAATAACTTAATGGCTTTGAACTTTGACAAATGCTTACACATTAAATTCAGCAGGAAAAAAAATAAATTTAAAACAATTTATTATTTAAATGATGTTTCTCCCCTGCGAGAAGTAGATGTTGTACGTGACCTTGGTGTTATTTTTGATAGCACACTGTCTTTTCGTCACCATTTTGACGCAGTTGTAAAAAAGGCATCGAAACTGTCAGGTTTTGTTTCGCGTCAAATGAAATTATTCCTTGATCCAAATCTCTCAATCACCATCTATTGCTCACTAGTGCGAAGTATCCTGGAATACTGCAGCCCAGTTTGGTGCCCATCATACAATGTTCACATTGATAGATTGGAACGTATCCAGAAACGGTTCGTTTACCATCTTGCATTCAATGATAATAAATACCTTGACTTAAAATCGTACGTGTCACGCCTTCGCTTCTATAAGCTCATGTCTCTTGAGAACAGACGCAAGATGCTAGACATGGTTTTCTTCTATAAAATCGTCAATGGCCTCGTTGATTCACCCGAAATACTTGACCGATTAAGATTTCGTACACTGCCGTTGGGTGGTCGCTCAATAAATCGAAAAACGTTTCATTTACCATATAACCGGACCCGAGCTGGACAACACGCACCCATCTACCGGGCGTGTTGTCTTATCAACGCGCAAAAGAATAGTGACATTTTCTGTGGTTCTTTGGCCTCTTTTAAAAGTAATATTAAGAGCTATTTGTTGAAGTCCCAGTTATAATGTCTTTATAGTTATTGTATTGTTAATTTTAGTTTTTTTTTTTTATTTTAGGTTAGTTTGTAGTGTGTATGTAGTGTTGTCGTAAATTATTTTAAGCATGCTGTGGTCGTGTCGAGTAGGTTACAATCAATTAAGTGTATTCTGGTTTGTGTGTTAATAAGGTGTAATATTAATGATTGTAACCAGTTTCACGATCCAAAAAAAATATATTATGAATCTTAACCTTTTTTTACATTATTGGTCTTAAGTATCGCATTAGGTTTATACCAGATTTTTAGTAGAGAGCAGAGAGAACTCCATCAATGGATGGTTAAAGAAATATTGGCATAATACAACGGAGACTGTAATTTACAGTGAACTTTGAACCCTTGGTAAAGTCCGTCGATACATGGTAATGAAAGACCGGCGCCGCCACTCCTATCGAAGTAGGTCGGTGGCGCTTGTAAAACTTGTTATGTAGCACTCGGGTTCTTACAAGAGGTTCCGTATCATAGATTTAAGAAAGCGCCAGCCAGCGCTGTTTTGTTCTGTGTTTTGTCATTCCTCGTATTAGCAAACGATAGACACCAACTGTTGGGCATATACCTCGGGCACGGTCTTCTAAAACCACGGCCTTAAACTAATTATACCCTGTAAACCGCTTGATGTCACCAGTTCACTTATACTAAAGCCAAACTCGACTGAAAGTGCTTGTCAACAAACAAATTAAAAATGAAGGTAGAAATTACTAGTCATTTTGCACCAAATTTTTTTAATTAACTTGTTAATGACGAATTCATGACAATAAATTAGATATGTAAGCTTAAAACTAATTAATATATTCAATATCATTTAAATAAGATTTTATAAAAAAATAAAACATAATTTTAAATTTATTAGGCATAAAATGTGTTGCATTTTCTACTGTTATATTAAAATTGTTTGTTGACAAGCATTCTCAATTGAGTTTGGCTTTAGTATAGTGACGGATCGACTAAGACTGCGCCGTCATTTCAGCTCCTTGGGACCTCAATGTCATCAGCTGATCGAACTATGTGTAACGCCCATTGCCTTTTTCGCCTGTTGAATGACTCTAAGCCTTTCTATGAGGCCCATTCTTAGCGGCCACGTCTCAGATCCATATGCCATGGAACAAATGTTTTGTTGGTTAATAACTCATGAGTTACAGTAATGACTCTTTGTGCCGGGGATCTACTCTATCTAATCAATCAGCATTGCTGAGTTTAGGGGTAGGGGAATTCAAAAAAATTTAATTCAAATCTCAAATCTGTTAATTATTTTGAAATATCCACAAGTGTAATTGATACAATATTATTTTTAGAGTCCGGCCGAAACCGGTTTTCCGGCCGAAGCCGAAACCGAAACTCATGTGGTCAAGTATAAAATTCCTTAAAATACTGAAATTTAATGCATTTTATACATTATGCTGCATTAACTGACTAAGTTTTACATGAATGACTAAGTTTTGTAGCTTCGGAGCTAACCGAACGGCGCAAGACAATTCCCGAACAGAGTGCCTAGTGTGAGATTACTTCAAAACAATCGAAAACTTCACATTCGCGTTAAGGGCAAATTTTATATGGAACTGAAGCAGCGCCCCTGGCGGGAGTGAGAGAAAACTCAAATGGGCGAGTGTCAGAACGCTTTTTTTGCTATATAATTTGACATTATTAGTGACTACGTTTATACGCAGTCGCTCGGTGAAAAACTCACACTTGCCCCACAGGGCCGCCAGCGTCCGCCATAGTGTTGCCGCGAGAAACGAAGTTAGGCGAGCGTGCACGACTACTTCCGAAATCAGTTTCGGTTTTGGCAAAAGTTTCGGCACATTTAAGCCGAAAACTAAACTGCCGCCGAAACTTGATTTTTGGCCGAAATTCGGCCGAAACCGAAACCGAATTTTCAGTCGGACAATAATTATTTTGTACTGAAATATAATTAGGTATGTTAGCCACTATACAAGTTGTTACGGTTTAGGTATCTTTTTTGTACCTACTTAACCCTAAAACCTACCCTCATCCCTCTGACCTTGTTTCATAGATTAACCACTATAATAAAAGGGTGCAAGTAAGTAGGGTATGCGTTCGCCACGCGTTCACTGTATAGGTACTAGAGCAACTAGACAAAAAGACGCCTGCCACTTAGGTTACATCATCTAATCAGCCGATAGACGTCCACTGCTAGACACAGACCTTTTGGACTTCCAAACACAAAAATCCTGCGCCGGCTGTAGCCAGTGGATCACTGTCGAGGGTCGACTGACACTGCGCTTTCCGGTAGGATGTCGTCATTCCAGCACCTGGCACCAGAGACCCCAACGCCCATCGGCTCTTCGTTTTGATCGCATACAATTCGGTATCTTTCGGATATGTTGGTAAATACATAATTTAAAAGTGCCTTGTTAGTCTAGTCGTTGGTTGTCAGCCGTTACAATCACAATGTTCTGGGTTTAAGTGGGTGAGCCGGGTTTTAATGAAATATTAAGCATTTTACCCCGGAAAAATTATAGTTAGCAGTCGGGAAAGTTAGTGGAGTTTCATCCTTGTGCACGGAGAGCACGTTAAGCCGTCGGTGCTAATTACTATCATCGATACCAGATAGTGATCGTTCAAAATAAACCTACATTCTCGTGCAGTAGCGTGGTGGGTCTGTGTTCCATATCCCCTCTTGACTAAGGGAGACTGGGCCATAAAAGGGCGATTGATAATGATGAATTATAAAAAATAGGTAGGTATATACGATTAAGACGTACGTAGCTATTGACCAATGCTTAGAATTCTATCTTACAGAGTAAACAACGATTAGTTACAATGAAACGAAAACTGAACAAAGGTCCGTTCACCAAAAGGGTACTTAATTCATAAATCTATTCTCAGCAACCGGAAACAATAAATTACACTTGTTTACCCAGTTTACCCATTCTCTATATAAAATTATATTGCTTCATCCGATTCCACAGTGGATTTACGAGAGCAATGAAAATATTGCTACCTACGGACGAAATATAGTTTTATTTGTTTTGGCTATGTCAGTTGCAACAGGAGAATTTAACTATTGTGGAACGGAATAGATGTGTTATAGAGTTTTCGACTCCTATTCTGTAATATACTTATTAGAATACTTCACACCATAACACAAAGCATTCTACAATGAACTATACTAAAGCCAATCTCAATTGAGAATGCTTGTCAACAAACAAATTAAAAATGAAGGTAGAAATCACTAGTCATTACCCGACTGCGTCAGAAGGAGGGTTATGTTTTTCGAGCGTACGTATGTATGTATGTATGTATGTCCATTTCTTCGGCACGCGCTACAGCCTAAACGGCTGAACGGATTTTGACATGTAAGGTGTCGTTGAATTTGTAAAAATTGTGGCAATAACATAGGCTATATAAATTTTCAAAATGGTGGCTGTAAATGGGGGGGAAAGGGGGGACGTGTGTATTTCTTTCTCTTATCTTAGCAATATGGGTGTCAAATGAAAGGTCGTAAAAAGACCATTTCAAAAATATAAATATCATATCATGTTTATATTGCCGTTTTAACAAAAAATGACAAAAAGTGTACATCTCCATAACGCTTGCATCTCCATAAAGTATTTAGAATTTTATATAGATATCGTGATCCTTGTTTTTCTCTTTTCAGTTCATAGCTTCTAAGCAGTCAGGTTTTTTGTTTTTATAATAATAATAATTTTATTTTACACCAAATTTTTTAAATTAACTAGTTAATAGGTTTTAATTAAATAATTAACTAATTAAAATAACAAAACATAACCTTAAAATTTATTAGGTACAAAATGTGTTGCATTTTCTACCTTCATTTAAATTTGTTTGTTGACAAGCATTCTCAATCGAGTTTGGCTTTAGTACAGAGGAAGTGCGCGGTTTCACCAGCGTAGTTTCCGTTCTCGTGAAATTTTCGGGATAAAAAGTACCCTGTGTGTTAAGCTGACGTAAATGCTATATTATTGTAAAGTTTGATCAAAATCTATTCAGTAGTTTTTGCGTGAGAGAGTAACATCCATCCACCCATAAACACAAAGTTGACGGCCTCCGTGGCGCAGTGGTATTCGCGGTGGATTCATAAGACGGAGGTCCCGGGTTCGATTCCCGGCGGGGCAGATTGAGATTTTTCTTAAATTGTCTTGGTCTGGCTGGTGGGAGGCTTTTCGCTGTGGCTAGTTACCACCCTACCTACAAAGACGTACCGCCAAACGATTTAGCGTTCCGGTACGATGTCCTGTAGAAACTGCAAGTGGTGTGGATTGCCATCCTACTCGTACTCCTAACAAGTTAGTCCGCTTTCATCTTAGATTGCATTATCACTAAACATCAGGTGTGATGGCAGTCAAGGGCCAACTTGTAGTCAATAAAAAAAAGTTTTGTATTTAATAATATAATAATTATAATATTAGTACGGATGTTGATTCTTTAACGATCTCTATAAGATTTCGATCATACTTAAGGTTTAACGTGCTCCCTGAACCGCGGGAGATTAATTAACAGATTTTTTTTCATACCTCAAGCCGAATACCGAAACCTTTGAACTTGAAGATTTGAACTTTAACCCCTGTGGGCCTGACATTCAAACCTTCTTTGAGGCCCGCGGCTACCCGGGTAGCGACGGAGCTATAATGACAGCTGTCATTATTTGCCTGACGGTTGCCAGGGGACCCCTCGGGGCTGTGAAACTTTAAAGCCATAAATAAATAAATTGTCAACCGGACCAACTAGGTTAATTAGCTATAGTAACGCCATCTCTTTGCAGTATGCAGCAACTTGTCGATAACAATTAACAATAACTAAACTGCTCTTCTCGTACACTGGCAAATGACCACGCAGTACTATAAGTAGTTGATAGATGGCTCTGACTGTTTATTTATAAATCTTTTTGGCTCAAAGATTGTTTAAACACTAGATTATTTCTAGAGTCTTAGAAAAATAATGCACGATTAAAAAAAATAAACGTTGTAGATGTTTTTTAAATTTATTTTATTCTATATAATAAGGCAGAAATAAATTAAAGAAAAGGTCTTTATCATGTTAAGAAAGTCATAATTTTTTTGGTGTAATGACAATACAAAATCAAATTAATTTTTATTTTTTAATCCAAAAAAATTTTTTAGAGATTAACTCTAATTGTATACCACGTACTTAGTCATTCCATATATTGTACTTAGTAAATCTGCGTTAGCGATTAGTCGCTCGCGCAGCTTCGTAGTACGAGTGTATCAAGGCCAAGTGTATTCACGCAACTGTCGCCGACGGAAATGCGCAGGCGTCGAAATCGAGGCCGGCTCTGATCGATCATTTTCGCCTCTTCCTGTCGGCTTGAGGCCGACTGCAGACGAAAGCTCTAATTACCTACCTACAACCTACAATAACATTTTTGTCTATTGTGTATTCTTCTCCATAAATGGCTTAACACCTCAATAGGGTTTGGGCACAGTTTATTCAAACAGTCGATATTATGTATGAATAGATGGACTAGGAGATATTTGACAGCCCCCGTGGTACATTGCGAGGTGCGATGGATTTATAAGACGAAGGTCCTGGGTTTGATTCCCAGCTGTGCCGCTTGTTTTTTTTTAATGGCCCAGCTCAGGCTGGTGCAATAGCTTTGGCAGTGGCTAGTTACCTAGCCGTACAACCGCCAAGAGATTAGCTTTCCAGTACGATGTCACGTAAAAAATTAAATGGGTATGAAACTCATCCGACTCCAAACATACCGCTTACATCTTAGATTGCATCACCACTTGTTGATAAGTGATGATAACTTGTAGTTTAAGGAACATTTATTTAACGTAGTAAGCAGTTTGTGGGTTCTAGGTAATGTCCTTAAAGTAGAAACCTTGGCTGGCACCGACTCCAACTAAATGACAGTTAGGTACTTTTTAGTGCATTTTGAGTCGGTTCTATTTTTTGTTAAAAAATTTTATTTCTTACTTTTTAGTGATTTATCGCCACGTAACGTACTCGTACTATACTGTCATAGTATATTATACACTTGTAGCCAAAAAGCTACCGATACTTACACAAAAACCGAAATCGCTGCAAGTGTGACTATAAAATTTGAAGAGTTCCTTCAATTTTCCCAGGATATCATCATCAGATCCTAACATGATGACAATAAGACCACCTTGGAAGTGGGCCCTTTCTAATAAAAAAAAGAATTATCAAAATCAGACAACTCTGTAAAAAGTTATGCGTGGTCATACATAAAAAATATATATACGTGTCGAATTTAGAACCTCCTCCGTTTTTTCCGTCGGTTAATAAAAAGTACTTGCAAGGATCTACGGGGCAAACACAGAAACTTAGCTTAGAAAAGAGACCAAAGGCTAGATGATTAAAGAAGAGGAGCGACTCTCTTAGGGCGCCTCTTGGGGCTTGTGGGCTGAGTGTATCAAGCTTGACACCTTCGTAATCATGATTGAAACCTACGATCGGTTGACGTTGTCATCGCTGCCAACGGAAAATAATAATTTAAATAATATTAATTTATAACAGTGACGATTCCAGCAGATACATTGTTCACTATGGAAGATGTTTTACAATTAATTTTAGATAAACAACATTCTTCTTCATTATCATAAGCTATAGAACCATGTCTTCCTCCTGATAGGTGAGCGGATCTGGAGCGTAAACCCACTACGCTGCTCTGATGTGGAATATAGAAATTACAAGAAGTAGGAAGGAACAGTCTTAATTTTATAGCCTATCAATTCAATTAAAAAACCAAAAATATATCCCTATTTTTGTAATTATTTTGTTAATAGCTTCGATCATACAAGGGAAATAATAATATAATTGCCTTTCTAATTAATTCATACCAACAAATTATAGTCCCTTGAAAAGCAATTTGGTACGGTTTGGGTAAAGTCGCGCTCAGAACTGTTAACAATTTATTCTGTACTGCAATATTGTAAAGCGAAAGTGAAAGTACTATCGTACGGATTATTTTATTTCTATATATAGTAGCCTGTGAATAAAAAAGCCACTGAATATTTAATTTATTTTATATTTTAAAGTTGTATACTTTTGATCCTTTGGATAAAATATGCTTTTTATTTTTGTTTCATTATAAATGTATAATATAAATCAATACAAATAAATAAAACTGAAGTGTCTGCTGCTATTTTCAATAAAAATATTTGTACATTTAGTACAAAGATTTTAATTGAGTATATAAAAGTTTAGACAATAAATGCAAATGCAGATTTACATCAAAAAAATCTTTTGTCAATCTATTTGTTTTGGCTAATGTCTAAATCGATTTTGACAAATACTGGCTGATAGGTAATGTTATAAGGAGTAATTTAGGCTACATTTATTTTAAAAGTTTTATTAATTTAGTTTGTATCCACGCAGATAAAGTCGAAGACGTCTGTTATTTTATTATTTTATATGCATTTTTCGTTTTAACTGTACCTCGAACTTATATTTTTTGTCATATAACAAATATGTCGATTTGCAGACACTCTTGTCACTCACAGTTCCTTATATCACAAAATATAACATTGTTATAAATATTTTATCACATCAATTTCGCTTTTAAATACATATTAATATAACGTGCAATAAGATTCAAATTTGCGTGCAGGATTTAATGATTTTGTGTATAAAATTATGTCGACTGTATTCACGCTACAACTTACAATAACAGTCGAAGAATTGTTATGACTCGAAATCGCAGTAATTTGATCTTAATCGCATAATAAAGTTTGTGCATTTAAAATTACTTCCTGGGATTATTGTTTTGTCGGCATTTCGGAAAATATTAAAAATGGATTGACATATCTTTGGCTACCTGTGTTATAAAAAGAGTTAATTTTAACGGTCAGTCGAAGTTTAATATGTGAGTAGGAAGAAATATTTATTTAGGTACTTACAAGTAGTATTTTTAAAGAACAAAATTGGATTCTTTGAAATATGAACACAATTTAATCACACCATAAGTGACGTAATGAAATACAAAGCATGTTCTGTAAAACAAATTATGAGATCTCATGGAGAACAAGTTTTGGCAGCATTGTATACTCTGTGTAAAAAGACTATAGACAATAGTGGCCTTATTTGCTGTGTTGTGGTACCCCGTGTCAAGCATAAACTAAAGACTGTCGAACAAAAATGGCGGGCGGTAGGCTATAAAATATGCCCCTATGGAAAATTGTGATTATTCACGTTGGTGTCCGAGTCATATACATTCATGCTGTTTAACTATAGTAAGGATCTATGCGCATAAGGTTTAATTAAGTGGTTACTGTAAGAATGTTTCATTTTGATCATATTTGACGTATTTGTAAATAAATTGTTCCGATTGTCTTTTGGTGTTTTAAGTTTGATTCCTTTCTGGCTGTTTGATAACACAAGGAACTAAATCTACAAGCGCTTGCCGAACACTAATTCTCAGTATTCAGCGTCAATCCTTGTTTCAAATTTTCTACAAACCCTACACCTATTTATGTCAAAATTTATGGCTTCGCCTTCCTTTTCGTGCGGAAAATCTTCTTCAACTGTCTTCAACTCCAATTTTCAACCCTGTTTAGGGTTATGTGAGTATATTATGTTCGCTTACTAAACCATCTCGGTGGCCACACACATAACACATAAGATAGAGGATCCCGGGTCCCCATTCAAACTCTTACCGAAAGCCTCCCGGACGCATCACCCCTTGGGTTAATCGAAATTTGCATTTTTCGTTCTTTTCGAGCTGGAGCCGAAATACCGTTCCTGGGCGAGAACTCAAATGGGCGAGTGTCAGTGCTGAGTTTTCTCTCACTTCCGCCAGGGGCGCTGCTTCAGTTCCATATAAATATGCCCTTAACGCGAATGTGAAGTTTTCGATTTGTTTTGGTGAAATCTCATACTAGGCACACTGACCTTAAAACTTCAAGGAACATGCTGAACATAATATGGAATACATAAACATGCCAAATATTCGGCATGCTATTAGGACTAAAACACTAGCTTGCTGTACTCATTCCTTCCTTAAAATGATTACGTATATTACTTTCGCTGTTTTCATGGTCTTTAAAGGCTGCAATATACTATTTTTCTAGCGGGCGAAGTTGCAGGAGTCTGCGAGTTGTTTTATATTTATGTAATCGATGTAACAATAACAATATCTAACAGCAAAGGTTTAATAAACCCATAAGACAACGAGACAAGTGTATAGTTCACGGCTGCAGACAGAGCGTCGCAGCATCGCGAGTGGCATTCAATTGACCTTTCAACATCGAGACATCTATTGCGAAATGCGACCATCGACCATGCGACTCCATTTAATCTTATATCTTTGCAATTGAATTGTTGAGTCAACGTCTGCTGGAATTGCAGGCAAAGTCACGTATGTAACATACCTAACTTAGATTTGATTGCATAAAATCAAAGTTGTTTCATTAACCGATGAATAAAAATTCGACCCGACATTTTTTTTAATTTTTTATGTATGACCACGACTTCTTTTCTGACGACCTCCGTAACGCAGTGGTATGCGCGGTGAATTTATAAGACGGAAGTCCTGGGTTCGATTCCCGGCGGGGCAGATTGAGATTTTTCTTAATTTGTCTTGGTCTGGCTGGTGGGAGGCTTTCGCCGTGGCTAGATACCACCGTACCGACAAATACGTATCGCCAAGAGATTTAGCGTTCCGGTACAATGTCGTGTAGAAACCGAAAGGGGTGTGGATTTTCGTCCCACTCCTAACAAGTTACCCCGCTTCCATCTTAGATTGCATCATCACTTAACATCAGGTGTGATAGCAATCAAGGGCCAACTTGTAGTCGATAAAAAAACGCATAGATACATACACGCATACTTTTTACATGAGTTTGATTTTAATTTTTTTTATTTTATATAAAAATAATACACAAAACTTTAATAATATCTATACTAAAACCTTCTTCAGGAATCACTCTATTTACGTGTGAAAACCGCGGCAGGAAACTTTATTTTATAATACGAAATACGTGAAATTCAGTTTAACAAAAATACTGCAGGAACCTTAAACTTTTTAACTATATTCTAGGATATATTCTATCTCCATTCCAAACGTCAACCATAACGGTTAATAGTTGCGGCAAAATGGTAACAAACACACACACACACATACACTGATGGTGTTAATTTTGCAGTCTAAACATTGTAATATTAACATCTGAGGATGCTCCAATCCTATTCCGAAATCTTAATCCTAAATTTTATTTTGTCGGGTACGAGGTAAAGTTGCGCTTTGATTCAAATCAATCGTTATACCCTCGTACCTAGTACTGGACTAGTTAAAGAGCTGGCGGCAGATGCTCATTGGAAAATTTTTTTTCGTACTTTTACATTACGGAATTGATTTAGATTAATGTCTGATAATTTTGGAAATGTTTAAAACAAAATTGAATGTCAAGCTTATAAAACATTTTTTAATCGACGAATAAATGGACGAGGTTCTCAATTCGACGTGAACAATTAAGTTAATAAATAATAGTTTAAAAAAACTAAAAACACGCTTTTTATAGAAACCCAAACTAAAAAATAGAAAATAAATTTTAATAAATTTAAATTAAGAATAGTGTTAAAAATTTCATTAACTATAAATTAATAATAGTGTAAATAAAAAAAATTTATTGTATTTTAAAAAAAGCGTGGGGTGCATGGTGTCAATATAGTTATAAATATTTTATTGACAGATATGAGTAGAGTGATTATCATTTTGATAATATATTAAAAAGCACCCCACGCTTTTTTTAAAATAAAATAATTTTTTTTTATTTACACTATTATTAATTTATAGTTAATGAAATTTTTAACACTATTTTTAATTTAAATTTATAAAATTTATTTTCTATTTTTTAGTTTGGGTTTCTATAAAAAGCGTGTTTTTAGTTTTTTTAAACTATTATTTATTTTTGACTTTTTAGTTTGGTTTATTTATAAAAGCGTGATTTTTTAGTTTTTTTAAACTATTATTTGTTTTGTAGAGTTAAAAATCTCCTTAGTATTCGAAAATTTGTCAATATTAGAGAAATCGGCTAAAGATAATTATTGGAAATTAAAATTAACGTCAAGTCCTGTCTTATTTAAAAATTGATTAAAAATTGAAATTAAGTTTCTACCTTATCGACTGCAGAGAAAAATTATAAAAAATTGAAATTAAGTTTCTATCTTATCGACTGTAAAGAAAAATTATAAAAATTGAAATTAAGTTTCTACCTTATCGACTATAGATGAAAATTATATAAATTAACAAAAATCATATTTCGTAAATTGAAAAATGGAATAATCTTATCAAATAAGTGTATTGTCATCGGTCCTCGATGAATCCACAAAGTTTAAACGAAATCTGGCCGTTTAAAGTTGGTCAAAATCGCGCCCAAAAAAGTCGGTTACAAACATACAAACATACGAACATACATACAAGTGAAGCTAATAAAAAACGTGTAAAAAAATTAAAACTTTAATAACTTTTTAATTATTATTTTTATTGAATTATTAAATTATTAATTAATTAAATTATTATTTTTATGAAATTATTAATTAAATTATTATTTTTATTAAGTTAAATTAAATTTTCAGTAAGTAATTTATTTATTTTTTTTGGAACTTACGCATCAGCCTATTTTGGCCTAGACACGTAGGATTATTGAATCCCTCCTTATTTGGACTATTTACACTCCCATTACCTCTATAGCGGCTGTGGCCGACTTACAATCTGTACCCGCATTTGCCTGTGCCCCACCCTTAGCACAGTGACCAAGGAAACCACAGAAACCTGGCCAGAGTACAGTCGGCACGGGAGCGAGCCTTGGAAGTCGCAGAAAAACTGCGACTGCCAGGGCTCGAACCCACGCCTGAGCGACTGTTGTACGGGCAGTTTAGCACTTAAACCGCTCGGCCACACTGTCGCTAGTAATTTATTTATTAGTGAGAATAAAATAATTATTTATAAATATTATAAATACGGGGAATCAGAGTTCAATTTCGGAGAGGGAGCCTGAGAAACGGCTACCAGAACCAAGGAAGGCCGCAGGCGCGCAGATTACACACGGAGAGTTACATACTGACATACTGACAAACTGACATACAAGTGAAGCTAATAAAAAGCGTGTAAAAAATATACAATATTTTTTTTGTATGGCCAATTGTCCACGCGTAATTATTTAAGGTCGATTCAAATAAATCATTGAATGTTTGACAAATTAGGCCATCATATATTAACGCTATTCTTTTTAATAAAATCGCTCTAATTTAATTTAAAAGATAATAAATTAAATCACGCGGTGCACGCCACTAAAGCACGAGTTTTCCGACACATTTAACAATCGTCTATCATCGTCATAATATTTTAGCTAATTATATACCGGAACGCTTAATTACTTGATGCTTTGTAATTTGTAATATATAGTTTTATTTTTTTAATTTTAAATGTAACAGTTACCTACATACATATAAAGCAAATTGATTTAAAGAACAATTTTTCTTGGCAGCAATATACAAATATTGTTGAAATTTGTACGGGTCTTAAATCAAATGGAAATTAATCAAGAAGTAAAAAGCAGTAGGTATATACCTACTGAAGTAAAATTTTAAAATATTCTCAAAAAATTTTTAAACATACAACCTCGGCCTGACTTGAACTGCAATAAACTCCATTATAAAACAAGTGTCCAAAGCTGCTCTAGGAGAATCCTACCAGATTTAATTGGACAGGGAGAATAATTTGAGCAGACTAGGCGAGCGTTGACCGACTACAAAGGGTACCCTTAAGCCTAAATCCGTGCGGCAAGTCTCGGACTCTATTCAGCGTTTTTCTCTCTGCCACACGATGGATCCGGCATCCGCTCGATGAATCCATGGAATATTTGTTTCAACCAAAGTGCTGTGCAGCTTCGAAAAAAAATTATGTATGTGCATTACAGTGCACAATTATTTAAATAAATGTAGTAATTAAATTGAAAACTAAAACATAACTTGCGTAATAAATCTATATCAATTGTTATTGTCATCAATATGCTTTCATTTCAAAGTATGGTATTATTTTTTTATTGTATAGTTTTAAAATTCGTTAAATGTTAAACCAAACTAGTTGTGAAATATTATGAAGAAGAGTAATAAAAGGCTTATTTATTTATTTATTATAGTGCCAAGATACGGAATCCGTACAAACAGATTGCTTCAGTATACTTTAGTATACTACCTATAACATGACAGCAACTACTTTGTAGAAATCTCCCACAAGCTCTCGGTGTATAATCAGATAACCTTGAACGATTTCAATGATTGTTAAAGTTAGCGCCTTGGTGCAGTTCCTAGAATTGGTTTTGTGTCGTGTAATGTCGAAGTGAAAGGATCGCGCGCCGCAGGGAATGTCGGTACGTGCATTTTAATCTCATAACTCATATTGGAAAATGAGGAAAACTGTTGCTATTGTGACCTTCGTGTTATCAGTTTACTGTTACTCATGATAAGTATCTCAACTGACTCGTTGGTACAGTGGTTGGGTTGTGTGACTTCGAATAATCATATTACTATTAAAAGGCGAAAGTTTGTGAGTGTGTGTGTATGTTTGTTGATTCTTCACGATTAAACGGCTGGAGTGATTTTAATAAAATGTGTTATGGACTAACCGACACCCTGGAATAACCAGAGATGTACAAAATGGTTCCATAAAAGCATTTAAATACAAAATGCAAAATACTTTTCAGATTTGCTATTTCAAATGCAAAATATCAAATACTTTTGAGTTTTGTATTTCAAATGCAAAATACAAAATAGGTATTTTCAAAATGCTTTTTCAAGATAAAATACCCCTTGACCAAATCGTATGATATTTTTATTTATTTTAGAATAGTCACTTATAACATTACTAAAATAAGATTAACCAAGTTACTTATTAACCTAGTAAATAAGTGTCGAAAGACTCGTCTAAATAGGTCCAGCTGTTTCAGAGATTGGCGGGAACAAACAGGTTGACAAAAAATTGAATTGGTGTAGTAAAGTAGTAAAGTCAGTAATTCTATAAAGATAATTTGATTTGAACATGTAATATACTCCTATATAATATCCCTATAGGGACGAAATTTTGAAAAATCCTTGAATAACATATTTATTCAGTAGTTCGTATACAAAATTTCATTAACAAAACTTCAAAAATTAAAGACTTTCCATAGAAACTTTCAACCCCTTCTACTTTAATTTTCGCTATAAAAAGTATCCTATGCAATACCTCAAAATATAAACTACAAACGTGCCAAGTTTCATTTTAATACATTCAGTATTTTAGCGTAAATAGCGGCCGACAAAAATCCGTACAGACAGACAGTGAGACGGACAGAGAGACAGACAAACATTTTTTTAATTAAATTTTTTTGACTAGTGTCAGACTTAAGGCGCACTCTGACCAAAGAAGAAAAAAATAGGCACGCTTGGCTAGCACTATCGGTCAAATTCGGCAATACAAGCGTCATTTGTTCATTTCATTTCGTTTGACTGATAATGTTTGCTAAACTTAATCACAAAGTATTTTGCATTTTGAAATGAATTTTTAAAATGCAAAATACATCTCGAAAGGTATTTCAAATAAAATACAAAATGTTTTTGTTAAAAAGCATTTAAATGCAAAATACAAAATAGGTATTTTGCATTTTGTATTTGCATTTTAAATAGAAATATTTCAAATAAATCACATCCCTGGGAATAACACATAGGCCATTTTATCCCTTAACTCCGACGAGAACGGGAACTACGAGGGTGAAATCGCGGGCGTTTCCTAGCATCTCATATTTTGAGAACTTGTGCAATAGTTGAGAATAATAATAATTGATCTATATAAACTGAGTTCATGATAAGAGCCAAGGATTTCTAGTCTATAGCCGTCTAGTGCTACGAATACATGCTAATGTTATAAATGCAAAATAAAGCTTGTTTGTCACGCGGGGACAGCTGAAGCTGAGCTGTTAATAGGTCTTTAACAATACAGTAAATAATTATAGTATTGCTTATTCTAAATTCAGTCGTCACGTACACTGGGTCGGAGAATTTTTGCCAATAGCAAATTCCTATGTTGTCCCATTACAAAAGTAAAAAGTTGTATTGTACAAAAATGATAATACAGACTAACATATATGAAAACTGGGCAGTTCTGAAAATATTATATACATACGTGTCGAATTAATAACCTCCTTTCTTTGAAGTCGTGTAAAAAGTGGTACAAAAGACTGGTTGAAAAACATGACGCATCGCCTCGCTATAAATCTGAGATGAGCCAAATAGTATGAAATGATAAGAAAATTTGTTGCACACGAAGTTGCGGGCGTTCGCTAGTATTGTACAAACGGTATGGATGAGGAATAAGTCGTGCCTCTGACATAAACCAGGGCACGCTGCATAATTCAGTGGTTATTTTAAACCCGTGTAGCTTTAACTGCTTTGTTTTATCGACTTGTTACTCTAATTTGAACCGAGCTTTGACTTAATTATTACAGATAGAGTAAATTGTGTGACATTACTTGAAAATCAGTATGTCGACTTTTGAAAAAAATATCAGTATTGGGCACATGTACAGCGGTTGCAAAGAGGATGTAACAGATATCAATACTCCCCAATGACATTTTGTCGCATTGGATTGACAGCCGAAAAGGTGACATGATCGACGAGATGTCGAGATCGAGTCAAGAATCAAAAATCAAAAATCAAGAAAACAAGAATCGACATACAGTTAAATTATAATAAGCGATTGCTTGAATGCCAGATGTTGAGACGAATATCTTAGCATTCCATGGATTCACCGTGCGGGTGCCGGGTCCATCGCGTGGCTGAGAGAAAAACTCCGAACAGAGCCCGAGACTTGTGACTCGGGTGTAGGTTTAAGGGTACCCTTTGTGACGCGCGTCAACACTCACCTCCTCTGTTCAAGTTATTCTCCCTGCCCAACCATATTCGGAAGGACCCTACTAGTGCAGCTTTGGACACTCGTTCCAATATGGAGCTTACTGCGCTTCTAGTAAGGCCAAGGTCTTTTAGCAGGTTGTAGAGAGACTTCGCTGGTATACCCCTCGCACCCACTTCTACCGCGTATAAACTAACCACATAGCCATTTTTGGTTAGTTCATTAGTAAGGTCATAGTATTTATTCACTTTGAATACATGGTCTTTAGGGATGTTTGTTTCCCACGGCACTGTAAGCTCGACAAGTACTATACGTTTAATTTGTTTGGAAAAAAGAAATATGTCCGGTCTAGATGTCTTAATAGCTAAGTCTTCCGGGATTTTATAGTGCATATCACACGTGTCCATTAATATAGTCCAATCAGGAGCAGAGCCCAGACCTGAATAAGGCTTGCTGGTGGAATTTGTACTTGAGCCTGCTTTAACGAAGTTAGTTTGTCTTTTATTCGTCGTCAACCCTTTTTGAGCCCTAGCTACTGAAAGGCTTATAGCTTCACGTATGATTTCTAGTACTCTGTCGTGGCGGCGTGAGTAGAGACCCCTGTCCAGGAGCACCTTGCATCCTACCAATAAGTGCCTTGCAGTGCCCACTGCCTCACCACAGGTATAGCAAGATTTTTCCGAGGCTTTTCCCCATCTTACTAGGTTACTCTGATCTGGGAGAGTCAGTTGAAAGGCATTAAGATAAAATTTCAATAAGACAGGAGACCAATCATACAGCAAGGCGCGCCACTTCAGAGCCAGAGGGATGCAGAACTCGCTTAAGTTTAACCACTCGTTTTGCATTTCTAGGTTCATGGCATGCACTTTGTAGTTGTCGTCCTCATCTTGTTTAAGAAAAGATTTTATTATGTCTTGGTCTTCCTTTTTACGTCTTGCACCCAACCCGGTTCTATTTACCTGAGCCCCTGCCATAAATTGTTTGTAAAATTGAAGCCTAGAGTCAAGTTTTCCGGCACCCTCGTCTTTAGGAAGTGATGCAACTAGTTCGTCCTGGGACTTAACTAGAATGTGCGTTCTGGTAACCCTGAGGTGTTTATAGAGTTCCGATGGCCTTTTTAGTTTTAACCCAAAATTATTGTAATCTCTGAATAGAGTTGAAGGGTCAGCCGAGAGTGCTAGACCAAACCAAGACTTCAATGTTTTTATGACATTTGCATCTAGTTTTGCCAGATGGGTTCTGCCAATATCATAAACGAGGAATGGCCAAGTCAGACGTGAAGTGAGATAGTTGTCATAGACCCACGCTTTTTTTATATTGTTAATGGGCTGTTGGTCTACCTTATTGAGGTCATTTATGAAGTTATCGACGACTACCTCAAGAGATGGAGTGCGTCCTTTGTAATCAATCTTTCTACCGAGGAACTTAAAAGGCAATGCTTCAGCAATGGTGGTTACACTTTGGCCACTAATAGAGAGACCCGGATCATAAGATGTAAATTTAGTATTTCGTCTCCCCAGACATAGACAGTGACATTTGCTTGGCTTTACCCTCAGCCCACCAGTCCATGAGCAGAACTCATCCACTACATGCAATAGCTCCTGACAGTGTTTTGGGTTTCGTGTCAGTAAAGCAAGGTCATCTGCAAAAGCTAAGATGGACTCTGTATATTTATTGTTGATTTTAAACCGATAGCCCCATTTCTTTTCTTGAACAATTAATTTATCTATTAGAATATTGATGACTACATTAAAAGCTATTGGGGATAAGCAGCAACCTTGAAACAGCCCCACATTGTAATGTAGGGGTTTTGAGTACTCAGTGTTTACTGCTATGGTGAATTTCAATTTTGAATAATAAGAAGTGATTAAATCAATAACTAGATCAGGAAAATTGTACCACCTCAAGGCGAAAGTCAATAGATCATGCTGGACAGAACCAAACGCATTTTCTAGGTCTATCCAGCAGATCGTAATTTGCCTTTCATATTTTCTAGCATCCTTGAGACTTTCGCCTAGAAGTGAATTGTGTTCCAGGCAACCAGAAATTCTGGTGATTAGGCCTGAAATACCTATTGTTTATCATGTGCTTTGTCATTTTTGTTTGCAATATACTGAAAAATAATTTAGAAATAGTATTAGTTAGAGCTATCGGTCTAGTGTCCTTCGGATGAGTTACTTCGGCTTTTTTTGGGATGAGGACAAAAATACACATAACCGATTCGAAGTTACGTATAAAAGTTCAATATAATATGGGTCCAATTAAAAAATATTTGAGTTCCTTATAATTATGTATAGGTTCAATAGATTACTATTTTTAATAACATTTGCATTACAATTTTACAATTTTGATATAACTTGCCTCTTCAAATACAAGTGAAATCTTGCCAATTTTGAGAAGGTTATCCCTAACCGATAGAACTCAAAATTTGCAAACAATTGGGTTTGATGCATGGCTATAATTTACTTTATTCTCAATCCTATGAGCCGAACACTCAAATACTGTGGTGAAGTTATTAAAAAAATGTAATTAAATTTTTTTTTAAACAAAGCATTTTTGATCAAAAGATTTTTATTTACGCAAGTGATTTATTTGGCTTGCAAAACACTGGCTCTAAATATCACACTATATCGAACAATACCCTGAATCCGATTACCATAAATCACGCCATTTCGTAAGTTCGGTGCAGTCATTAATTTAATCTCGTGATAGAATGAGGTCGTTGCGAATTTTGCCTAAAAGTAAAACATCATTTATAGCCAAGGATTACGTTACAATTTCGCGATGAAAAAAACAATTTTATTTATATCAGCTGTTAAAATTCCAAAAAGTCTCCGAACTTTAGTAGATCAGAATCGAATGTCAAGATGGTGGTCAATGGTGTTGGTGGATTTGGTAAATATTTTCAAATACTTTAAATACATAATGTTTTTTAAAAATTCATAATTGTAAACTATAAGAATGTACGATTTTTGGAACGAAGTTCTTATCGCGCGTTGTGAAAGGGGGCTAGACGGAAAAAATTCGTACGAAAAGTTGTCACGACACTTTTTGATCAAAGGATCTTGCCGCCGCCTTTGATGTGTGTGCGCGTGAGCGGCGGGGGGCGCCCGCGCTGTATGCTGTCTCGCGCTCTCGTGGCGCCCGCTGGTGTTTCGGTGTACAACAACAAATATTATTATTACTTAAAAAAAATAAATTTTTATTACAATTCCTTCACTAATTAATCGAAAGGAACTTCGTTCCATCCGGGTGTCCCTTGACACCTCTCAACTTTTTTTAAACAAGATCTTACGTTGATATTTTGACAACGTAAGTAATTGCTCTTCTCCGCAGATGACCGCCTTCCGAGCCGGAAGAGTCACTACAAACATAAATTTGACGTTTCAAAAGTACTTATAAACTCAGCATACTTGAAATAAATGAAATTTGATTTCGAGATATAATTAAATTTAAGTTTTTGGACATTTTGACACCGAAGGAGGTGAAAATTAATATATTTAATACTAGCTTTTGCCCGCGACTTCGTCCGCGTGGAATTAGTTATTACGGCAACCTAATTTTTCTAAGCTTTGAATGTCATATTTATTAATATCTAATCAACTGCCTAAGAAATAGGTCTTAAGCTTTCAAAACGACGATACTTTCATACAACATTTCATCCCCCCTTTAACCCCTTACAACCCTTTTTTCGCAATTAAAAGTAGCGTATGTCCTTTTTCAGGCTCTAGACTTACTGCGTACCAAATTTCATTTAAATCGGTTCAGTAGTTGTAGAGTGAAAGCAAGACAGACAGACAGACAGAGTTACTTTCGCATTTATGATATTAGTTAGGATTAGGATTAGGATTTTGCATTTTTTTACTTCTTACGTCATCTACATCTATATAAACTTGACACGCAGGAAACCGTAAACAGTTTATACTTATAAAGGATGTGTACATTTACGTAGATATGGTTTTTTAACGCGTAATTTGCACGAAAACTGCGTCACATTTGGACTATTCATACTTATAACTAGAAGTTTTTACGTATCTTCGATAACAATTCATGATCTCCGAAGATGACCATATTATCTATCTATCTTATCTTTTTAAACAAGTAATTCTTATATATAATTATATATACAGGATGTCTCATAATCAATGGATCAAACGAAAATGGGAAACCTAAATTGACTAGTTTTCAGAAAAAACGCAGGGTGACCAAGTTATATTACTTTTTCGAATTTTTAAATTTTCTCTACCGTATTCAAAGTGAATAAATATTATGACCTTACTAATGAACTTACTAAAAATGGCTATGTGGTTAGTTTATACGCAGTGGAAATTAGTGCAAGAGGTATACCAGTGAAATCACTTTATAACCTGCTAAAAGACCTTGGTCTTACTAGAAATGCAGCAAGCTTCATATTAAAACGAGTACGAGTTCCAAATTTGTCTAGGCAGGGAGAATAACATGAACAGAGGAGGTGAGAGTTGAGGAGCGTACACGCTGTACGGCGCTTTACTCTCTGCCACACGAATCACACAATGGACCCGGCACCCGCACGGTGAATCCATGGAATGCTAAGATATTCGTCTCTATATACTCCCGCGGGTACGATACACTCGTACCTACGCGGTTGAAACCGCGGTGCACATCTAGTAATCTTATAAGTATCATTGCATGCCTATGCAGCGTGAATAATAACTTCTAACATTTTCTTATTTTAAAACAGATTAGATAAAAAAATCTATTTCTACGTTATAGTATTATTAAATTATCGGAAAAAAATCCTTGAATTATAATATCTAAAGGTAATTTAAGGAAACAATATAAGAGATTATAATAAAAGGTTTTTAGAGCTTAAAGCTATCAGGTGAACGAAACATACTGTTTAACTTAATCTTATCTTAATGAGTGAATAAGTTCAATGCTTTTAAGTTTAATTCAAGTGTGCAAAATTATTTTTAATATTCCAATTAAAAAGTCATTCAGAGATAGAAATTCAATCCTTGAAAAATATATAAGTAAATGAGTGTATAAAAATAATTACTAAAGTTTCGGTTCTTATACTTCATTACCGCAATTATTTTAAAAAGAGATATTTTGAGATAAGTCAAAGGTCAACGAACTTGCTTGACTGTTGACACTGGGTGAGATCGAAAGCGGATAATTTATGTTTTCATTTTGGATATACCGGTACGTGTTTAAGAATCTTGTAAAATGACTTTTAAAGCGAAATGTCCTACAGAAAGAAAGAAAGAAAAATATTTTTATTTGATCAGACTTATACTAAATTAAACTAAGCAATACAAATAATAAAGTAAAACAAAGACTGACCAAATAAAGGTTTCCCACTCAGCATTATGCTACAGCAAGCTGCAGCGCTGGTTTTCAGGGGAAACCTTTAAATGGGTAACAATACGGACTATACAATTAAGTGTTCTTATTATTCTGCGAAATTAAAAACAAACAAACAAAAAACAAAAAAGTTATAGAACACGAAATAAACAATAAATTAGAAGTAAGAACAGAAACTCATTTACACATTAAAGATTACAATTTTTCAGGGGAAGTCACTTAAGCAAATAATAGTATAAAAGTATAAAAGTCCTACAACATTTCAAACTCCATAGTAGCTGTCGCATGGTTTTGGTAACTGAAAGTCTATCAAATTTTCTCATGTTACGAAAGTTATCAAGATCTCGCTCTAGTATACAAGGATACTTGATCTAGATACCTATCAAGCTTTATTTGTTACCCCGAACCTACATCATCATCATCATCATCATTACCAGCCTGTGGACGTCCACTGTTGGACATAGGCCTTTTTAAGGGACTTCCAAACACAACGATCCCGAGCCGCCTGTTGCCAGCGGCTCCCTGCGACACGTTTGATGTCATCAGTCCACCAGGTTGGGGGTCGACCAACACTGCGCTTTCCGATGCACGGTCCCCAATCTAGCACCTTGGGCCCCCAACGTCCATCCGTTGTTCGAACTACCCTCTTTTATGTTATATTACATATCTTATATATATCTATTACATCTGCTTATTTTTAAAACAGCAACGGTATAAACTCGCGTCTGTTTGCTTCACGCCGTGTTGCTTGAACAAGCGAGCTCATGACTAAGGGCCCCGTATGCGTTCGAAACTAGGCTTCGAAACAGTGACATGAATTTCAGCCATTTCTATTTAAATAATATGGAAAACACTCGCGATAGTTCAAATTCTAATATCGACATGGCCGTACCAACTGAGACAGGCTTCGCTCAGTTTATGTCCAATGTCACGGACACTGAACCTACTCTAAACTTTCTTAAGAATAAACAACAAAGGCTCTAGACTAAACATACATACCTAAATTAAGGCAAACTGATTAAAGAAAGCCACTTGATTAACAACCTTTTTACACTCGTAGACCTCGAAACAATTAATAATTGGCTTATGCTACCGGATCGCGATACTTCGTGCCGGTATTCGATTCCGATTATAATCTACATTGTTTTATATGTAAGTAAAAAAGCTATGATATTATGGTGTTTGTTATATGTACGTTTTTTGTTATGGCGACTGATAGGCGTAAAAAAATAAATTGGTCGTTAAATTAATATTTAGTGATAAACATATATAAAGAAATAGATCCTTATTATGAACTGGGCTTCCGTATTCCGTATTGCTTTTACATTTAAATATTTATAGTTGTACACTGATAAAACGTAATATCAAAATAGGTGCTTGAAATCATTGAGACTTGTATAGGACTAACAATTTGGTCGTAAATGACCTTTCGCACAGGATAACGTTTTTCAGGTCCACAAGTACCTAATGAAGCGAGGGTGAATGAAAAATTATTGAAAAGAACATATTAAAATATGGCCAGGTCAAGAGTACCCTAAGCCGACGAACTTATATGAAAGGATTAATGAGTGAAAGAAGTTAAGGAAGTATGCAAGGACCGTGGTAAATTGAAGGATGTAGTTTCAGCCTACCCTTACGGGAATGAGGCGTGGTAATATATAAAATAGAATAGAATAGGATAGGATAGGATAGGATAGGATAGGATAGGATAGGATAGGATAGGATAGGATAGGTTAGGATAGGATAGGATAGGACAGAATAGAATAGAATAGAATAGAATAGAATAGAATGGAATTTATTTGTCACACAACACAATATATGTAGTACCTAAATATTTAAATATTGAAGAAAGCAGACGTGTTATTCCAGTGACGGTTTAACTTGGTTACTGACTTGGAGCATCATTAAAATGTAGTAATAATATAGCTATGCTCAGATTCTCTGCATCATAGAATCAGAAATTAGGAGATTAGCAGAAGAGCCAAAGTTACCATTGCCATTCTATGAGGAAGATGATCCCCATAGCTAGCTCCATCGCCCTCTGAGTTTCATATAAAGGTAGGTTGATTCCCACCAGGTGGCGCAACTGCCGCCATCAAGCAAGTCGCAGTGGGTCGCTAAACGCAGGCGATATAGGGCAGTGGTGTTTGGAAGTAAGTGCCTAAAAAAGTCCTATATCTTGCAGTGGACGTCCATGGCCTCCCTGCGACACGTTTTGATGTCGATGTTTATCATTAGGTATAAGTACAAAAATATTATTTGATAGTGAGATTTTCTTTAAAATCTTTGTCAATCGATCAATACACATACATAATCTAGTAGGCGTGTACCAACCTTTTAAATTCTAATTATAAATCAAGCAAAAACACGCTCGCATTTACCATAATCCGTATTGTTATGGCCACGTGAGTCAATTGTATAAAATGCAAAATTATAAAGCATGGTTTTACCGTTCGTGCGGCAGGACTCGTTTGCAGTTCTAGGAAGCCATTTCCCCCGGTGCAGGAACTGGTATTAATTGTTCTATATTTATAATCACGCTATTAGTTGATACTTAATACAGGTAGCTAAAGAAATGTACTGATTGACTGACTCATCGGTGGGTTTATAGCAATTACTAGAGGATGCCCGCGGTTTCACCCGCTTAGTTCTCATTCCCGAGGGAAATTCGGAATAAAATGTGGCATATGTGTATTTTTTTTTTATCGACTACACGTGGGCCCTTGACTGCTATCACACCTGATGTTAAGTGATGATGCAGTCTAAGATGGAAGCGGGCTAACTTGTTAGGAGTGGGACGAAAATTCACACCCCTTTCGGTTTCTACACGACATCGTACCGGAACGCTAACTCGTTTGGCGATACGTCTTTGTCGGTAGGGTGGTAACTAGCCACGGCGAAAGCCTCTCACCAGCCAAATTATAAATAGTAATATTAGTAATTCTGATATGTAAGTTATATATTGTGAAGTTTCATCCATTTAATAATTTTTGCGTGCAATAGTAACAAGCAAACATCCATCCATCCATCCATCCATCCATCCACACACACAAACTTTCACCTTTGTAATATTAGTAAGTATACCTGAAATATTTTACAAAAGAACACTACAAATAAGTAAAATAGCAGGGACAGGGGCTAGCCGTTCCAATCATAGGAGAAGGTTGGTGCCTGAACTGGAAACGCTGTTCCAATATGAGTTGGCGGGCCGTCATTACCAGCCTATTAACAGCCTACTATAGGGTCAGGCCTCCCTTCCGATCCAGGGAGGGAGGAGCTTCTGCAGTGCCGGTCTTCTTCCTATGATACCTCCAGGGATCAAGACGGTACGGGGCTCGAGAAATCTCATCATCCGATTCACGCGCGGGGGAACTTCTCTCCTTCGGTAGATATTTCAGCCCCTTTCAGGACTGAGGCTTTTCAGCCTATGGGTCCAAATTTTATGTCGTATCCGGGAGTGTTTCGTCCAGGATGACCCCACGCGAATGAGGTAAATCATCACTATCCTATTGCAGGGCGGTGTCTTGTCCGGATGAGTGCCCTCGTGGGGTCTACGATGAGGTAAGAGAGGTTCTAAAATACCTCTATTACCTACTATCATTTTACACCAGATGGCGTGTACGAAATAGTTCAATAATAATTTGTCAATGTAAAGATGGAAAAAATGTATCTCTTGATTCAATCTCTTTATTATTATAAAAATGTCTTAGATCAGAACATCCAATACAGTTTTCGTATAGAAGCGATTTCCAATAGATTGATCAATATTCAATAAATAACATTCACTAATAATTTCCGTAACCATAATATTAATTTGATTGACATACATACATTTTAAATTACATATTAGACATAACTTAGTATTATTTTTAATTACTTAACCGTAAATTCATTAACGTCAATCATAAATTCTTTGTGTAATATCTAATTCTGTGAAATGACCACGTCAATTATTTTGTTTGGCTTATCAATACTTTTCCGTAACCTGTTCCTACGTACAAGTAATTTTAACTATCGAAATAACATAGTTATATATTCGTAGGTGCCCGGAGTAGAGGTAGTGTCGCAAATTCCCGTGTCTCAGCTGTCATACGGTGAGATGGAACTTCGAGGCGGTTTAGTTGGTCCGACATTACCTTCGTGCCTCCCCGTGGTGCGGGGGCATGAGCATTTCCTCAGGACCTCCGCCTTATAAATCCACCGCGCATAGCACTGCGCCACGGAGGTTGTCAAACCTTCGTGCCTCCCAGTGGTGCGGGGACATGAGCATTTCCTCATGACAAAAAAAAAGATGGATAAGATAGTGGCCAACCTTCTTCAAGGTCTCCTCATAATTGGTTTATGGGTAAAACTGTAATGAACAAAAGATAAGTTATTTTCGATCTATTTAACGCTTACTTTTTAGTCAATATTCCAAAACTCAACCTACTCCTAAAAATCCCTTCTCATCATTCTTCCTTTTACTCTAAATTCTTCTCTGTCAAAGCTGCTCAGCTCTGGAATTCCTTAAATTCAAAATTCAAATTCAAATTCAAATTCAAATTACATTTCTATCCTCCATAGCCTAGTTATTCTTCCGTTATGTTTCAATTCTTTTATTTACTTATTTATTTATGTCTATTTTGTTTTTGTTAATTATTTGTTTACTCTTTTTCTGTTGGTTGTCTGGAAGAGATCGCTCATTAGCGATAAGACCACCAATTGTACATTAGTTTTTAAGATATTTACTTTTTGTAACTTTGTTTTCATCATTTGGTGTACAATAAAGAATAATTCATTCATTCATTCAACTCCTTGGCTGAGACTTGGAATGCGGCGATTAAGGCAGGTTACATTGCCCCGGACTGCCTCGTTGGCCTAATAGTTAGCCTATCTGGCTTCGATCACGAGGTCCTGGTTTCGAATCCTGGGTTATTCATTCTTCTATTAAATTGTCAGTACATTCCAAGCCCGGAGTTTGGAAGTTGGTGGTGTTACACCCCCGTGCCTCTGAGACACGTTAGGCCGTCGGTCCCGGTCACTGTCCTCTGTGGTGGATCTATGCTTCCTATCCCCTCTCCTATAAGGAGGGAGCCTGGCTCCTGACATTGCCCCGGATAGCTTTCTGCGGAATATTACATATAATGCGGAGTAGTACCTAATATTTTTATATAACACACATGACGTCGTGTTCAGCAGCTAGTATTACTTCATAAAAATTACTACTTTATGTAATAACTAACTAGATCCGATTCACCCGCGTAGATCTAGTTAATGTAAAAACATTCCGTTAAATTAAATTTGCTTTTATGTAATTCTAATTAAATAAAACAATCTCATAGCCTTATATTACATGTAGATCGATTCAGCCCTTCTGATTTGATTGTCTACCTAACAAACACTTAAACTTTTGCATTTATATATTAGTTTAAATATAGTTATGACTCATAAGTCATAAAATATAATGTCACTTATTGAAATACCAGACTTGTGGAGCAAAGAATGTCCAGCCCCGCCCTGGCAACAGCTCACTAGCTGCCGTCGTGATTAAGGCTATGTTCTAATATTCATTCGCAGGTACCTAACCATAACTATATTCAACATTCTGTGTTAATGCTCACTAATCTAAAACTAAGTCAATTTTTTTCAGTCTCAATGTGTACAGTATGTCGATTCTTGAAAAAAAAATTGGTTGTCTGTAAAGTCGGTTTACTGACGACAGTTGAACGTGACAACGTCTTAAGAAAATACTGATGGAACCGGTGCATAAATTAATTATAAATATGAATGTTAAAAAAAATTAATATATTTAATAAATTTATAAAATCAAAATCAATTATTTATAAAATATAATTAATATTTATAAAAATATAGTTAGGTTAAAATTTTAGTTACGGTAATTTCTGGATTTTCTAGTGTCTCCACGCTCAAGGCCCGCAATAGAAGCTATGCAATAGCTTAAAAAAACATCAATTTTAAAGCCGATGTGTAACGGTTGCAAAGCGGATGAAACAGAAATCGGTATCATCTAATAATATTTTTCCATATTGGACTGACAGGTGACTGAAGGTGGGATGATCGGCGAGATGTGAGCGAGTTGTTTGATGTGCCCTGATATTATTTATGTAGATAGTTACGTGTTGAATAAATAAATTTTAATAAATTAAATTAGAATTACTCCTGATGTTCAATTAGACTTAAATTTGGTGCACCTACTTGGTACTTGGTACTAAGGGTGGGGCATGTGGTTCGTGTGGATTGACGTTTGAGGCCCAAGGTGACCTCGCTGGTCACAGGCGGCTCAGGATGATTGAGTTTGGAAGTCCCTAAAAAAAGCCTATTTCCGCCAGTGGACGTCCATCTCCTGTTAGTGATGATGATGGCTTAGTACTTCTTGATAGAGATGGCCGATGGCTACAGAAACCCTAAACTAACTCGACTTTATAACTAGTAACTACCAACAAGGACGAGAATCTTTGTTAGGCTGTATGTTATGTTGTTTATAATATACTTTAATTTTAATTTATATCAAATTGATTTCGCGGAAGGTAGCAAAATTAATTTGTAGTTCGTTGTAGAAGTTTGGTCAACATACTTGGCCTTAATGTCCGTCAGCTATGCGACAGGCGTGATCCGTCGACCACGAGCTCGATTATATAACAAAATGGCCATTCAATAATAATTATACTACACATTATGTAGCAAAACAGCCGGAAATTGAGACACATAGCAAATTGACAATGCAGTAGCAAATATTTGTCATACACCACCAGTTTTAGGTACTTACTGACAAGCCAGACATATGAGCACAAACATGAACGAACTTCCTACTTTGAGAGTACTTACTCTGCAAGGTACGATGGAATACGAGTACCTTTTTTGGGTAATGAAATCTCTTCGGAGATGCCTGCCTTCTAGGGGGAGAAGACGGGTTATGTGGAACTTAACCACTAAAACCCCATCGGTGGCCGCCCTCAGTACAAAAAAAAAGTTGAGAGGTGTCAAGGGACACCCGGATGGAACGAAGTTCCTT
The DNA here is from genome assembly GCA_034621355.1 of Mycalesis mineus. Taxonomy (NCBI): domain Eukaryota; kingdom Metazoa; phylum Arthropoda; class Insecta; order Lepidoptera; family Nymphalidae; genus Mycalesis; species Mycalesis mineus. The sequence goes on along the minus strand of CM067899.1, from coordinate 9,561,994 downwards.
TCGATTAATTAGTGTAGGAATTGTAATAAAATTTCATTTCTTTAAGTAATAATAATTTTTTTTTATTATTAACAAATATAATGTTATATAAACTTAATCAGTAGGCTCAATTTTTCGATTAATTAGTGAAGGAATTGTAATAAAATTTTATTTTTTTTAAGTAATAATAATATTTTTTTTATTATTAACAAATATAATGTTATATAAACTTAAACGCGTACCACACACGCGTTTGTTGTTGTACGCCGAAACACCAGAGGGCGCCACGAGAGCGCGAGACAGTATACAGCGCGGGCGCCCCCCCGCCGCTCACGCGCACACACATCAAAGGCGGCGGCAAGATCCTTTGATCAAAAAGTGTCGTGACAACTTTTCGTACGAATTTTTTCCGTCTAGCCCCCTTTCACAACGCGCGATAAGGAACTTCGTTCCAATAGAAAGACACCGGGATCTCATTGAACTCGCCGGTGCCTCCACTGCATTCGAGCACAGTACTCGTCTACATTGTTGTGCGTACCATTCCTCAATTTATTAACAACTTGTGCCACTACAAGCCGTTAGCTACCTGGGGTCGCAGGTGATTGGTTTTAAGCAACCAGAACCCTCATTCTGACCGCTTGCGACTCCCAAGTCCCTACTCGCAGGACTGCTAATTTGCGGATGGTTTGATGGCTCTTATACGAGTACCTACCAACGCTTAATCATACTATTATAGATATTATAAAGGCGAAATTCTGTGAGTGTGTGTGTTTGTTACTTTTACATGAGTAAACGGCTTTAGCGATTTTAATAAAATTTGGTATGGAGTTAGCTGACACCCTGGATAAACACATAGGTCGCATTTTAGCTCGAAATTCCCACGTGAAGAACAACTCGGGTGAAACCGTTGGTGTCTTAAAATTTCTAAGAAAATCGTATCATTTTATGTTTTTTTTATCATTATAAGTTATCCCTTGACTGCAATTATATCTAATGGTAAGTGATGATGCAATCCAAGATTTAAAAAATTTTGACGACCTCCGTGGCGCAGTGGTATGCGCGGTGGATTTATAAGACGGAGGTCCTGGGTTCGATTCCCGGCGGGGCAGATTGAGATTTTTCTTAATTTATCTTGGTCTGGCTGGTAGGCTTGTCGCTTCTTGGCCTAGTTACACCCTACCGAGAAAGACGTATCGTAGAAGCGAATTAGCGTTATGGTACATGTCATGTCAACATTTAAAGACATCCTAAAGGGGTGTGTTTTAAAATTCGTAAAATACTAAATACCACTTTACCTAACAAGTTTAGACCGCATAATCATAAGATTGCTAAAACTTAACATCAGGTGTAATAGCAGTCAAGGAACTTGTAGCTACGATAAAAAAAAAATTATGATTTTCTGCGCTGCGACTGTTCAGCCAAAAATTACAGTCCAAGATTTCGCGAGTGTTGAGTTATCTCGTAATGAAAGTTATATTTTTTACAAACACATATACATAAAACACTAATAATTCCCATAGGGGTCGGTAAAGACTCCACCCTTGCCATGTATCACGGTGCTAGGGACAAAAATAATCTTGTGTCACTTTCTATCAAGGCTGTCATTAATCCTTTGAACATACCAGTTCGACTCAATTTAGTCTTTACTCTTGACTTGCAGATCATTCTTGCAGCTGAAATGATATTAATTGCTTTTGATATCAAACGAACATTCGCCACTATAGGCCTTATCCTCCAACATTTTAATTCGTTATTTTCAATTGTTTTATTTCCTGATTATTTAAATCTGTTTTTTTAATTATTTTTTCCATTCTTTCTGTTACTCCCTGAAAATCTAGTCTCTAATTTTATCCATTTCTTAATTTCGTTAGTCCTGTAACAGTGTATTTTGCACGTAAGATTTACGTATTTATTCAGTGTCTTGTATTTTTATGAAGATTGTAAGTATTTTATGAAAGTATATTTTTAATTGCTAATCAGGTTTTTTCTTTAGTTCTGTGGGCGAACACGGAAAGTCAATTTCTACAGTTTTCCTTTTATCTAGGTTGTCTAAGGATTTTCATAAGCCATGAACGCAGTATGGTAGTGCTATTTTTTATATATTTTTATTACTTTTTTACATGGTGAACGCTAACGCATATATCACGCACCATAGTAAAAACATTTTTGATCCCCATTACAAGATTGAAGTCTGAAACGCAAACGCCAGTAATAATCATCAAAATATGCGAAACGTCAATGAATTAAGTGTAATTATTTACATATCTATATCCGTCAGAGTTAGAACAAAAAGAAATAAATAAATCATTGAAGGACAGAACTATTTGTTTTATATTGAATATTCATGCGAATGGCATCAAGTCTGGCATACCTCGTACACCGAAACCAATCTACGTTTGTATACGTTGTATTTGTTTTACCGTACTGAGTTTGTTTATTTGTGACTGGGCAAACGTCAGTGACCTTAGCTAACCACTTGACCGTTCTTTGTAGGCTTTAGTGTACAGTATTTCAATGTATTGGCAAGGCTTTTCTTGCAAATGGGGATCTATTCAAAAATTTAAATGCTCCATTAGTCTGGTAGTAAGCTCTATCTGCTATAGATCTGTGGCTCTATTTAACTGCTATAGATCTTATTCTGTAACGAAACTTGACGGTGTGAGTTTTAATTCGTCTCTATCTTTCTATCTATAGTTATCGTATTAGACAGAGAGAGAAAGAGACAACGTCGAAACTCGCACTGTCGAATTTCGTTAAAGAGTCGACATGCTGTGGCGCTATACTGAAACGAAATGAATGTAACAAAACTCGACAGTCTTAGTTTTTTATTCGTCTATTTCTCTCTCTATCTATATTAAACAGAAAGAAGTAGAGATGATAGAGAATTGATTGAAATGATAGAGATGTAGTCGCAAGTGACAATGTCGAATTACTACAAATAATAATACTAGTATCTGTAGGTTCTGTAGAATGAAGTATTTTTTAATTCTATACCGTATTTTATTTTTGTTTATCTGATTGCGTTGTTTATTTAATAATACATAAAAAATACCAGAAGAATAAGTTTTAAACCAAATAATAAAGTAAAATGAATACGACATTTAATTGAATACAATTAACTTTTAAATCATTACAAGCTAAATTGTTAATCAATTGAACAACAGCAGACGTCAATATAATAGCCTGATTTACACATTATCTGTAAATCAAACCTTATAACAATTATAACCTAGACAATGATATACAAACTCCACAAAAAAACATAATATATCCGACCCTATAAAAACGGAACGCACCACAAAAACTGAAGCAATAAGAAAACCCGGTTACTGGCGGAAATGCGGAAATCCCCCGCAATCTATTAATGTCATTATTATACCACATTATGTAAACGCGACGCGAACAAAAATATTGACTTACTGGCAATTAAACGTTTTGCCAGTACGGCGTTTATGTAGCATGTGGCTGTATCAGTTATTGTCGTGTCTAGGACTGGCTATTGTTATGGTCTATTGTATGTATTTCAAATGACTACTAATGACTTGACAAAGACGTGATGTAAACACGTGACATTTGATTTAAACACTTTGATATCATTTTTATCAGCTAACTTGTCGTTTTATCTCTATAGTATTATATTTAGAACAATAGTCTAAAAATTATAATAGATTTCAATATATAATACGTTTGTAATTTTTAAATTAAAAAAATCTTATTGTAATAATTTTAATAAGAAATCCTAAAAATCATGTGACAAGTAAACTACATAAAAAGTGAACACAAAAGTCTGAAACAATTTTATTATTATTATTGAGCAAAAAAAGGAACTTAATCTAACTTATCTTAATAACTATATAAATCATGCCCACGTGGAATGGTAGCAATACGGGCTAATAAAACAAAAATTAAAAAAAAATACAGAATTCAGATAGAGTCACAGCCTAATCCTAACCTACTTCAAATTAAACCCCAAGAAACCAAGCCCTCTAGGTTATATAGCAAGTTGTTTCTAAGTACTAAATTTAATAAAGAAATAGAAATTAATGACACGCGTATTTGAACCGCTAGATTTTAATGGGCCTGAAGACGCTTTACTTCTTTAACAATACTTTCATCGGATATTTCCAGAAGATGTTACCATTGGAAATACCCTCTGCTATTAAAATATAATAACATTATTTTCCATTCTATCTCAGATGATATTCTAAAAAAATGGTCTTGGAAAATGGAAAATATTCTTTAATACGCTAACATACCGCATTAGTTCCGTCCACTTACGGGCCAGGGCTTGCAGCAGTTTTTCAAATATTTGTATACGTGTATTATAAACTATACTAAAGCCAAACTCGATTGAGAATGCTTGTCAACAAATAAATTAAAAATGAAGGTAGAAATCACTAGTCATTCTATCCTCTGGCTTTGTAAGTAAGTACTTAATGACAGATTCATGATAATAAATTAGATTTTTAAGTATTAATTACATTGTTAATATATTACATAAAATTATTAAATAAGGATTTTTTAAAATAACAAATCATAATTTTACATTTATTAGACATGAAATATTTTGCGTTTTCTACTCGTACCTTCAATTTAAATTTGTTTGTTGAGGTTGATTTTGTGCGTGAAAATCTGCGTGAAAATTATACGTAATTTTTTTAGATGATAATAGAAAGCTATTCTAAAAATTATATTTTATATGCCATCGATTATTATCATAATGATGTTGGTGATAGTGACCGGGACCGACGCTTAGGGGTTCTTCGCGAGAATATCTGTCAATTTCCCGACTCCGAGCTTTGAATTTACTGAAAAGAAAAAAACTTCACAGAGTTATTCCACGACCCGACCCAGGATTTGATTTAAGATCTCGTGATCAAAAGTACGAAGCTGCCATCGATTATGCCAACCAGAAAAATAAAACGGATAATTACTATCTTTTATTGTTTAATCATACATTATTTTGCTATTTTGTTTTTGTTTTTGAGTAAACTTTTTAAATTTATTACTATTTACTATTTTAAAAGTCTTTTAATTTACTGCGTCGTTACCTCGCTTCAAGGCGTTCCATGTAAGGCTGAAGTGCAAGTGAGAACCGGACCGTGGAAAAGAAGCAACAATCATATTTTTGCATTCACAGTATGTTCGAAATCTGTATATTAAATATAATTATTTATTTCAGTTTAAAATATAAATTTATAAAATCAAAACCAATTATGTTATTAATTTAAATTAAATTTATGAACAAGACTTAAATTAAAAGCTTAATAACCAATTAAATGCTACCATTCCATCAGTATTTTCTTAAGACATTGTCACGTTCAACTATCGTCAGTAAACCGACTTTACAGACAACCAATTTTTTAGTAAACTTTTTTACTATTTACTATTTAAAAAGTCTTTTAATTTACTTTTTACTTACTTGGTTCAACCCTATCACTGTTACAGTTGCTGTAGTATCCGCAACTCCTAGAACCGGCCGTGGAAAATCCGAACCAGACAATCATATTTTTGCATATCAAAGTATGTCCGGAATACTTATAGGTAATATTACAATATCTATTTCAGTTCAAGACATTCTTACGTAACCGCGTAAGTAGGGTTTAAGAGCAAGGTAAGAACAAGACAAATAAAAGCTATCTAATATTGAACATTTCTTGTAATAAATGTCTGATTTTTTTAATCTGCTGATTGCTGATGTTTGATGATAATGATGATGATTATAAGATGATTTTGTTCAAAATTTACGTTTAGAAGATTTTATTTTTTATAAACTTACTCAATTTTTCAAATAATAATCATAATTGGAACCAGTTCATACGTTTTAAAATTGAATGAAACAAAATCTTAATTACCAATTAAATACATGCTTGAATGACTTTTAGAACGGATGTTATAAACGAATATTAATTTATATTAATAGTTTTTAAGAAGTTCCGGGAAAAATCAAGTTTGTCAAAGGGTTAACGAATACAATATTTGTGGCAAAATTTTGTATAATACGTAAGCGGCTTATATTAATTAAGTACAAACTTACCTACTTCCTTCGGCGCTGCCAACCCTTTGTGGGTCTTGACTACCTCTAGCACCTGTCTCCACTTGTGTCTATTCTAACTTTTTTAGTAAACACTGATAACTTCTCATTTTTTTGTTAATCTTCTTCCCACACAATCCATCCATCTCTTTTAAGGTCTTCCTTTGTCTATTTATCTGTTGTTTCATGTTTTGTCATAACTTTTACCCCTCTGCTACTGAACATCCTCTCTAAGTATCCTAACTACTGAAGGCTTTACAATGTTGTAAAATTGTTTTGTCTTCCAAACTTAATATTCATAAATAATTGCATCTTGCTAATGGAACCGTAGCTATAATAGGCACTGACTATGATAAGTTTCGATAAACCTTTAATGAACTATTAAATACTTGGAAAACTCTAATAGGGTTTACTTTGAACTTATAAGCTAATGCCGCTAAACTAGTTTAAATTATTATTAAAGGTCAAATAACACTAAACAGCTTTTGGTTTAGCGCTTAGACATCAAATAAATATTAGTGTATTCTAATTTTTATATAACTTGTTTCAATATTACATTTAAATTATCTAAATAACGTTGTTTAGACATAATGGCATGTAATTTATTATGATCTATATACATAAATGAATCAATCGGATTTAAATGCTAACAGCGAGCTTGTCTTTATTAATGTGATTAATTAGTTTGTGGGGTAGACATTTTTTTTTTATTTATCTGACAGAATGTTAAATGCTTGCCTATAATGTGAATGTCTACGCAGCGTCTTAAAGCAAATGCCACACCAATATGTCCAACTTTGGACATCTAATCTAACCTAATCTGTAACAACAAGATTATTTTGAAAATTTTTATAATTTACTGACTGACTAGCCTATGTGACTTTGGATCACAAGGACCCGAGTTCAAGTTCTGGTCCCAACTATTTGCAGCACCTTTATGGGCAACAGCTACGAATAAAGAGATCTATAAAGCGACGGTTCAAAGGACTATGGCGTTTAACAGCAGCAGCAGGTTGCTGTGCGTAAAACCCATAGCGATTGGTGCTGCCCTTGTGCTAGCCAACCTTATACCGGCATACCTACTGGCCCTAGAACGACTATCTACGTATGCTGAAAAAACTGAACTCAGAGAAAAGGATGGTGACCAGACATAGGACCCTAAAACTTGGCAAGGGAGAGGAGTGGGACTAATGTACATATGGTCACTGGATACACAGACACGACATAAAGGGATGGGTCAATAGAAAACATACAGTCGTAACTTTCTGGATGACTCTGGATGGGGTATTAATCAACATCATCATCAGGTGCCTTCCTCAAAACGAAGTTTAGTAGTCAAGTGGAGAAAATTCTTCCGGTCCTGCGAAACAGCTTTAAGCTTCGCGTAGCTAAGTTTGGTCCACTCTTTTAATACATAATACTTTAAACGAATAAAAGAACCTTTGCCAAATTTGTACATTGTCTTGATGGCGATGATGCAGAGCATACAATCTTTTGTTGTTCTCACTTTGAAAGCCAGAGAGAAATTTAAACACACAGTTGGTGTGTGTATCTTTCACATAGCAGAGCTACAGAGGAAAACGATTTACTACTAGTTTACAGTAAAATACATTTATCTCAAATGAGTACGACCTAAATCGAACAAATTCTCGCTAAATATCATTAGTGGACAAGTGTCAAACTCTGCCAAAAGGACTAAAGGTGTAAGTGTGGCCTTACCTTAAGTAATCAATAAACAGCAAATGAATCACATACCATACACGTGTACGAAAGACAGATTATATAACATACGTAATTTCATTGCTCATTCTGTTAATAATACTATTTTTGGTAAGTTGTTCTTGTGGTGTGAAGTAATTTTTGTGATTTATTTGACTTAAGTCTTAGTACCTACTTTTCACATCTAAGTATGTTTACGGCAACACTGCAAAAAGTGCAGAGAGATAACTGCAGTAAGCTCCATTCTGGAACGAGTTTCCATTTGGTTGGGCAGGGAGAATAATATAGTGTAGTGTCCCATTAGTTCTATATAGAACTAATGCGACAAAATTAAAAAAATGTCGACATTAACATCTTGTTTGTACGTTACATATAAAATATCTATAGCTTTTATAAATATAATAAGGAATCTCTCCTTAAATTTGAGAGTATCTATAAACATACTATATCGAATTCAGCTTTGCTTAAATTGCGCAAAACGTCTTTCAAATGGAATTGAGGTTTTTAATATAATTTTTTTCTAAACTGAATAGTTTGCGCGAAAGATACTTACATCCAAAGTGGTAAAATTTGTCCTTCCCTGTAACTTCTAAAATAAGAGAATATTTTTTAGCCACAACTACTACTTGGTTTTAACAACTTAGCTTTTGTCGCAAGGGACATTTATTTTGTTAAAAACAAAATGAAATATTAATCAGTACTTATATGGTATAAGGCTATACTACAGCTTTATATAGAACTGTGATTCGCAAGTCTCGAACTCTGTTCGGCCTATTTCTATCTGATGATGATGATGATGATGATGATGGATCCGCACTGTGAATTCAAGAAATGCTAATATACTATGAGTTTCTCAAGTAAGAAATGCAGAGATAAGAGTATCTGAGAAATAGTTCTCGGAGCATGATCAAGAGCTTTTTATATAGGTGTTAATGTCTATAATGGTACGTTTTAAAATACGTACACTTAAGAACAATAATAGAAAGTCATAGTAACTCAATAAAACAAAACTTTAAACTAGTATCTAATTTTGCAGTATATAGATATAAATTTTAATTATATTTGATTGAACACAATATAATGCAATGTAAAAGAAAGGTAACAATAAAATACCAAATTGATAAATTAATTAATATAATAGGTATTTACACACTATTTCGACTGTAATCAAAAACACAAAAAGAAGATGGTTCTGAAGAGGGAGATGCGATGACGTTTAAGTCTTTTCTTCTGACTCACTCGTGTCATTGGTATGGTCTATCTTTAATAATAATTTATGGTAGATACATTAAAGTGAGAGTGAAATAATATAAGTAATCCCACAGTAATTCCCTATAATATGTTTCGATGTCGGGTTTTACGAGTAGTAATGCCTGATTAGCTGAGTAACCAGGGAATATGGTACGATAAAAAATTACCGTAAAATCCTACCACAAAATCGCTCTCGAAGAAATTGACATCAGTTTCCGCATATCATCGAACACAGATCATAAATACCATCCGGAACATACATCATCGGAAGTTTTAAGGCTCTATTATCTCGTTTATACTGACCAGTGACAATAAAACTCTCGGAGTAAAAGGTACGCAACGTTCTAGTCAACCTAGTATACGCGCGACTGCCTGACAGCGCGCGCGCGTTTATCGAACCTTCGTCGCTGATTAAAAAAAAATAAAAGCCCGCCAAATCTTGACGTGAACTTTCCGGATTCGAGTTTTAAAATTACAACACCAAAAAGTTTCGTTCAGTAATTTGTTATCTGTGGACATATTAATTTCGTTCGGAAATAAACAGTTTTTTTTTATTACGTGGAGGCGTAAACGAGGACAATAAAAGGTAAAATATTATGACAGTACCATAAGAGTACGATTTATTTAATGCACGTGTAGTCAACGCCGTTCTTTCGTATATTTCGTCGCTCCAAGGTGTTCCTCTCTTTGCTAAGGCATAGAGTACACTCTATAATTTCGTATGTAAACAAAAGTGCAAAGGTTACTTCACATGTGTTATTTGTTGTATCTAGCCAAATAGCAGTTGTTTATGGAGACGTTTTAGTTTATAATTATTTTCTACAATACTTAGACTAAACCTCATGTAATATTAATTAAAGTTTATTTCCTGTTTTGTTTTCGTTTGCCTACCAGTTATTGCAGAAGCATTTTTTAATGTATGTTCTTCTTACCTTCAGCTATTTGTATGGATCATAAATTTATAAATGTACATTTTGTATTAGAAATAACCCTTTGCTTTTCTAGAATTAGAAAGTATTACTCAATGATTTGTTTAAAAAAAAAGGCTTTCTACTTTATTACTTACTAGAGTATGCCCGCGGTTTCACCCGCGTTGCTCTCGTTCCCGTGGCCATTTCAAATATAAAATGTGGTCTATGTGTTATTCTTATATGTAAGCTATATTATTATGACGTTTCATCAAGATCGATCATTTCGTAGTTTTTGCGTGAAAGAGTAACAATCATCCATCCATTTATACGATAAAAAAAAATATAAACTTTCGACTTTATAATATTAGTAGTGATTGCTTGATATAGCCCGCAGTGTCTATCTAAGCTGTATGATTACAGATATTCTCCTTGCACATTGATTTTTATGTAAATTAGTTATATTTGACACCTAAACACATTAACACGGTGTGCTTGAATAGAGCTATTGAAACAAAAGGTGTGACGTTTAAAAACAAGTAACTAAAATTCATTCATTCTATAGTTGGGCCAGAAAACAAATGAATCATTCTTGAAAAATTGACAAAATGTTTGCTTACGAGAGATAAGGACAGAGATGATACTCGTCCGTTTTCTCATACATTATTTTAATAATATGGCCAAAAGGTATTTGATGTGTTAAGGTGCCAGGATAAAAAATTAGATGTAGGTATACATGGAAGCGCGGCTAATTTATTGACATAATTTACCTGCCTCGTCAGTTTTTTTTTAAGTTTTTCTACAACTTGAATGTAGTAATATGTTGTAATGTTATGTCATTGGCAAAATTTGATTGGATCGATGCGCGGTTTGCGTAAATACGTGTGCCGCTGGCTTAGCCAAGGCTGTTCTAATTTGACTGCATGTGCCTTTACGCTGGAGACAGACTTATAAAACGCTCAACCCGAATCCTACACTTGAAGCTTCTTTAGACGAGTTGAGAACTTTTTGGATGAACAAAAAGCATGAAACTCTCATCGTCTTCGCACGTTTTCGCTTCTATCGGCAGCCGCCAAAGACTGCCCTGATTTTTTTAAGAAACTAGATTACCGGCGTAGATTCCAATTTCGCGGGAATAATGGATCTGGGAAAAGACGGACCTTCTTCCAGATCCGTTTACTCTTGAATTTTAAATGGTAAGTAAGGCAAATAAATGTTCCTACACAAAATTTAGGATATTTTAAAGAATGGCAAGAGTAGCCAAATCCCACGAACTTGTATGAAAGGATTAATGAGAAGTGGAAGAAGCTAAGGAAGTATGCTATGACTGTGGCAAACATTGACATATTAATAGTTCGTACTATGGACTTCGCGTGTAATGCAAAATTCACGACAAAAGTGTCCCGAGGTATCTTATATATACTAGAATGTATTTGTATTTTTATAAACATTGTAATACATATATATCTTATATTATTTTTATACAGCCTAATTTGCAACGGCCTATTTGCTTGCAATAAGTAATCAGCTTTGACTGACGGTTGCCATGGCAGCCTTTTTTTGACATGGCAGCTTCTCGTGAAAATAGGACAACATAATTGGTGTGGAGCTTTGAATTTTTTTAGGCATCTTTAACCAATATATTATATTCACAGCAAACTTTAAATGTATCAGTGACCTCTATATGCTGGGATAAATCTAGTACCAACCAATATATTTTTTTACTACAATGACGTTAGGTCACTGTTTTAAACAACTCTTCCAAATTGCATGTAGATAATTCTTACAGTTATCAAAAAAATTGAGTGTGAAGAACGGACCGACGGACGGGCGGACTACGGCGGTTTACATTTTATGGTAAAACTTCTTTGATTAATATTCATCATCATCATCATCATCAGCCTGTATCCGTCCACTGCTGGACATAGGCCTTTCCGAGAGCGCTGGACATAGGCCTTTCCGAGAGCGCTGATTAATATTCATGACATAAAAACAAAACTTTATTAATTTAAATTATTTTCAATTCATAAATGAAGGAATTAAAAAATTTCAAATATTAAACAACAAAATAACTCTATGCAGTCGTTGTTCTAAAACATTATTAACGTGTATTCTCTCAGTAAGCCAATATGAGACTGAACCGAAGTCCATAGTATTAATATGTCAATGGTGGCCTATCCTTATGGGAATGAGGCATGATATGTATTTAGTAATAAAACTACAATACCACAAACAAACAATTTATAATCAGAAATCGTTCGTTATTGTGTTAAATAAAAAATAATTAAATTTTGAAACTGATGAATACTGATAGAAAACATTTTTTCTAAGTACAAATACCTACTCGTTACGTTACTTGAAGCACGTTAAACCGTCGGTCCTAGTTATTATCATTCATGACTGATAGTACTGGTTGCAAAAGCAAAATTAATTAGACTGAGCCCACCAACCCGCACTGAAGCAGCATGGTGGGTCTAAGCTCTACATATCTACACTCCTATAATGATAGACGCCTGGCCTTGAAGTGGACCGCTAAAATAGGAAACTGTTGAAGTTAGAAATAAGCCCAGTGGTAGTTCTTCCCCATAGGAACTCTTTCAGAAAGAGCTTAACGTTTTTACAAGTGTGATATCACCTTAAAAGTTAAAAAGTCAAAACTGACGAAATTTCAAGTATGTAACAGTTTTCTGTAACGTAACATCTTGCATTCGGAATAACAGTTTGTGATTCATTTTTGCATACATTGAACGTAGTCAAAGAGCTAGTGGAGTAATTTTAGATATGTTTTGGTACACTGAGCATTCGAATACAGATTGTGATTCATTTTTGCATACATTGAACGTAGTCAATGAGCTAGTGGAGTAATTTTAGATATGTTTTGGTACACTGAGCATTCGAATACAGATTGTGATTCATTTTTACATACATTGAACGTAGTCAATGAGCTAGTGGAGTAATTTTAGATATGTTTTGTTACACTTAGCATTTATTACTTATACTAATTAACAGTTTGTGATTCATCTTCACCCGACTGCGTCAGGAGAAAGGAAATGTTTTTGCATACAAAAAACGCAGTCAAAGTGTGAAATGTTTTCTAGATAATATGTTTTGGGACACTTTGCATTTGAAATAATAGTCCATGAACGTCGTGAGAGCTAGTGGAGTATTTTTATATATGTTTTGTACATGTGCATTCGATTCCATACAGATAAACTGTGATTCGGAGAACTTGTTAACATACAACTTTGTAACGTAGTTAATGTAGCTATGCCAACAAAATATAATAATGCAAACATTCATAAAAAATTAATTACCGATGAAACGCGTGGAAATGAAACCCAAATAAAGAAATACTAAATTGTCCGTCACCATATTATTTGTGTTTTAAAATAAATATAATTATGATATGTACACTAAGCATTCAAATACAGATTGTGACTTCATTTTTACATACATTGAACGTATAGTCAATGAGCTAGTGGAGTAACTTTTTAGATATGTTTTGGTACACTGAGCATTCAAATACAGATTGTGATTCATTTTTGCATACATTGAAAAGACGTAGAAAATTCAATGAGCTAGTGGATTAAATTTAGACTATGTTTTAAATCCACCGCGTATACCACTGAGCATTCGAAAACATTTTGTTGCAAAACGAATTCATTTTTGCATACATTTAACGTAGTCGATGAGCTAGTGGATTAATTTTAGATATGTTTTGTTACACTTAGCATTTAATAACAGTTTGTGATTCATCTTCATCAGACTGCGTCAGGAGAAAGGAGATGTTTTTGCATACATTAAACGCAGTTAAAGTGTGAAATGTTTTCTAGATAATATGTTTTGGGACACTTTGCATTTGAAATAATAGTTCATGAACGTCGTGAGAGCTAGTGGAGTATTTAATAAAGGTTGTGTAGCATGTTGAATTCGGAATTCCATACGAAATAAACTCTAAAAATGAGAAACTTGGTATAAAATACAACATTTCCCGTAAAATATTAATACGTATCTATGCCAATAAAATATAATAATGCAAACATTCATAAAAAATTAAATACTGATGAAACGCGTGGAAATGAAAGCCAAATAAAAAAATACTCAATTATCCGTCACCGTATTATTTTGTTTTAAAATAAGTATAATTATGATATTATAATAATTATATAACAAATAAGTACCTTTTTTATCGACTACAAAATGGCCCTGGGTTGCTATCACACCTGATGTTAAGTGATAATGCAATCGAAGATAGAAGCGGACTAACTTGTTAGGAGTAGGATGAAATCTTTGGGTTTCTACACGACATCGTACCGGAACGCTAAATCGCTTGGCGGTACTTCTTTTTCGGTAGGGTGGTAACTAGCCACGGCGAAAGCCTCCTACCAGCCAGACCAAGACAAATTAAGAAAAATCTCAATTTGCTCCGCCGGGAATCGAACCCAGGACCTCCGTCTTATAAATCCAACGCGCATACCACTGCGCCACGGAGGTCGTCAAAACCTATTGTTGCAAATACGCTAATCATTTCATCGTCATCATTATCAGCCTATAACCGGCCCACTACATAACCAGGCCCTCCTCCTTTTAGAAAAGGGGATATAAAGCGTGGACCCACCACGCTGCTCCAATGCGGGCGGGCTTAGGATGATAATGTTACATTTATTAACGATTACTATCAGATGTTGAAACGAAAAGTAAAAACAAATTTTAACAAAAAATAGAACCGACTCAATACTCACTAAAAAGTAAAACAATATATACGTGTCAAATTGAGAACCCCCTTCGTTTTTTTTCGTCGGTTAAAAATGCGAAAGCGTAAAACAGTACACGAAACAAAAGATTTTGAAATATTTTGTTAACATTATAATCAATTGCAACAACAACAATTGGCATTCACATAATCGATGAACGGCGCAGTTGCAAAATAATAATATCTAACAGTATTTTCTGTTAGTATGTCAAACGTAAATCATTCAAAATCCAGGCTAATTATGAATCTCAAGTACAAAAAAAGTACGTTTTTATAATATTAAAATATAGATAAGGAGAAAACAAGGTTCATTTTCAAAGCTGACTAATGTTTAATTTATAGTCAGGATGAAATTTAGCCTATGTCACTTCTTATGCGTTTGGCTATCATGTACAAAAAGATTTTAAGCTATTGCTAAGCTTCTATCGCGGGCCTTGGGCGTGGAGACCGAATCCACAAATTCCATAACGAAAAAAAACCTAACACCCCCCACCCTTTTTAGTTTTTTCAGATTGTCTTATTCGTGTCCTTTTTCGCCAACGTCCATACCATGTTATATACACCGGTTCTCGTCCGATCATCGAAGTTAAGCAACATCTGGCGCAATCAGTACTTGGATGGGTGACCGCCTGGAAACACCGCGTGATGTTGGCTTTTTTAATTTTTTATTTTTTTTTTAATAAAAAAAATATATTTTTTTTAGTTTGTTTTATTTTTTTTAAATATAATAATAAAACAAAGTAAAAAAAATTAAAATTAAGAAAAGCCAACATCACGCGGTGTTCCCAGGCGGTCACCCATCCAAGTACTGACCGCGCCCGATGTTGCTTAACTTCTATGCAATAGCTTTACCGCGGCAGTCTCCGAGTGCCTCACGTCTTTTTTTACAATCGGTCTAACTGTTTCAGAGATGAGCTGGATCAAATAGATAGACAGAAAAATTTTGTTGCTTCGCTTTCGCGTTGCTTCTGGTGTAATGCAAATGTCAATAGGCGACGGTAATCACTTAACATCAGGTGACCCATGTGCTCATTTCCGTCATTAAAGCGATAAAACATTCTTATACATCTGTTTGACAATGTTGAGGTACGTACCTCGTTTCCTTATTTTGGACGAAAATTAAGTACAGGAAAAGATTACTTAGTTTTATTTATCCTGTTAAAGTTGTATGCGTTTATACGAGTACTTTAAAAGATCCACTTGACCTTATACTAATTGTTAAGCGTTGTTACATTAATATATATGTAATCACGAAATTACTATACTACGTCATCATATACTAGTGTTTTAAAAATAATTAAGTCTAGATTTGTGAAAATCGTAAATAGATTTTTAAAATCTCCTCTCATGAGTCTATAAAATGTAGTTCTTTGAATTGATAAAATAAATGCCCTGAATTCTAAAGCTTGAAAATCGCATTCTAATTGTGTAGGGCAGATACAACGTACGTAATCTAAAAAATCATCATCATCGTCATCATTATCAGCCTATTAACGGCCCACTACTGAAGGGATATGGGGCGTAAACATACCAAGCTGCTCGAATGCGGGTTGGCGGGCTAAAGATGATATTTCATATTTTTCTTCTTTCTTTATATTTTGATGGTAGTAACCGGGACAGACGGCTTAACGTACTCTCCGAAGCACGGAGGTGTAAACTCCACCTCGAAAAATGAAAAACTTTTCTGAATTATTTCGTGACCTGACTCAGGATTCGAACCCAGGACCCAGTGATCAAAGTTACATAGGCTAACCATTAGACCAGTGATTCTCAACCACTATGCCGCAGCACTTTTGTGTGCCGCCAAATTTCAAAAGTGTGCCGCCAAAGCAAATATATAATAATGTTAATATTATTAAATTATATCATTTAAAAAGAAAAATATTTTTAACATGAATATATATTTAAATCCACAAAAAAATAAATTATTTTTAACCGACGAAAAAAAACGGAGGAGGTTCTCAATTCGACACGTATATTTGTTTTTTTTTTTTTTTATGTATGACCACGCATAACTTTTTACAGTGTTGTCCGATTTTGATAATTCTTTTTTTATTAGAAAGGGCATACATCCAAGGTGGTCCCATTGTCCGCTTGTTAGGATCAGCTGATGATATCCTGGGGAAATTGAAGGAACTCTTCAAATTTTGGAGGCACGCTTACAGCGATTTCGGTTTTTGACTCGGTATCGGTAGCTTTTTGGCTACTAGTGCCATATAATATACTATGACAGTATAGTACGAGTACGCTACGTGGCGATAAATCACTAAAAAGTAAGAAATAAAATTTTTAACAAAAAATAGAACCGACTCAAAACGCACTAAAAAGTAAAAAATAACTGTAATTTAGTTGCTTTAATTTACTTAAGCATATCTATGAAGTCGGTGCCAGCCAAGTTTAAGGAACATTTATTTTACGTAAAGAAGTTTGTGGGTTCTAGGTAACGTCCTTAAAGTAGAAACCTTGGCTGGCACCGACTCCTAGATATGCTTAAGTAAATTAAAGCAAGTAAATGACACAATTATTTTTTACTTTTTAGTGCGTTTTGAGTCGGTTCTATTTTTTGTTAAAAATTGTTATTTCTTACTTTTTAGTGATTAATCGCCACGTAACGTACTCGTACTATACTGTCATAGTATATTATACAGCACTAGTAGCCAAAAAGCTACCTATAACGAGACAAAAACTGAAATCGCTGTAAGCGTGCCTCCAAAATTCGAAGAGTTCCTTTAATTTTCCCAGGATATCGTCATCAGATCCTAACATGGTGACAATGGGACCACCTTGGAAGTATGCCCTTTCTAATAAAAAAAGAATTATCAAAATCGGACAACTCTGTAAAAAGTTATGCGTGGTCATACATATAAAAAAAAAAAAAAAAACAAATATACGTGTCGAATTGAGAACCTCCTCCGTTTTTTTTTCGTCGGTTAAAAAAGAAAAATATTTTTAACATGAATATATATTTAAATCCACAAAAAAATAAATTATTTTTAACCGACGAAAAAAAACGGAGGAGGTTCTCAATTCGACACGTATATTTGTTTTTTTTTTTTTTTATGTATGACCACGCATAACTTTTTACAGTGTTGTCCGATTTTGATAATTCTTTTTTTATTAGAAAGGGCATACATCCAAGGTGGTCCCATTGTCCGCTTGTTAGGATCAGCTGATGATATCCTGGGGAAATTGAAGGAACTCTTCAAATTTTGGAGGCACGCTTACAGCGATTTCGGTTTTTGACTCGGTATCGGTAGCTTTTTGGCTACTAGTGCCATATAATATACTATGACAGTATAGTACGAGTACGCTACGTGGCGATAAATCACTAAAAAGTAAGAAATAAAAATTTTTAACAAAAAATAGAACAGACTCAAAACGCACTAAAAAGTAAAAAATAACTGTAATTTAGTTGCTTTAATTTACTTAAGCATATCTATGAAGTCGGTGCCAGCCAAGTTTAAGGAACATTTATTTTACGTAGTAAAGCAGTTTATGGGTTCTAGGTAATGTCCTGGCTGGCACCGACTCCTAGATATGCTCAAGTAAATTAAAGCAACTAAATGACAGTTATTTTTTACTTTTTAGTGCGTTTTGAGTCGGTTCTATTTTTTGTTAAAAATTTTTTTTAAGAATTATAATTTTACAAAGAGACATTGTTGCAAGTATGGAGGGTAGAGGAAAGGAGAGTCATCTTATATGGGAGAAAAGTTGAAAAAGTGTCCAGTTGTATGCGTTAAATACTAAATGACAGTTATTGTTTACTTTTTAGTGCGTTTTGAGTCGGTTCTATTTTTTGTTAAAAATTTTTATTTATTACTTTTTAGTGATTTATCGCCACGTACCGTACTCGTACTATACTGTCATAGTATATTATATGGCAATAGTAGCCAAACAGCTACTGATACCGAGTCAAAAACCGAAATCGCTGTAAGCGTGCCTCCAAAATTTGAAGAGTTCCTTCAATTTCCCCAAGATATCATCAGCAGATCCTAACATGAGGACAATGGGACCACCTTGGATGTATGCCCTTTCTAATAAAAAAAGAATTATCAAAATCGGACAACACTGTAAAAAGTTATGCGTGGTCATACATATAAAAAAAAAAAAAAAAAAAAAAAACAAATATACGTGTCGAATTGAGAACCTCCTCCGTTTTTTTTCGTCGGTAAAAAATTGTCATAAACTATTTATGCAGTGTGTTGTAGTAACAAAATATTTTTTATCTTTTTCTTTGTGTGCCGCCAAATTTAGAAATCGTTAAATATGTGCCGCAACAAAAAAAAGGTTAAGAATCACTGCATTAGACGAACGAGGCAGGCAGGCAACCTGAAAAATAAGCACTTCTAGTGCTTGGCATTAATCTTTTGGACGAGTTTTGATGGAAGACTTGGTATCTAACTAATAATATAAGTCCGTGATATATATTTGACATAATAACAAATACACCTATAAATCTTGAGAAAATTGCGTAAATATCAAATTAATAGACATCACATTTAGACTAGTTTTAGACATAGTTTACCTATGTATCTATGTCAAAGTTAAACCACCTTATTAGAACGTCTTTTAAATACCACGCCGATATCTACACCAATAAATAAATAAGAAGTGTTTGTTTGTAATTTCAAATTAGTAGCCTTTTACGCATCTTAGCTTATGAAAGCATTATCAGCAGTACAGCCAGGCCTCTCTCCTTACAATAGATCTAGATCGTAGACCCATCACGCTGCACCAATGTGGGTTGACGAACTCAGGGGGACAATGTTTCATTTATTAAAGAAGTCGTTCTCTCCGAGGCACCGGGTTTCATACCACCAACTTCCCGTCTCCAGAATTGTAATTTACTGAAAAATTTTTAGAAGAAATAAAATTTCAGAATTATTTAACAGGATTCAAAAACAGGACCTCGTGATCGAAACGTAGGCTAACGACTAGACCAACGAGGCAATCATGAAAGTATATACGGTTCTACCGTCACAAAAATCTGTGTCTGTTTGTTCAGGCTTATCTCTGAAACTACCAGTTGTAAAAATATTTTTTTTGGTATATTTTTGACGGCCGAGTGGCCCAGTGGGTAGTGACCCTGCTTCTGTGTTCTAGGCCGTGGGTTCGGTTCCCACATCTGGAAAATATTTGTGTGATGAGCATGGATATTTTCCAGTGTCTGGGTGTTTATCTATATATTATAAGTATTTATGTATAATATATATAAAATATTCATCAGTTATCATAGTACCCATAACACAAGCTACCTACGAGTACGCTTACTTTGGGGCTATATAGCGAAGTGTGTAATTGTCCTATATTTATTTATTTATTTATATATATATATATAATTATGATAGCCAGACTCAAGGAGTGATGTTAGGTTAATACAGTAACGTTGATGACGCTAGGTTAGAGTATAGGTGTATTTCGACGACCTGCGTGGCGCAGTGGAATGCGCGGTGGATTTATAAGACGGAGGTCCTGGGTTTGATTCCCGGCGGGGCAGATTGAGATTTTTCTTAATTTGTCTTGGTCTGGCTGGTGGGAGGCTTTCGCCGTGGCTAGTTACCACCCTACCGACAAAGACGTATCGCTAAGCGATTTAGCGTTCCGGTACGATGTCGTGTAGAAAACAAAAGGGGTATGGATTTTCGTCCCACTCCTACCAAGTTAGCCCGCTTCCATCTTGACTGCATCATCACTTAACATCAGGTGTGATAGCAGTCAAGGGCCAACTTGCAGTCGCTAAAAAAAATACTTAATTCCTGATATTCCAACATATTACCGGCACGCGGGTAAAACTGCACGCGTTCGCTAGTTACAAATTAAAACCTGTTACAGTTTTCCATAAACAAAAAATCAATCGCAGCCATCAAACGTTGCGTTATCGCATTGACGTAATGAGGTCGACGCATGAGAATTTTGTTCGATTCTGAATTGTGCTCAAACACCTTTGACTCGTTATATCACCATGGATTTTCATTTTAATGTTGTCTTGTCCATTAAGATAACATTACCAACCTACTTTTTTGACAACCTCCGTGGTATGTCAGTGGTGGTCCTGGGTTCGCTTCCCGACGGGTCCGATTAAGATTGTCTTAATTAGTTCAGGTCTGGCATTCCGGTACGATATCGTGTAGAAACCGGAAAGGGTGTGGTTCAACCCACTCCTAACAAATTAGCCCGCTTCTATCTTAGAATGCACCACCACTTATCATCAGGTGCGATTGCAGTCAAGGGCTGACTTGTAATAAATAGAAAAAAAACTTTTGCTTCTATCCCATAGTCAATAGTACAGTGTTTAATTAGACATTTTGCATAAAAATAATGGTCATAAAACTGAACTTTACGATGTATAAATAATTACCGAATCAGTCGATGTGCTACCGTCGGTCCCAAGGTTTACTAGCTGATAGAGATTATATAGATACAACAAAATAATTAGTTCGCTATAAATCATTCAACGTTACTTATTTTGAGGCCTAGTGTATCATTAATAACAAAATTGATGATGACAGTATACCTATTATTGAACTATAATTGCTATTTTAAAATATAAAATAATTACTGTATACAATTATAAAGAAGCAGTTTAGTTTAGATTTTTCAATAATTAAAACCGTTATCTATTCAAATAAATAAAATTTAAGCGGTCAGAAAAAGTTCTGGTATTATCGATAGATGAAAAATTAAACGGTTACTTTTAGTTTTTCCATCTATCGATGAATACCAGAACTTTTAATAACTTTTTTGAAATTTCACGCTTGTAAAAAAAAAATAATGGCTTTTTGAAATATTCCGCTTGAAAAAAAAATTAATGACTTTTTGAAATATCACGCTTGAAATAAAAAAAATGTAGAACCGACGGGATTCGAACCTGCGTCTCTCTGGCAATCCGAGCACTTAGAGCGCCTTACCACTCGGCCACGGTCCCGATGACGTCGGTAGGTAAACATAAGTTAATAAAAAATGGTATGCAATAGCTTTACCGCGGCAGACTCCGAGTGCCACACGTCTTTTTTAACCGACGAAAAAAAACGGAGGAGGTTCTCAATTCGACACGTATATATTTTTTTTTTTTTTTTATATGTATGACCACGCATAACTTTTTACAGTGTTGTCCGATTTTGATAATTCTTTTTTTATTAGAAAGGGCATACATCCAAGGTGGTCCCATTGTCCTCATGTTAGGATCTGCTGATGATATCCTGGGGAAATTGAAGGAACTCTTCAAATTTTGGAAGCACGCTTATAGCGATTTCGGTTTTTGACTCGGTATCGGTAGCTTTTTGGCTACTAGTGCTATATAATATACTATGACAGTATAGTAAGAGTACGCTACGTGGCGATAAATCACTAAAAAGTAAGAAATAAAAATTTTTAACAAAAAATAGAACCGACTCAAAACGCACTAAAAAGTAAAAAATAACTGTGTCATTTAGTTGCTTTAATTTACTTAAGCATATCTAGGAGTCGGTGCCAGCCCAGGTTTTTACTTTAAGGACGTTACCTAGAACCCACAAAATGCTTTACTACGTAAAAGAAAGGTTGCTTAAACTTGGCTGGCACCGACTTCATAGATATGCTTAAGTAAATTAAAGCAACTAAATGACACAGTTATTTTTTACTTTTTAGTGCGTTTTGAGTCGGTTCTATTTTTTGTTAAAAATTTTTTAACCGACGAAAAAAACGGAGGAGGTTCTCAATTCGACACGTATATATATATATATATTTTTTATATGTATGACCACGCATAACTTTTTACAGAGTTGTCCGATTTTGATAATTCTTTTTTTATTAGAAAGGGCATACTTCCAAGGTGGTCCCATTGTCATCGTGTTAGGATCTGATGAGGATATCCTGGGGAAATTGAAAGAACTCTTCAAATTTTGGAGGCACGCTTACAGCGATTTCGGTTTTTGTCTCGGTATCGGTAGCTTTTTGGCTACTAGTGCCATATAATATACTATGACAGTATAGTACGAGTACGATACGTGGCGATAAATCACTAAAAAGTAAGAAATAAAAATTTTTAAATAAAAATAGAACCGACTCAAAACGCACTAAAAAGTAAAAAATAACTGTGTCATTTAGTTGCTTTAAATTACTTAAGCATATCTAGGAGTCGGTGCCAGCCAAGGTTTCTACTTTAAGGATGTTACCTAGAACCCACAAAATGCTTTACTACGTAAAATAAAGGTTCCTTAAACTGCTGGCTGGCACCGACTTCATAGATATGCTTAAGTAATTTAAAGCAACTAAATGACACAGTTATTTTTTACTTTTATGCGCGTTTTGAGTCGGTTCTATTTTTATTTAAAAATTTTTTATGTCAGACTGGCTATTTTGGAATATCTCTAAAACTACCTGTGGGATTGTAGAAATCTGTTTAAATATGATTGCCATACTTATCAGTAGCAGACTAATTTGTATCCTGATATTCTTACGGGACCGGAAACTATGCGGGTGAAACCGCCGACGTCCTCGTGAAATTGTAAAATGGTGTAATCAATTTTTGTACTATACAACAATAGGACGAAGAAGAATAATTAACACAATTCGTATAAAATCTTTAATAATGATTTATATTTATTTCAATTAGGTAATTGGTCATCATGTTATTGAGAATGGGAATGAATTAAAGTTAATGTAATGATTTTCTATATAAGATCTCAGTCACCAGGCATATTCTTAGTACTTAATTAAATTAACACAAAACTAAAATTAACATTAAATATCTACTCACTTAAGCGTAGTTTTACTTAATGTTTCACGTTAATGTAGACTGTTTGGTTAACTTAATATTAAAATACTGAGTTAGTTTGTGTAAGCATCAAAAACTCGAAAAGTTGTTAACCCATTTTGCTTAATTTTTGGCACGATATGTAAAAAAGACAAACTCACTCGAAACAATATTACGTATAACGAAAAGGTACTTATGGTTCTTACGAAATAGTAAATAAAACATTGCTAGCATCATTATTATCATTTAAGAACTTAATATAAGGTAAATCATGTATCATTATGTATGTAGGTAAATTTGCTTGACAATCAGTCCAATAATTATTGATTAAATAACGACTTTAAACTTTTAGAGCAATAAAAATTCCGGAAAACGTGCGTGGATGAAATCTCACCGGTTTCGATCGTGAATTCCGCAATAAAACTATTTGACATCGGAACACATTACGTTTTATTATCTTACAATTATCGCTGTACAAGTCTGCGTTTTTAATAATTGCAATAAAAAATCGATGCGAAGGCATTCACATTCACGGTCATTGTTACATTCCAATGAATTACCTACAACGTTACACGTTAACAAGTTGGTCGGGTGTCGAGTTAGCGACAAGGTCGTCAATCATTCCGAATTGCTACCTCCTTGGTTGCTAACTAAAAAATAGATCTTAGTTATTAAGTAGCTACCAATGATTTACGAAATTTTAGTTTGATATTTTGTTAGTAGTAAGAAGAGCTTTTTGTAATTTTAGGCTTTGCTTAGTACAGCCATAAAGCAGCATTGCTATGTTCTGAGACTAACATATACTAGCCGGTGAAATTACATGTAAATGAGGCTTGACACTCAGGCCTCAGGTAGGCGTAGGTACACAGGGCAGTTCAGGTATATACTCGACAGCGAGGAAGAGTGGTCTCACGTTACGTCCTTTTGTGAGACCCTCATCGGTTTTAAGGAAAGCTTAGAGCAAGAGAGAGAGGAGATAACTGATGCTCACCCGCTCCGCAGATGAAGAATGGGTGGTAGGAAACCCCGATATGCTCCTGCCAGCCCTGTAAACTAAGTGCACCGACGAGCACGTTGGGTTATTTCCGAGATCTATTGAAGTCCCAAACAGGGTTTCAACTCCGCTGGGTTTTTAGTGGCTATTCTGGCGACGTATTCTTTGCATTGTTTTTTGCTTTCAGGTGCTACTTAGTCTGTTTATTACGATAACTATAAAATAAATTATTCATTTTTATTTGGTACCTATTGAAACTGGCTAAAAGACGGTTAATTTTTTTAACTGGATGGTCATTATACGAAGTTTTTTTTTGTAAAAACATTAACAGTGATCTAAATCACTGTTAATGGTTTTACTAAAGATTGGTACATTTTTAAAGATAAGTGAATAACTCACTGACGTCAACTATCAGCAAACTACTGGGGCACCGTGAGATTTGCATTAGGATTGTTTTGCACAAAACATGTGTATAGCTTGGTCAATCCACGATGGCTCGTAGTGTTTTGTTTTTCAAACGCTTACAGTGCAAGTGTGCAATAAAAACTGCAAGAATGTGAGTTCTATTACTACGTAACGAGTAGCAATGTGTGCACACTCACACAAAGTGTCAAGTTAATTATGTCAACAAGAATGTCATGTTTGACTAGCAGTATGCTCTACTTCATTTTAACTCATTTTTTAAAAATGAATATGTCGTGTTGGTCCTGCACAGCAAAATTATTTTGTGATATAGGTTAATATATATATCGGAGTATCACCATTCTTCTTGACATCATCTTTAGTGGTTCTTAATCTCTTGGGCGTTTTCTAGGGTTACAAAGACTTTGTCTTAACGAACAGATATATTGCAAGTTCACAATGTTTTGATACATGAAATAGATTTTTATAATTCCTGACGTATTATAAAGATTCAGAACAGTAGTTTATTTACACCCATCTTACTTTACTCCCTAATTTAATTTACTTCTTAAGAACACTTTTACACTGGTCCAACTCGACCAGTGTAAAAGTATATCCTCTCCGCACTCCAGACACAAACTAACTACCCAACTCCTTTATTCCCCTCAAGATGGTGTAAATACTCTACTAGGACTTTGGCGCCCGACTCTTTTATTGGTTGGAGTATTAAAACAAATCAATCATTCATTCATTTATCAAATCAAATTGAATTTAACTTTGTGTTAAAGTTTTTAGTAAACACCTATCTCATATCTCTCATTAAATGATTAACAATTAGTTCTATTTCGATTACTTTCATAAAAAAAAATTGGTTGACTGTAAAGTCGGTTTACTGACGATAGTTGAACGTGACAATGTCTTAAGAAAATACTGATGGAACGGTAGCATTTAATTGGTTATTAAAATTTTTATATTTTTATAAATATTAATTTAAATTAATAAAATAATTGATTTTGATTTTATAAATTTATATTTTAAATTTATAATAAATATATTAATTTTTAATTTAAAATTAATATATTTAATAATTATATTTAATAGACGGATGTTGAACGCTGCCAAACGCAAAGGCCGATTGTCCTTCTTTGTCGCTAGTTCCGCGCTCTCGCTTGCACTTCAAGCCTTACATGGAACGCCTCAAAGCGAGGTAACGACGCATGACGTCATGTTTTTTCGTGCGTGCAGCCGGCTCTATCGAATTACAAGACGTTGTCACGTCAAAAACTCGTGACATACCAAAAATAATTACATCCACAGACAGTAACATTTCCATAAACAATGACGTCTATTACAATATTACAACAATCTATTCTAAGTCTCTAGTCTAATTCCTTCGACATATATATTAACCCATTTAAAAATATCTTTAAAACACACATACCTACAATCATCTCAGATTGGTACCTAGTATATCTATTTTTCTTTTGTTTAAACAGTTTAATGATTGAGCTCAATTCCACGCTGTCTTGTCTACCATATCCCTAGCGTTTTTGTAAAGCGTGAACCCATGATATCTATTATTATTTTGATTCATTACAAGTTAGTTTATGTAAACTAAGATGGAAGCGGGCTAACTTGTTAGGAGTAGCATGAAATCTACATTCCTTTAGTTTCTACATGATACCGTACCGGAACGCTAAATCGCTTGACGGTACGTCTTTTTAGTAGGATAGTACTTACATCCACAGCCAGTAACATTTCCATAAACAATGACGTCTATTACAATATTACAACAATCTATTCTAAGTCTCTAGTCTAATTCCTTCGACATATATATTAACCCATTTAAAAATATCTTTAAAACACACATACCTACAATCATCTCAGATAGGTACCTAGTATATCTATTTTTCTTTTGTTTAAACAGTTTAATGATTGAGCTCAACTCCACGCTGTCTTGTCTACCATACCCCTAGCGTTTTTGTAAAGCGTGAACCCATGATATCTATTATTATTTTGATTCATTACAAGTTAGTTTATGTAAACTAAGATGGAAGCGGGCTAACTTGTTAGGAGTAGCATGAAATCTACATTCCTTTAGTTTCTACACGATACCGTACCGGAACGCTAAATCGCTTGACGGTACGTCTTTTTAGTAGGATAGTACCAATGTATATATAGTACAAATACCAAAGCTATTTAGCTAAGCTAATTTGGAAAATCTATATTGGCAGTAACAAACCAATCAAGTGACCTTTGTAGAAAAATTAAAGTCGAGTCGGTCAACCTGAAGGAATGGGCAACGGAACGATACTTCTGGCTAAGTCACATTTAAATGTGTAGTTTATCATCATACGATACGTTTTTTTAACCGACGAAAAAAAACGGAGGAGGTTCTCAATTCGACACGTATATTTTTTTTTTTTTTTTTTTTTTTTTTTATGTATGACCACGCATAACTTTTTACAGTGTTGTCCGATTTTGATAATTCTTTTTTTATTAGAAAGGGCATACATCCAAGGTGGTCCCATTGTCCCCATGTTAGGATCTGCTGATGATATCCTGGGGAAATTGAAGGAACTCTTCAAATTTTGCAGGCACGCTTACAGCGATTTCGGTTTTAGACTCGATATCGGTAGCTTTTTGGCTACTAGTGCCATATAATATAGTATGACAGTATAGTACGAGTACGGTACGTGGCAATAAATCACTAAAAAGTAAGAAATAAAAATTTTTAACAAAAAATAGAACCGACTCAAAATGCACTAAAAAGTAAAAAATAACCGTGTCATTTAGTTGCTTTAATTTACTTAAGCATATCTAGGAGTCGGTGCCAGCCAAGGTTTCTACTTTCAAGGACGTTACCTAGAACCCACAAATTGCTTTACTACGTAAAATAAATGTTCCTTAAACTTGGCTGGCACCTACTTCATAGATATGCTTAATTAAATTAAAGCAACTAAATGACCCAGTTATTTTTTACTTTTAGTGCGTTTTGAGTCGGTTCCATTTTTTGTTAAAAATTTTTATATGAACTAAAACTTTGTCTATGTTTTTATAATAGGTAAGCTTTTGACGGCCTCGGTGGCGCAGTGGTATGCGCAGTTGATTTATAAGACGGACGGTGGACGGATTCCCCGCGGGGCCGATTGAGATTTTCTTAATTGGCTGTTGGGAAGCATTGGCCGTGGCTAGTTACCACCCTTTTCCGGTACAATATCATGCAGAATTTGTCAGCCTATGCCTACCTTAAACTAAGCTTTAAATATTACGACCAATTCCAGTGATAATAAATGACAATATAAAAACAATCATAGAGATATTACTCAAAACGCTTCTCTCACAATGTTAAATTAATAATGATGTAAATTATAAACAGGTAATTTGGGAAATACCTTCTTGAAAAACGTGTAATAAATGATTTTTTATATACGATTATCTACCTACAATGTTCGTCTTCAATTGTTTTATTCCAATTGTGTAGGTATTTAATTTCAGTATAAATGTTCTTGTATAAAAGTCGTGACCATAATACATTTATTTTCTGATGATCTAATTGGTGTATGCTCCATTGGGACTGCATATGTCATCGGGTATTTTGGGTAGAACCTCTGCGAAAGGGAATTCCAAGGACTAGATAAAGATGGGAGGGGAGAAAGACTCGCTAAAGATATCATTTTGTCACTCGGACTGACTTAGAAAGCCGTTCAGTAGGTAGTCTTTGAGTTTATCGTGAATAGAGAGACGCGGTGGAGATTTTTTTTTATAATAGTTAGTGAAGTATAATATTAGTGCGAATAAACTTTTGTTATCACAACACGTGCACTTTGTATCAGTAGGTAAGTTAATGTACAATGGCACTCGGCAAATTAGCATTTTCCTTCTTTAACTACCAGCTGTGCTTACGATTAAATTAATTGATAATTAATTTACCACGACAGTATATTTTGACTCTGAGTTATATATTTAAAACGTAATTATTAAGAAAAAATTAACCACCTTGAAATTATATACTTAAACTTTCCGCTGAAAATAAAACGAGTTTAAATGGATTAATACAACAGTAACGTCTTCCAATTCATACAAGTAGTCGAAAGACGATCCTCCTTCCGCTTGAAAATCGTAAGAATTTATATATATTTGACGACCTTCGTGGCGCAGTGGTATGCGCGGTAGATTTATAAGACGGAGGTCCTGGGTTCGATTCCCAGCAGGACAGAGAGAGAACAAGTTAGCCCGCTTCCATCTTAGATTGCATCATCACTTAACATCAGGTATGATAGCAGTCAAGGGCCAACTTGTAGTCAAAATAAAAAATATTTTAAAACTAAATTTTTAGGTTGATATTAATGATAAATAGTGAATTATATAATTCTCTATACATCATAACAAAATCTACCAATACAGTACGCAATCATCCGAAGATGGTGATTCCGCACTTTTTTATTTTTATAAGCTTTATAAAATATAATACATTGAATTGTCTGGTTTTAATTTATGATCAAGAATTTGTTACATCGATCCTTTCTAAAAATAACTCTTTGGATTAACCTAATAAGGCTTTTAATTACTACGTCATAACAGTTTAATCTTAAGTGTACAGTAAAATACCTGTTCTTCCCCTATGCAACATGTAGCACTTATGAGGCAAGTTAAATAAAAGCGACGACGACCTCGACGACCTCCGTGGCGCAGTGGTATGCGCGGTGGATTTATAAGACGGAGGTCCTGGGTTCGATTCCCGGCGGGGCATATTAAGATTTTTCTTAATTTGTCTTGGTCTGGCTGGTGGGAGGCTTTCGCCGTGGCTAGTTACCACCCTACCGACAAAGACGTACCGCCAAGCGATTTAGCGTTCCGGTACGATGTCCTGTAGAAACCGAAAGGGGTGTGGATTTCATCCTACTCCTAACAAGTTAGCCCGCTTCCATCTGAGACATCATCACTTAACATCAGGTGTGATAGCAGTCAGGGCTAACTTGTAGTCGATAAAAAAGAGCTTTTAATTATACCAATATCTCATTATTTCCATGTAAAAACCAAGACGTCAATAAAGCAGAAAGTAAATACAATTACATCAGCTGACAACCTTCAGATCTATCTGCAATGTGGAAGTGCGTAGTAATGTAGTAGTAGTGTAGTTGTAAATTAACTAGTAGTTAACTTAAATATGCATTGTGAATAGGTACTAGTTGTCTTATGCAATTGCAGCTCGTCAATTAATGCATAGTTCAAACCACAGAACGGCTCTGATTGCTCTGAAATTTGGCACACATATAGCTATTATGGTGTAGGCGTGCGCTAGGAAGGGTTGAAACAGGCTTCAAATATACACCACGGACGAAGTTGGTTCAAGTATACACCAATTTTCACGTGGAAGAAGTCGCTGCCATCCACTAGTTTCAAAATAAACTACTAACGGCAAGAGATGGTCCAAAATCTTACGAAGCTTAAGTTTTTGTTCTAATGAGATTATTTTAATAAATGTAATTTTAAAATACACTTAGGTATACCTACTTTACACAAATTACCTATCGTCATTTTAATTAGGTATAAGGTCTGAAATGCAATTCTGAGGTTAGTTTTTCCTTCTCCAACTTGGGTATTTTTAAAACATGACTGAATAGGCATCTTCTAAGCAAGCGCTTCCCACCTTAGATCACATTTACCTTCGACCATTTGGTGAGATAGTGGTCAAACTCGAGCTTATTTCATATTTAAAAAAGCATGGCTGTCTGCCAAAAACTGTCTAATTGTTCTAAAAATCCTGCCAAATTGGTTTTCGTTAAGAAACTCTCAATAACGGCCTAGCGTTGGAAAGCCGGTTATTTATTTTTCCTATAAACCTTTTCTTGTTACTGATCATAAAGAAAAATATGAATGTAGACAGATATTCAGAACACGCCTTTTAAAGTGTGATTTACTGTGCAAAGTTGATAATTACTGAATGCTATTGTTCTTTGTTACATCGTACCAGCATAACGTTTTATATAACAACGTAATTTTTCTTTAACGCTGCTGTAATTGCATAGAATTGCACATTATAATTTGTACTCCTTTACTCCGCGGTTTAATTAAACCGCGTAGTAATTCCAACAGGAACACCTGTTGGAATATGAGGATACAAATGCCTATGTTACTCCTCATAACTCTGGGTATCATATACAAAACGATTTTTTACAATCTGATTGGTAGTTTCAGCGATTAAGCAAAAAAAGAAGACAGACAGTCAGACAGGCAGAAACAATTTTTTCATGTACTCAGAAGTATGCATTTAGTAAAAATAATTTAAAATTACAGGCAGATGCATTTATTTATTTGTATAAATTTAAAACCCCGAAATTGTGCACGCCCTCTACTTCCGTCGTTTTAGTCATAATAACTTTCATCTCATTTTCCAAGGAAACCGTGCAGATCTCCTGGATAAAATATATCCTAAGTTCACATAAAGTATGAAATTAGATCGTGCAAAGTTTTATTTGAATACTTTCAGTACTTTCGCCGCGACATCGTCTTTGTTGAGTCCTTTTTTTATTGACAAGTCTTATGTAAGAATCTTTTTCGTACGATCTCAATCAAACAAAGCCAAAAGCTAAACTAAACTTACGTTTAAAGGCATTAATAAGTTCTTAAACGGAGTACAAAGATTGTCCAACAAAATCGAGTGGGTGGAACTTTATAACGCTTTGACATGCCCCGACGTGAGTTTGATGCTCTTCGGCGATAGTTGCAGACGTGCAAGGACAACACGAATTCTCATCTAAAACACACGTAGACGTACCTACGAGTATTTCGTCAGGCCATACAGGGTGTTTATGTGTTTGTGTAGGTCGTTATGTTGTTGTTCTTTCTCAAAAGTAAATGATTATTTTTTTTGCCCAATCTAAACACACCTCTAGTGAAATATTTGTGTTTTTTTCTTTAATTCTTCTTCTTGTTACAATCGTTAACCATTTAATTAACATTACATTCGAATCTATGGCAAATGACATTCAAGAGAATAAAATTTTTTAACAAAAAAAAAAGTAGAACCGACTCAAAACGCACTAAAAAGTAAAAAATAACTGTGTCGTTTAGTTGCTTTAATTTATTTAAGTATTAAGTTGGTACCGAAAACCAAGGTCAAAGAACTTTATTTTACGTAGTAAAGCGTGTGTGGGTTCAGGTACAGACCTCAAAGGGGCGGAAATCTTGTCAAAATGGTGACACCGATTCCTAGATATTCTTAAGTCAATTAACGCAACAAACTGACACAGTTATTTTTTACTTTTTAGTGCATATCCAGTGGTCGGTTGGCATATTTTATTGATAAAAAATTATTTTATTACTTTTTAGCGATTTATTGCCACGTAACGTACTCGTACATTACTGTCATAGTATATTATACGGCACTAGTCACCAAAAAGTAATAAAATAATTTTTTACCAAAAATAGAACCGACTCAAAACGCACTAAAAAGTAAAAAATAATTGTGTCATTTAGTTACTTTAATTGACTTAAGCATATCTATGAAGTTTGTGCCAAAATTTTAAGAGTTCCTTCAATTTCCCCAGGATATCATCATCGGATCCTAACATGATGACCTTGGATGTATGTCCTTTCTAATAAAAAAAGAATTATCAAAATCGGACAACTCTGTAAAAAGTTATGCGTCATACATAAGAATGATGTAAACCTTAAATAATAAAAAAATAAAAAAAATATATATATATATATATATATATATATATATATATATATATATATATATATATATATATATATATATATATATATATATATATCGAATTGAGAACCTCCTCCGTTTTTTTTTCTTCGATTAAAAATAATCTAAATTCGATGAGTTTCTATCCTACTCTATTTTATTTTCTCTATTTATATTTTTATTTTATTTTCTCTATCTTCCATATTATTGGACCATCAACAAAGAGACGTCAAAAGTATATCAAATTGAAGTCCGATCTAAATTCAGGATTTAGGAAGTGCTTCTAATTAATCTCCAATGACCCATAACTACTCATTACACTAGCTTATATTTTTCCTTGCTAGCTTATTTGTATAACTCTATACGAATATTATAAAACTGAAGTTTATGTTTGGTTAAACTACAAAACGCTACTGGTTCAAATTAAAAAAAATTAGGAAAGCTATTATTAGGCTAACTAGCATTAGGTTTCATACGTGAGCCAAACACCGGGTCACAGTTAGATATAAATAAAAGAATATTAATATAGATAAAAAATTATCCATTGTTTGCACAAGGATACAGGCGAATCGTATTGTCGTCGGAAGATCGGTTTTTCCTAATTTGGTACCAAAAGCATCTGCAATCGACGTTCTCCGATCACGACTTGTGCCTTTAAATATGAATGCCATTTGTAAAGGCAAGGATATCACGAAACTAGGGAAATCCGCTCGTAAAGCTTTGTATGCTAACAAATTGGTTCACAAAGTGATACAACAATACAATTTGAAAAACACAATTAGCTTTTTAAGTACATTACAAGTTACAACTCTAACACACGAAGGACAAAGTTTAATAAACTGTAGTAAATGGCTTGCAACCGTCTTCCTCATCAATTAATGGATCAATTTTTTCTGCAGTATAAAGAGTAGATACCTACAAATTAATTTAAAAATTAAACTTTTGGTAACTATGAAAGTATTCAACATATTTACGTTTTGTTACCACTGATGTAGTAGTAGTGTGCCCTATGTCTGAGTAGACGAAGATAGTGCACAATGGTATAGGAGACAGTGGTGTGTGTCATTATCAAATAAGATTACCCTTACAAATGAGATCACGACTCTCATAAATGAGGAAATAGACTAGAGGAAGAGAAGTAGTGCCTTGAAAAGATATTACAAAAAACTCTGTGCGATAGCTCGTCAAGAACTACTACCGGCTCGATTATTTCTCTGTTACAATGCTTATTACCACACATTATGCTCAAAATGCTTTAGAAGGCAATATTTTAAATTCGTCATCATCATCATCTGCCGATGGACATCTACTGTTGGACGTATACCTCTTGATGAAAGGACTTCCAAATACCACATTTTTGAGCCGCCTGAATTCAGTGGCTCGCGACAAACCGCTTGATGACGTAGTTCCACCTTGTAGGGAATCAACTGATTTTTTTTAATGATGATTATTTAATATTTAAAATCAAAATAACAATAAATAAATGAGATATTTCTTGTTTCAGGTAAACGTGGTGCTAGTGTCAGACAGGAAGCAGTGCAGTGATAGTGCAGTGTGACCAACACAAAAATGAGCAGATGCTTGCGAACCTCTCTCTAATAATTCAAGTGCAATAGTGCATCAGCATTTAAGTTGACATTTAAAGCATGTCTAGTAAATATTGAACTATGGCGTTAACGAACTTCACGGTGGCGGGGATTGGAGCCGCGACCCCTGCGCTTACCGCCACGTCGCCGACTCCACTACGAGTCGAACTTGATGATCTCCTGTACTCCCCTGAAGAACATCAGGCTGAGTATGCGCCTAATTACGCCGGCAACGAGCCTTTTCTCCCGCCTCCTGATGTACAACAGCCTAAAAAGTCAAAAGTTCGAAAACGTGCTGGTACCGCCTATTTACCTCCACCTAATCAGTTCACACATTACCCACGTCAAGACATGATTCCCCAAAATCCCTTCGGTAGTCCACTACATCCCCAAATTTATCAACAGAATACAAGACTCGACTTACAAATAGAGAATCAGAGGGTTCAAGAAATTAATTCACAATACGGTAACACGGGGCAGTACGTTCATGATCCCACTGGAGATTATGATTACGAACAAAGGAAGAATGATAAAAGCCGACCACCTTATAATCCAGGGTATGCGGATAATCCTTACGGTCCAGCGACCACCCCTGGTCCACTATCTAGTCGAAGGTTTGGTCAAGACCAAAGTCATTTAAATCGTGGTACGACATCACCGTTGCAAAGTGCGACAAAAAAGCAAAATGAGGCTGGAACTAAGACTAGTAGTAGTAGTAATAGTGGTAGTACTGTACCACTAGATCGACCTCGTGGGTTTACCAAAGTAGAAACAGGAGGCACAGGCGGCAAAACACAACTACACGCCATCCTAGATTACGATGACGACTATTATGAAGATGTTCCTGGATCAGGTAAATATTTAATTCAGAATTTAATCATTACTTGGCATTCAGTAAAAAATAGTAATAATTATAATAATTAAAATGCTTTTTCATTTACACTATTAGTCTCTTAGCAAATATAAAATGAAAAGACGTGTGGCACTCGGAGACTGCCGCGGTAAAGCTATTGCATAGCATTTTTTATAAACTTATGTTTACCTACCGACGTCATCGGGACCGTGGCCGTGGTTTGAAATATCACGCTTGAAAAAAAAAAAGTTGCGGAGCCAACGGGATTTGAACCCGTGTCTCTCTGGCAATCCGGGCACTTAGAGCGCCTTACCGCTAAGCCACGTTCCCCGATGACGTTGTTGCCGAAATTGTGCTTTTAATATTATGTTTTTGATACTTAGGGGGTGTTAGGTTTTTTCGTTACGGAATTTCTGTATTCGGTCTCCACGCTCAAGGCCCGCGATAAAAGCTATACAATAGCTTAATAAGATAGCATAAGTTTATTTTTTTGTACCTGTGATACATAACGAGGAATTGATTGATATGTTTATAAAATCGACCAGCACTAGATTGTTATACTAAATAGTCTAAATTCTAATCTAAGAGACATTGAAAACGCACGATCGGTCCAATTACTTCCACTATCGGTCGATAGCAGGTAGCCTTCGAAGCTGGCATAAGGTAGTAAGTTACAATATTGGAGCAATAATAATTACTAAGTTTAAATCAACAATGATATTAAAGTCAGTGCTATGATTTAACATTTTATGTAGTTTGCAGTGTTATATCGAGGGTCACAGTACTTAAAATGATTTAACGCTTTTATCTTAACTCAAACACAAAAGGCCTTCGATTGGTTTAGTACCAGTTGACCAATGCCAGCTAGACAATAGACAGCCTACTGTGGCCGTTGATACATGAACATGAATGCTGACAATGTTCTAGAAAATGCAACTGCAGCTAGCTAATCGATCTACAACTATGTCTTTTATATTACCAATTAATCAATTTACCTTGTATAGAAAAAATTATAACGGTATATTATAGAATAACTGCTTGTTTTTACATCTACGATAAGGATACAGCCTACGTATGTATGCGAATTATGTTATCATTATGAAGCTTAAGGATATTTTCTTACTTACTATAACATGTTTTTACGTAATTTTCCCTATCAAGATAAATAAGAATCACTTTCTGTCGTTCAATTGAAAACAAAACTTGGTACACTCGTGTATCTTTGATGACACTGCTATATAATATTAATGTTATGATGGTGCTCATTTGATCATGGAGTCGAAAGGCTATAGAAAATCAAGAATACGAATATAAATATGGCAAACACCTCAAATTCGGGTTCATCTGTCCTGAAAAACACTTTGGTGCTATTTGTTAGAACTGGAATTTAGATTCGTTAGTTCAGACTTTTCGAGCTCTGAATGTAATTTAATTAAAACAGCACGCAAAACGCCTGAACACTTTTTGTCAGCTCAAGCTTTTTTAAAAGCTTGTTTATTTTTATTATAGTTTTCAATATTAATTTATTCCAAGGTAATTTCTTAATGCCAGCGCTATACAATAAGTCACATTTTCTGTTTAGCCTAAGACACAAATTTTTACTTAGATGTTTCCCAATCACAAGCGTGTTTTCATCAGCAGCACAAACGGCTATTAACATACGTGTTTATCTGTTTGGGATTGCGTGGCTTCTTTGCTTTTAAGTCGACCGTACAAAACACCAGTTCCGACCTTGGTTTCACTTTCGAACGGATTATTATTATCATATTTTTCAAGATTACGCCGAACTTTTACTTTCTTATGCTTGGTAAATGTATTATAGTTAATAGTCGCGTTATAGAAATAAATAGCATTATAATAGGAATGCATGTCTCTGAAGAAGAATCTTTTATAGTAACTAAATATTTTGTTGTTTTGTATCTTGTTGTTAATATCGTAGAATCGGGAATCGGGAATCGGGAAATATTATTGTAGAAAATGGATGGAATATGAAATGAAAGGAATATGGAAGGTCTGTCGTATTTGCATACATAGATAGGTATGTATGTATTTACTTGTAGGATTATCCCTAAAACCTAAAACGAGATTTATAAACTAGATGAATTGCTTCATTAAGGTAAAATTAGTTTATAAAAATATAAAACATGAAAATAATAGTATTCAGAATAATAAGAAAATATCTATTAGAAACAAAGTACAAAATGTAAGTTAAAAGTTTACGGTAAGTAATTATATATCCTTCAATAAATAATGTGCATGAAAGAACGCTTGTACAAAAAAATGAATGGAAAAGTACTCTTGACGACTAATTAGTCACAGAGTCACAGATATTATAGTAACAAAAAACTTGAAACTTTGGCATTTGGCGTTTGAGAAAAAAAAAGCAAAAATTAAGAATATTGCGTGTTCTACGCTCTATCGGGATAAAAGTACTGTTTCAAATAACAATCTGTAGAAAGTATAAATAAATTAATATTATAGGAAAATTACAAAAGTATCAGCTTTCATGTTTGAAGGTAGTAACTAAAAAAATTTTTTAACAAAAAATAGAACCGACTCAAAACGCACTAAAAAGTAAAACCTTGGCTGGCACCGACTCCTAGATATGCTTAAGTAAATTAAAGCAACTAAATGACACAGTTATTTTTTACTTTTTAGTGCGTTTTGAGTCGGTTCTGTCAGCAGATCTATTGACTTTCGCCTTGAGATTACAATTTTTTGTTAAAAAATTTTATTTCTTACTTTTTAGTGATTTATCGCCACGTAACGTACTCGTGCTATACTGTCATAGTATATTATACGGCACTAGTAGCCAAAAAGCTACCGATACCGAGACAAAAACCGAAATCGCTGTAAGCGTGCCTCCAAAATTTGAAGAGTTCCTTCAATTTCCCCAGGATATCGTCATCAGATCCTAACATGCGGACAATGGGACCACCTTGGATATATGCCCTTTCTAATAAAAAAAGAATTATCAAAATCGGATAACACTGTAAAAAGTTATGCGTGGTCATACAAAAAAAAAAAAATATACGTGTCGAATTGAGAACCTCCTCCGTTTTTTTTCGTCGGTTAAAAATGAAACTCAAATATTAAGTAAAAGTTAAGAATATTGCGTGTTCTACGCTCTATCGGGATAAAAGTAATGTTGCAAACAACAATCTGTCGGAAGTATAAATAAATAAATAAATATTATAGGACAATTACACACATCGCTATATAGCCCCAAAGAAAGCTTAGGTAGCTTGTGTTATGGGTACTATGATAACTGATGAACATTTTTATATATATTATACATAAATACTTATAATATATAGATAAACACCCAGACTCTGGAAAACATCCATGCTCATCACACAAACATTTTTCCAGATGTGGGAATCGAACCCAATAATAGTATAATCTGTTCCAAATTTCACCCATATCCGTTTACTATATTTCTGGAGCTATAAATAGTATAAGAAGTATATACTTCTGCATATACATATATATAGATTCGTTTGATACAATAAAGGAAGTACTCCTTTATTTTTGCGTACGTACACCCGAACCTACTCCAATGTATACACTTTTCCTCTTCAATATAATTGGTGGTCTGATAGAAATCGCTTATTAGCTATAAGACCGCCAATTGTACATAGTTGTTTACGATATATTCTGTATGTAAGTTTTTTTTATTTAGGTGTACAATAAAGAATATTTCATTCATTCATTATTATATAAAAGCACTCAATCAGCCAAAACAAATTGCTGGAAGATTTTAAGGATTTTGTATGACCAGTTCTGTGGATTTTAGACGTATGTAGATAATATGATAATGAAAATACAATAGGCAGGGTTTTATTGGACACAATATGAATAGCAAATTTATTGATATTACTTGTCGATGTTTAAATTATTCGTCACGTGTAGAATACCTAAAGGTAGTTTATAATGTATTTCAATGGAAACAATGGATGGGAATAAATTCTGCACCCACAACTAGGCTTTCTAAGAAATTGAGGACAACCAGGGAATGAGAATTCTTAAGCAACATTTTTAAAATAATTTATTATTTCAAAATAAACTTCGAAATTTAAGGTTTTATATAAATTCTTCTAGAATTTAGCACCAAGTTTGCCTAGATAAATTAATTTAAAATGAATGTAGGAATTAGTATGGCTACCTCAATAAGTAATTGTTATATTTCAGAAATATTTCACTGCGGCTTATTACCTCAACTAATAACAGATGAGCTAGTTCGTTTTTTGCGCAAAAGATCAGCTGCGGAAATGCAGCCAGTATTGTTGCCACCATTCCATGTGAAATAGTGTTGTATAGTTATTAGTATTAGTTTAATTTCCTTATTGTATTCTTTCTCAAAGAAAAACAAAAAATTTTTAGAATATAATGTGTTTACATTAGCACTTTTGTTAAACATAAAATCAAATCAAGTAATGAAGGTATAGAGTCATCCCCGATTTCTAGCGTCAGAAAAAATTGATATTACACATTTTTGTTTTTAACTTTTTAGTTTTACAATAATTCCATTACCAAATTATACATAACACTACAGCCGAG
Source organism: Mycalesis mineus (assembly GCA_034621355.1). NCBI lineage: Eukaryota > Metazoa > Arthropoda > Insecta > Lepidoptera > Nymphalidae > Mycalesis > Mycalesis mineus. Next base: position 9,522,516 of record CM067899.1, on the reverse strand, counting down.
TGACCAAACAAAACAAATATCTTTTGCTAAAGCCCTTTCAAATACCGACCTTAGTTTGGGTGACTATTGCTCTAGACCTGTTTTCTTTGTGCACTGAATATATAACTAGTTCAGGCAAATGTTACTTGAGTCGAACAGATTTTAAATAATCTGGTAGAATTTCAATGTTTTGTGGGTACCTATTAAATACTACTAATTTAATTATTGTTTCATGAACGACGAATATTTATGTTCTTAATTACTCGCTTTTATGATGAAATTATTGCCATTTCCCACGAAAATATGACAAATCTGTATCGTTTAATTAATATACGATTACATAAAATGTAAATAAAAATGTATATTTCCCTAATAAACTTTATAAACTTTAATCCAGTGCTACCTTGACAATATTATGATATATAATTTATTCAAAAAAGATAGAATTCTATCTATCTATATAGTTTCAAAAAAGTTATCAAGTCTACGGGTGACAAAAAAGCTGGCAAATACTTTGATCAAAGAATTAGTTTGGGCATACGCCGTATGCCTCGTAGTAGGAGAGTTGAAAAGGTTTTAGATTTAATTAAGTTATTAGCAGCACTTTGTGATATGTTTAGATTTTCTTTTATTTAAATATTGTAAAAAATGGAATAAACTTGTAGTTATCTCACGCAATTTATATTTTCAAAGGAAAAATTGTATGTTAAGAGAATAAGAAATTTGAAACTTGAGAGACGTTGTTAACTTATAATAAGGAGAAAACAGCACTGAACGTCTATTGGCTATTAATGATGATGATGACTGGAAGGAGAATATAGCACCTTAGAAATTCTATACAACTGAATTATATAATATCTCAATACATGTTAACTCTTATAAAGGTCATGTACGTAATCTCAAGGACATTTTCACAAACGTGGCTCAATTCTTGTAAAGTTCAACTCTTTATCAAAATAACTTACTAAATATATCACGGCGTTTTGTGCCGATTCTGGATTAAGGTTGTAAATTATTTAATACTTATTTATAATTAATTAAATGTTACCAGTGATGCGTACGTAAATTGATACTTTTCGTCAAATATGTATGACTCTATACATCTACAAATAATCTTAATATATAAAACTCTTCCGTTACTGAGTGATGTACTGACTGACAGACAACGCACAGCCGAAACTACTGGCCGTAGAGAGCTGAAATTTAGCACGTATGTTTGTTAAGGGGAGTAGGCAACCACTAAGAGAGGATTTTTCGAAATTCCCCCACTAGGGGGAGAAAATGGGGGTAAATTGAAAATTTTAATTTCTTAACGGATTCACTTGAAACTTTGTATGTAGGTTCCACCAGTGACGCAAGTGAGCATTGAAAAAGGATTTTTGGAAATTTTCTCCCTAGGGGGAGAAAAGGGGGGTGAATTTAAAAATTTTAATTTCTTAACGGATTCACTTAAAACTTTGTATGTAGGTTCCACCAGTGACGCAAGTGAGCATTGAAAAAGGATTTTTGGAAATTTTCTCCCTAGGGGGAGAAAAGGGGGGTAAATTGAAAATTTTAATTTCTTAATGGATTTACTTGACACTTTGTGTATAGGTTCCACCAGTAAAGCAAGTGAGCACAGAAAGAGGAATTTTGGAAATTTCCCCCCTAGAGACAGAAAAGGGGGGGAAATTGAAACTTTTTATTTCTTAATAGATTCATTTGAAACTTTGTATGCAGGTTCCACCAGTAAAGCAAGCGACCACTGAAGGAGGATTTTTGAAAATTTTCCTCCTAGAGGGAGAAAATGGGGGTAAATTAGATTCATTTGAAACTTTGAATGTAGGTTCCACCAGAAAAGCAAGTGACCACTGAGAGAGGATTCTCGAGAAAAGGGGGAGTAAAGAGGGGTAAATTTAAACTTTTTATTTCTTAACGGATTCACATTTGTAGGTAGGTTCCACCAGTGAAACAAACAAGCACTAAGAGAGGATTTTTGGATTGTTTTTGTCACCAGGCTGTATCTCAAGAACCATGATAGTCAGATAGTTGTCTGTTGCCGCTATAACAACATCCTCAGCCTATTAGTGCCCACTACTGAGCAAAGGCATCTTCTCACGTGGAGAAGGTTAGAGCTTTAATAACCACGCTTGACGATTTCAAAGTTATAATTTGAATTTTTTTTTAGTTTTTATTGAAAAGTGTTACTTACACTTAAGGGATTATTTATATTTAAGAACTAGCAGTCGTCCCGGTCGTCGTCCAGTCCCGCGACTTCGTTCGCGTGAAAACCTTTAAGATACCCTTCTTATTTTAAACACAGACTTTCATATAAAATTTGCTCATTCCCCGCTCTCAATTTAATTTTTTTATAGTTTCCCGTCAAGCAATATCCTCCGTCCCGTCCCGTGTACAAAAGATCTACATTTTTGTTATACATTATACGACATTTCAGTACATTAACATTAACAATATATATTTATGGCAAGCTGATGGGTATAAATTAATATTAAATAGTATATTTCACTCTTGAGTCTAGCCTTCACAATAAACAAAAATAATTTTACAATTCGACACGCAGATAGAGATTAGCCCGTTTAAACAAACGAACAAACTCTTCCGTGTACTATAGATATTTGAACAAAGATCGAATTCTAAATCTATCACCGTATTAACGTTTCTATCACGAAAGTACCACAACGCTGACCTCTATTCAGTACGCATAATATAACACGAAGAAGTCAACTAAATTTGTACGCCATAGCGGCAGGGCCGCGCTTTTTAGAAATTTTGTAATATATCCGAAAATATATATATAATTAACATACCGTAAAACACAAACCTTATCTCTATATTGTCCTTGTGATTACTAAATAATTTATTTTGATAAGGATTTAAGTTTGCAATGAATGAAATGATTTTTTAAAACACAAAAAGTTATATATCTGCCAAAATATAAAAGATAGATATATGCTATCGCGGACTTTTTTGTAGAACTTTTTAAGATGCATTAAAGTTTTCATACAATATTTTCAATTACATCCAATAGCTAAAACAGCGCACGCGCATAAAGCCTATTTAATCAATTTCACGGTTCGACTCGCGCTACAAAAACTGTGATAACTCGGGTATATACAATACAAATATTAAATATAGTCTATGACACTCAACGATAAAGTAGCATTCTATTGGTGAAAGAATTTTTTAAATGGGATCAGTAGTTCCGAAGATTAGCCCCGACAGAGATTTATTTACAAACTTACAAACTTTACCTCTATAATATTAGTATAAATAAACATAATATCAAAAATTACGGAACTGACGGGATCGAATCTAAGTCTCTCGGGCAATCCAGGCACTTAGAGCGATTTACCGCTAGGCCACGGTCCCGATGACGTCGCTGCCAAAATTGTGCGTTTGATATTATGTTTTTGATAACCGGTATACGGCCTGTAATACCATCTATAGTATGAACTGAACATGTTACAATACTATTGAAGGCTCATATTACGAATCAAGCTCTTCAATTCTAAAGATGACATATTCCTATTTTATTCTTTTTAGTTTTTATGGAAAAGTGTTACCCACACTTAAGGGATTATTTATATTTAAGAATAATTATAATATCAAAAATTGCGGAACCGACGGGATTTGAACCCGCGTCTCTCTGGCAATCCGGGCACTTAGAGCGCCTTACCGCTAGGCCACGATCCCGATGACGTCGGTGCCGAAATTGTGCTTTTGATATTATGTTTTTGATATCCAGGTATACGGCGTGTAATGCCATCTACAGTATGAACTGAACATGTTACAATACTTTCGCAATTTTTGATATTATGTTTATTTTTAAATATTTATAATTTGAAGTTCAGATTTCCATACAAAGCTTTCCTTCACCGCCTGCCAGTGGTGTCCAAATACTATAAGAAAGTACATTTATTTCGGAAACTAAAATTGGTACTTGCCAAGTTTCGAACATGCACGAAAGATGGGCCTTAGCCTCCGGGCCCCCACGATGCGTACAAGAACAAATAACGGAACCCTTGATTGAAACACTCTGCCCTCTGATCGCAAATTCTCAAACTGCGCCTAACAGTGAATATGAGAGCACAAATTGGTGGAAATTCACAAGCCCAAAAATTCTGTGTTAATATTCGTTTGAAAGTGGGAGAAGGTACGTTACCCAACGAAAATGGGTTATCAGACGTGACACGAGAACTTGGTAGGGTAGAAGATTTGATTCGTCTGGTGTATGGAGATGCTAATCAGATACCACACCAACCGAATCATTAGATTTGCGAGAGGGTGTTTTAACACCAAAAATGATCAAATCGCAGGTATTAACGAAAGCATTTACATGTACAATAGTTGTATGCATCTAGAATACCCCTTAGAATTTTTAAATTCTCATTTCGCATTCGTGGAGTTCCAGCGCATTTCATAAAACTCAAAGCCCACGTTCCGGGCTTTGAGTTGCTTCTTCGGAACACCTCCGAAACTTTGTAACGGAACTAGACTCAAAGTTGTCTCTTTGCAAAGAAATATTTTGGACACAGAATTTTTATCGGGTTGCGGCGCCAGCGAAACAGTGTTCATACATCGCATACCTACTCCCCACAACTACTCCTTCCAGTTCAAGCGCCTTCAATTTCCTTTGAGCTTATGCTTTGCCATAACTATTAATAAGTCACAAGGCCAGACACTAAAGGCTGCTGTAATAGAGCGCGGATCCAGAGGAGGGTCATGGGGGTCATGACAACCCTCTGGGCTGGTCCTATGTCTGTATGATTAATAAATTACTATTTATTTTTCAACAAATTATTATAATCGTCATTGTTCTAATGTCACTTTTACATTTTTCTTTTCTTCATTTATTCTTTTTATTAATTAAAATTTTTATTTCGCCAAAAGACAACAGAAACTTTATATTTCATGTTTACTTAAACATATTTAATACTTGCTCCTCTCATTTTGTTGTGGAATCCGTGAATCTTCTGAGTTTCGCGATCGACCTTAGGTCGCGCCAAAATCGCCGGCGTATGACCGTGGGCTGCCCTCAAAACCCGTACTGAGGCTTATCCCTGCAATGTACCCAGTCTTATATTTTATATGAAATTCGTTAATCCTCCGATATACGCGCGCGAGTCGCCTGAAAGTCCACCCTGCTGTCAGGAGTTTGCTTTGCTCTCCTTTCTTTTGGATTACTTCTTGCACCAGACAACTGTGATGCCTCCATGCCTCTCACAAGTTTAATATAGAACCAGCCAGTGTTTTTTTTTAATTGGGGTCAACAAACAGTACACGAACAATATTACTTACAAATATTGATATACGCATTACTTATACGTAAACCAGCACCGTTGACAACATATTACTTAAAAGTAATATTGAGCGCGTGACACAAAAATATTATAAAAACAACTAAAACCTCGCAGTCCTACGTCAGTGCTCCGCGTCTGTCTTATTTATTGTGTGGAATCCGTTGTGCTCACAGTTGTACTAACAAAGGTCGCGCGCTACTTTTGGTCGCATCACCCAGTCAGAGCTTTTTTTTTGGACCCTGCCTTGCACTAGAGCTCTACGATGCCACGTGCCTAACTCATTTTTTATGTGAAATCCATTCGTAATCCACCGATTTTAGCACAAGCGTTAAAGCCGATCTGCCATCAAGAAGTTGTTCTGGATAACGTCCTGCGCTAGACAACTCTGATGCCCCCATGCTTCTTTCAATTTTAATGTAGAATAAGCAAATCCCCAAATTTTTGCGCACGACCTTGGGTCGCACCGTTTCTTACAATGCCTTGCACCAGAACTCCGTACCTTACTCATTTTTTATTTGAAATCCGGTAATCCACCGATTTCGACGCGCGTTAAAGCCGCCCTGTTGTCAGGAAATTGATCTGGATTACGTCTGCCGCCTGACAACTATGATGCCCCGTAACTCTTTCAATTTTAATGTAGAATCTGTAAATCCCCGAATTGTCGCAGGCGTGAGTTTCGGTCGCGCCAAAGACTCCTGCCTCCAGCCGCGGGATTTTGGCCGGTTGGTTAATCCCTCGGTTTTGGCGCAGGCTTATGTGAAAAGCTCCACCCAGCAGTCGGGGGTTTGCTCTTCGTTCTTCCAAACCCAGTCCTGCGCCAGCGTTCTGCGACGTGCCTACGTGCCTGTCTGATTTTTGGTGTGGAATCCGTTGTGGTTACAGTTACACTACTAAAATTACGTACGGTTTTTGTAACTATCACTTCTAATAAAGCCAAAAACCCCGTGAAAAATTTGATCATTGGCATGAAATGACCAAACCAGGACTGAAACTCCTTTAAATTGAAAGCTGGATCCGCTACTGGCTGGAGTCGACCTTAGGACAAGCATCTTCTCACATGGACAGCTTTACGTTGCGTGCTCTCGCGTCCAGATTAACTCTACATTCTGGCCTCCGAAAGCACTACATCGAACGGTGTTAAGTATATATAGAAGCTTTGTAAATAGTTTATAGCAATACTAATTTTATTTTTTTATGTCAATAATAACTGTATATACTGGTTACTGAATCGAAGTCCACGCGGACGAAGTCGCGGGCAACAGCTAGTGTCCTATAAATTGGGACCGTTCTTTTGTTTTTCAATTCTGCAAATCGAAATTAGTTGTCTATCACAAAGTTTTATGTTGATTTTGGATTAATGTTGTAAATTATTCAATATTTATAAACAATTAAATGTTGCCAAGGATTTTGTCGCGTAACTTGACACTACCAAACAAATCTGCGTAAATCTATTGCGGCTACATAAATCACGATCAATAAATAATAGGACAATTCTTTTGTTGTCCATCCTAAACTAGTTCAGTGTTTGTTTGATAGATCCATAGTTATGTAATACTTGTTTTTTTATCATTAGATAAACTTTTTTTGCTCTATCAGTTTAGTATTGTTAACTTTTTGAAATGCTGTCCTAGTGTTAAATTTTCAAGCACTTTTGAAAAATTTGCTGAGAAGGGCCAACAAGGAACAGAACATTTGCCCTTTTTAAAAAAATATTATTTTCAATTACAATTTTTATGAGTTCCTGTGTAAGCACCTGGGTAACGTTTTCACATGCCAGCTACCTGAGTATTTGTTATTATAAATTTATACTGTTGGGAAGATTTTTGGCTAAAACAAAAGTATAAATCTTTAGTATTTACAGTGAATAATGGAAAGATATCCTAAACAAGATCTATGCGCTTTCGTAATTTGTGACCCGAATTTGACGCACCCAAATGGCGAAACATCTTGAACCAACGTCTGTGAGGTGTCGCATCATTTAGAAATACCTATTACTTATCGACTAGATTTCTATGGTCTACTTATGATGCCTAGATTTTAGATATCTAACTTATTTGCCAAACTTTTCGTAATCAAGCCAAGCAAATTTAAATTTATCTCTTTGCAATTGTTTCAATTTTGATGTGTTTGTTTTTGGCAGTCAAAGATATCTCATTGTGACTGGAGTTAATTTCTATGTTACATAACTTACTATCTTGGTATTTGAAATTATAAAGTCTGGAAAACATATTCAACGCTCTAACATACATAACATCATAATGTAAGCTACATTACATTACATCTGATTTTAAAGAAAGTTAAGATGGATTGTTGCTACGCTTGACAAACTTTTGCTTTTTGCCAAAAACAAAAGTATATATTTATCATCATTATCAGTATCAGCCTGTTTTAACGGTCCACTAAGTATATGCCTCATACTGCGCTTGACTATTTTCTCAATTTTCTTATTCCATTAATAGACTTTTATTGATGATTTCCTTATCCATCGAAAACTATAATGACTCATGAGGAATGTCGATTCTGTAACGAATCTCGACAGTGTAAGTCTCGACTCGTCTCTATATTTCTCTGTCTAGTATGGCTAGTCTTGCACTTGTAAAATTTCGTTATAGAGCTGTTATGCTGGGCTGTAGGGATCCGTTAATAGACCGATAATGATGATTTTTGATAACGTTAAAGGTAATATTAATGGTTAATGTTTCTAGATGGTGGTCAGCCGGCGGTGACTCCTCTGCAGGGGCCCATCCTACTGCGCAACGGCAGCGTGCCCGTTGTCCCTCTCACTTCCTACCCTACTGTCAACAACGGATCGTTTTACCAAATACCAGTAAGCATATTATTCATGTTTCAATAAGCATAGTTAATAAACATAACATTAACTATGCTGTCTGATTGTCGTTCAAAATCCAAATTCTAATTTCGTTTGTTATTTTAAGTAGGCTTAGTTTATAAGCATTGCTGATATGTCATGTTAGACTAATAATTACAGTGATTCTCGGCTCGGAAGGCAAGTTTCGTATTAATGATGATCTTTTGTCATTAGGACAATATCAACAAATTTGTAGAAAAGGTAAAACTTAGTAGGTAGTTTTCATATAGATAATTTGCCTACAAATCACATCGGTTCCAGTGTTATTAAATCCTTTAGTCAAAGTGAAAGCACGTGAAATTATTTGAAGAGGTGTTTTGGCCTCTCAGTTCTTTAGGTCGTAAGGCTCATCTTAATCCTCTCGATGTTTGTGTGTAGATCAATATCTAAGTAAGTAACAAATAAAGAAATAAACATCTTTATTAATGCAATTATGCCACACACCACAACTTGTTTATTAGTGGCCAGGACAATACCCTGCGATGTGTGGCACAACCCAGAAAAAGGACTCAGCTCAGCATATAGCTGCATGCTCTTAAAAAAAACATGCAACACTGATTTTCAGCCGGGCCCTAGTCAAGGTGCCGCCACGCGCAATAGCCTAGACAACCTTGCCGTCTTAAATTTAATAAATTAAGAAAAAAACGAAAAAAAAATCTATAACAAGTTATAAAAGAAAAGTTACATGTTATAGAAAAAAACTAAAGTTATGTCTATAAAGTACACAATTGAAGTTATTTAATTTTGTAAATTTTAAGTCAAAGTTACACATACGTATAGTAGACACACCTATTTTGTTAAACGTTGACGCGTGAAAATATAAATATATAAGATTTATTACAGTATTTTACTTGTTCAACACTTATATCATAATATCGGTAATCGAATGCATACTTCCTGATACTAATTAACCACTGTTTTCCATAACTCCTTGTCAATATGTCAACTTTACGCTTATCAATGCAAGTTTATTATCACAGCATTGTTACGATAAGTTACATGAAAAACATTAACTACAATCCGCTATTTCTGAATAAATATAAAAAAATAACTATTGAAACCTTCTTTTACTACTACCTACTACTGCTACTACTTGTTGTTCTGATTGTTTATCCTTTTTATTCACAACTAGCGGATGCTTGCGGTGTCAACCGCGTACTTCCCGTGAGACTATCAGGATACAGATTAGCTTATGTCACTCCTTTTGAGTCTGATATACAAACATATTTTTATTCCTTATCGCGCGTTGGGAAAGGGGGCAAGACGGAAAAAATTCGTACGAAAAGTTGTCACGACACTTTTTGATCAAAGGATCTTGCCGCCGCCTTTGATTGCCAAAACAAACGGTGAGATACACGTCAGTGTCTAATTACTTAAAAACAATAAAATTTTATTACAATTCCTTCACTAATTAATCGAAAGGAACTTCGTTCATCCGGGTGTCCCTTGACACCTCTCAACTTTTTTATTACCCGACTGATTTTTAAATTGCCAAAATGAACAGATAAACAGAGAAAAAAACCCTACTCATAAATATATAAATAAAATTCAAAATTAAAGTATTTTGAAAATTTGGAGATGCAAGCGGAAACAAAATACTTTATTTTCTGCGGGGAAAGAAAGATCTACCAAAACTACGTTTGTCCCCGTCTGCAGCACCATAAAGTATTTAGATCCTTTTTATTAGTGATCCTTGTTTTTCTCTTTTCGGTTCATAACTTCTATGCAGTCGGGTTTTTTGTTTTTATAATAATAATTTTATTTGAGACTTTTTTATAATATTAGTTTATGGTATACAAAAGTGACTCGGTACACTTTATGCCATTTTTTGTTAAAACAGCAATATAAACATGATATGATATTTATATTTTTGAAATGGTCTTTTTACAACCTTTTATTTGATACCCATATTGCTAAGATAGAAAAAAGATATACACACATCCCCCCTTTTTTCCCCCATTTACAGCCGCCGTTTTGAAAATTTATATAACTTATGTCACTACCACAATTTTTACAAATTCAACGACATCTCACATGTCAAAATCCGTTCAGTCGTTAAGGCTGTAGCGCGTGCCAAAGAGATGGACATACATACATACATACATACATAGATACGCTTGAAAAACATAACCCTCCTTCTGACGCAGTCGGGTAAAAAAGTGTGTATGAGTAGGTGCTGTTAAATAAATATGTTTCAAAATAAACTAACAAGGGCGCTAACATATTTGTCATGGCTCATTAATGCTTTACGAGCGTTAACCAGAAGGTCATAGTCTTATGTCGGGCAGTCGTCACTCCAGTACATCTCGAAATATCGTTAGATTTAACTTAAACTAACACCTGTGTTTGCAAATTACAACAAAACAAACAAGTTCCTTAGCCTATGAGTGCCAAAGGTTTTTTAACGTAGGTACGAAATGGGCATGGTTTTATGGACAACATGAGAAGATTCTTTTTTCTTTCTAAAACAAAACAAAACAATATAGCGTTCTACGCGTGCAATACAATAATGCATTTAGGATGCTGATGGGACTGCCCCGATTCTGCAGTGCTTCAGGTATGTTCGCCGAGGCTCGTGTGGATTGCTTCTATGCAACCATGCGTAAGCTGTGCACATCTCTGTTGCGATGAGTCCGGGCCAGTTCCAACAGTGTCTTAAGTGCTTTTGCGGCCAGGCTCGACTGTCAGTATTTGAACCACTGCTCATTGGTTCATGTACTGACAAGTCGGACCGGAAATATATTTAAGTAATTATAAATGTATCACTAACACCTAGTTTTTAAGTTTATCAATGTATTTACTAACACTGCTATGACCGTTAATACGGTTGAAATAAAAGATTTTTATTTATTTATAATTAATTTAATTATAATTTTTGACGAGCATGTCGCTGTTGGCAATGCTATGGCTGACAACAGAGACATCTTGGGGTCGATTACAAGCACGGGTCAATTTTATTTATGACTGACACAGAGACATCTTGGGATCGATTACAAGCACGGGTCAAGTTTGGATTTTAATTTTTCTAAACTGGTTTAACTCTGGCTATCTCATACCTAATATCCTATCTAAGTCGGTATTTATGCTCAGTCGCATGTGGTTTTTTATGTTCAGTAACACCTTCCTACATTCCACTAAAGAGACTATGTTACTTTACTTGCGTATCTCACAACTGCTTCAGTTGGAAATGTTCTAAAGGCTCCTGTGATAGCCATACACACCAAGCGCTGCACTGGTGGAAGACCCACTTTACATGTTGCCAGCTTCGTCCTTGGCCACCATACAATGACCCCATACGTCAGTATTGGCAACACTATCAGCTCATAGATATATTTAAAGACTTTGGGTTTTAACCCCAGGTCTACCCATAGCTAGAACGACACATTTATGACTTCAAGGATTTGGTTATCGTAGTAGCCACATGTGGAGCCTACGTAAGTTGGATGAACGAAATACTTAAGTTCAAGTATAATAATTTAGTTTTAATGACTATAAAACTAGTATTAGGTACTTTGAAGTCAATGCGTAGGTAAGTTAGTACATTAACGTACGTAATAGGATTACTCATAAGATGTAAGCATGTGCTCACAGTTCGTATGACCTAATACTAAATCGTCTACAATTTTTATGTCTTTATTGGGTAAAGTTGATTGCGCATTGACTCAAGATCTGCAAGATCCGAACAGTAGTTAGTATACTATTCTGTAATTATAGCCGACGCATTTTAAATTGAGCCTTTGAGCAATACATTTTACAGACACTATATAGTTTATTAAAGCTCTATAAAGTTTTGGCTAATCTATTAAACGAAATTCAAACGCCTGGTAGTGACTTTTGAATACGATTGGTTAAATCCTCGATACGTTGTTAAATAACGTTATATATTATGTCACCGGAAAATAGCGAGAGCCGCAAATTTATGAATTTCCTAGGAAATTTATAAACTTTCGTAGGATTCTAAACGACAGATAAATTGTATTATTTGTTGGCGTTTGAATTTCGTTTAATAGATTAGCCAAAAACTTTATAGAGCTTTAATAAACTTGCGGATCTTGTTATTTTCCGGTGACATATACACTGCCAACCGACCCGACATATCAGCTTAAAATGCGTCGACTATTTTATTATTTTAAATTCATCTCTGTCTCTCTCTACCTATAGTATCGTATCAGATAGAGAGAAATAGAGACGTAGTCGCCAGTGACACTGTTGAGTTTCTTTACAGATTTACAGAATAACACTGATCCGCACGAAGCGCTCTTTAGGTTATAAAATTTAACAAAACAAATCAAAACATTAAAAATTTATTTAGTTATATTTCTCGCTGTTCTTTAATCTTGTGTGTGCAATAAACAATCACCTGTCTGGCATCTATCTATAAATAAATCTAAACAAAGAAGTAGAATGAAATTACATATCGTATAAAACTTAATTTAAATCATAGGAATGTTACTGAAAGTAATCTCTAATTTTGGGCCAAAAATCTGATAAATTGTAAGTTTATCCCAATATATAGGCTGACTAAACATCCTCGGCTAATATACGTCGGATTAATTAATTTATACGCTCTTTAGACTCTATACAATTGATGCCCTAACACATAACTAGATTGTATTAAAACTAAGCGAATGCATTAATTACTGTCTTTGCGGCCTTTCATTAATGCGGTGGTCACTGCAGTGTGCGATTATCATAAAGCGCTCTGGGTTTGCGCTTATTTCATACAACTTATCACTTTTGCGTCATTATATAAATTCCTATGTATGAGCACAGTACAGAAATGAGTGTCATTTAAAATGTTACGGCTGTCACAAGGTTGACACTTTGACGTGACTACCGGCATTATAGTTTAAGAGCCAACGGGTTATAGTCACGCGTAAAATTTGTAAAATGTTATTCCACCATACACGACATGAGAAGGTTATTAAATAATATTTTTTGTTGGCTTGGACGAGTTTCTTCAGGATACTTGATTGATTTTCGTTTTAATGGTTTTATTAACTGTATTTGCTAAGCTAAGCCGCGGTCTAAGACTCATAGGAGGCTATAATTGATTTATTGTTTATACCCTTTACAAAATGAAAATCATTGAAATCAGCAGTTGGTGGTGTTAAATTAAAATTTTTGGAAAGTACATTAAGCCTACGTGAGACCCAGTCATTAAAATAATCGCACATCGAGTGATCGATACAAGAGTCAAATTATTGTCGTAGGCCTGCCTAGCTGGATTGAAGCAACCTCTACTACAAAGATGGCCTTTGGACTACCTCCCTAGCGGAATGCTTTAGCTGATAACATATAGATCTGGCGTATCTGTTGTCAGCCAAGGCCTAGAAACCATTTAGGGGTATGGTTTCATTAATCGTACATTTTCCAAGTTCCATCTTAGATTGTATCATCATGATGTTAAGTGATGTAATATCAGGCGCAATCAAGGTCCAAGTTTTCATTGAATACTTAAAACAGGTTGATATTGATGTGTGAAATAGACAGACATGCGGTTATACTCGTACGCGGCAGATGAATAAATGGAGGTTACCTGTCAGATTACCCCCACAAAGTTAAAGGCCTGGGGGATCAGGATTGTGTTTTAGGGCAACAACAAAAAGGTCAGTTTAAGACAGGGTAGGTTAGTTGCTGACAACGTCGACGATGTGACCTTAACATCAGGAAGTGAGAGGGTCGTTTAACGGGTTGCCATGAACGCACTCCCCAATGTATCCAATCAACAACATGAAAACTATCCTCTCTTTTCTATTATCTGCCACGCTCGAATATTTCCAAAATCCCATCTTGGTTTCCCCTACCTACGAGTAGGTACCATATTGTGCGATGTACCCAACGTTGCTAAGCTAATATTGCATTACGGTTTGACTTCGCACGTTTGTGTGTCATTTGTTATCTTAAAAGGCTTAAGGAAAACCGCGCCGTAAGATTTATGTCGTATACACAGAGAGGCAGGTCAGTTCGTGCTAAGGTTGACAGTCTTTATTGAGATATTTTAGTTTTAAAAATATATATTACTAGTCAGAAGAAGATACCTGCAAAAATAAATACACAAGTTCAGGGGTGTAGCGAGGTAGGTCATGGGGGGTAGAATGGAGGTCACTAAAGCGCCCAGCGCGCATTAATCCCATTACACTTCATTAAAATCCAATTAAAAATTGAGCTTAGAAAGAGATGGAAAATCGGTGCTGTTATTGGTTCTAAAAAATAATATCGGGAGCGACGCGCCTACACATTATTTTGATTACTTTGTATTTGTGATTTAATGTTTATTGCATTTGTTCAGGGAAGGGTTACAATTTCAATTTAGAACGCAGATAGTTATTATGACATACGCTTCTACTGTGAATAGATTTTCTACAATTTAAGGGGATCTATAAGAGGACGAAACTGGGATCCAAAGTCATATCGTTATCCTAAAAACAAAAGCAATGCTGTGGGCTAGATACAGTAAGAGTGGAAATACATATATACTGCGAGTGCCAACCCTAGTTCTTCTGCTGTTAACACCATACCTAATTAAGTACATTGTAAAATAACTCTTACCTACTTTATAATACAGTCTCATCTTTGAGTCTAGTCATCCAGATAATAGGTATACGGTCTCTCCTCTACCTATATGTATCTCTGTTTCTTGTATGAATATATATGACGGTGTGATTAGTTGCGTCAGAGCAAATTAGACGATTGCGCAAGTTAAGCAACGTTGCCCAAAGTCCGTTACGGGTGTCAATTGACTTTCGAGGTCCCGGCCTTTACCTTTTCTTTCTATTCTTACGTTAAAGCTATCGATCCCGATTACAAACTAATCCAACCTACGTCAAAGTTCCATTCAATCAACAAAGTTATTTACTAACTCAATGACTTTCGAGATATAAAGTCAACTATGTTTTCTTTCCTCAGTAGGTAGTTTTTTGAGCACGGCATTCGGCTCGCCAAGACTGGCCTAGCGAACAATGATGATGCGCAAAAGCACTACCTAAAGCCTAGTTAGTAGAGTTAGGGCTTGTTGAGTTAGAAGCTTGGTTTTGCATAAGAGATGATAACTTTTTGACAGTTCGAGTTTTGTGTTCTCGTCTTAGCAACAATTTACATGAAAATGTTTGTGGTGGAATGAATATTTCGCAAATTTTTTCTGACATGAAATACCAAGAAAACAATATTACAAGAAAGTGACCATGTTAGAAATAACCACAGAAATATAGAAAATATTTAATTTTAAATAGAAATTGAAATAATGAAAAAAAAGATTTCTCTGTTAAAACCATGGCATTATAAAGGAAGTAAGTGGGCGCAAAGCGGACCATAACTAAACAAGAGCAGTAATTGATACTAGTTTGCCAAACTGCCCGCGTAGCACTTATCGATAGGATACAACCGTTCGAACGACGAGCACGTTTTTCATCGCATAATATTATTTTATAAACCGCGACATTTTGTTTTATACTTTCTTTATTTACGATATTGGCTGATTAGCTTCAATGAAAATTGTATAAGTACGTGCTCTTTATAGATCTGTAAAACAAAATTTTTCGGAGCAGTCTTTGGAGACTTAGAAAACTATGTATACTGAGACGAGAATTCTATGACTTTTTAACCGACGACAAAAAACGGAGGAGGTTCTCAATTCGACACGTTTTTTTATGTATTACCACGCATAACTTTTTACATAGGTAGTTGTCCGATTTTGATAATTCTTTTTTTATTAATTAGCGCACACTTTCAAGATAGTTCCATTGTCATCATGTTAGGATCTGATGATGATATCCTGAGAAAATTTAAGGAACTCTTCAAATTGTATAGGTACACTTGCAGCGATTTCGGTTTTAGTGTAAATATCGGTAGCTTTTTTGCTACAAGTGCCGTATAATATACTATGACAGTATAGTACGAGTACGTTAGTGGCGATAAATCACTAAAAAGTAAGAAATAAAAATTTTTAACAAGAAATAGAACCGACTCAAAACGCACTAAAAGTAAAAAATAAGTGTGTCATTTAGTTGCCTTCAATTTACTTAAGCATACCTAGGAGACGGTGCCAGCCAAGGTCTCTACTTTAAAGACATTACCTAGAACCCACAAACTACTTTACTTCGTTAAATAAATGTTCCTTAAACATGCTTTGCTTGCTTTTTGTTAAAAAAATTTTGTTTTCAACGCGCCACTTTTCTTCGCCACTTTGATACTGGAAAAGACTAATTTTTTTCGATCACAGCTTGACTGATAATACTTAGAAATTAAAAAATAGCATATCTAGTAGTATCGAACAATGTTTACATGTTCAACATTATTCGATATGAATTAAAAAGTAAAGTTGTTAAGTTCTTATATTATAGCAAAATAAATGTACATATTATACTAATATAATAAACGCGAAAGTTTGTGAGCATGTATGTATAATGATTGCTCTTTCATGCAAAAACTACTGAATTGATTTTGATGAAGCTTTACCATAATACAGCTTGTAATTCAGAATAGGCTACTTTTTATTCCAAATTTTTTACGGTACCAGTAACAACGCGGGTGAAATCGCGCGGGTCCTCCAGTAGCATGTAATTAATATTTCCTTGTGGCTAAAGGCAATCGTTACTAATATTTTTTTTTTTTATTTCGCGAAGCTCCAAGAAATTAAATATCCAAGAAGTCGTTCCGGTCACGTAGACACTCGCGGGTTTTCATGGTAACGCCTTAGTCACAGTCTCACAGGCGTGGGTTAAAAATAAAGGCAAAGTAAACAACGATTTATGAGTCGTATTAATCTCACTAATCCATATAAATTATATCTTTGATTCATAGAGCACTTTTATACCTTTAAAATTGCATATTTATTTTAAGGAATATACGAAGTCCGACACCTCCGTATATCCGATCTCTTACCGACATAAACCCCATCGTCTGGCATCGAAGACATGGGAACCTGAAAGTCACCTTACAACAACATAGGTAGGGATATGTTCCTACAACAGCACGCCAACCAACTCTTACAACCCTTAAGCTCGCCGTGCCCTGTCGCAAAACCATCACAGATAATAATTTAACTAATTCTTGCTATCTATGATGGTGCTTGACGGCCGAGTGGCGCAGTGGGTAGTGACCCTGCTTCTGCGTCCTAGGCTGTGAGTTCGATTCCCACATCTGGAAAATATATTTTATATGATGAGCATGGATATTTTCCACTGTCTGGGTGTTTATCTATATATTAATCAGTTATCATAGTACCCGTAACACAAGCTACTTACGAGTATGCTTACTTTGAGGCTATATAGCGATGTGTGTAATTGTCCTATATTATTTATTTATTTATTCTTAATTAAAAATTAGGTGGGCCACCAGCATTTTAAACCAAAACTAAACAATTTAAACTAAAACTTGCCAAAAATGTGCACTAAAACAAACATGCATTCATGTGTGAATTGAACTATTATTGTTTTATCCTTACTAATATTATAAAGGCGAAAGTTTGAAAGTATGGATGGATGGATGGATGGATGGATGGATGGATGGATGTTTATTACTCTTTCATGCAATAACTACTGAATGGATTTAAATGAAATTTCACAATGATATAGCTTACATATTAGAATAACACATAGGCCACATTTTATCCTGAAATTCCCACGGGAACGAGAACTACCAGCGTAAAACCGCGGGCGTGCTCTAGTCAGCTAATAAATGAAGGTTGACAAAGCCTATACTACGGTATCAAAAACGTCGAAACATGCGGACAGACCCCATGTGGATATTTCGCTGAGACTTTAGATGGATCAGTGATATAACATGACCATATTTGTCACTCATAGCACGCCTTGTTTCTAGATCCAAGGAACTTGCATGTAACTTTTATCAAGATTCACCATCACGACATTTTTCGAAAAGCCTTGAACTATATGCTTATTTAAAGCTAAATAGAAGACGTCATTTTTGGAGGTTTCAATACTTCGGAAACCATAGAGATTAAAATTGCTTGTTAAGGGAAATAGTAATAGTAATTTAAGAACTCTTATTGCCGCCTCACCATTACTCGACTGCCTCGTTGGTCCAGTGGTTAGACTATCTGGCTTCGACCACGAGGACCTGGGTACGAATCCTGGGTCGGGTCGCGGAATAATTCTGAGTTTGTCATTCTTCTATGAAATTTTCAGTGCATTCCAAGCTCGGATCGGGAAGTTATGTTCCAACCCCGTGCCTCGGAGAGCACGGTAAGTTTTCGTCCCGGTCACTATCATCAACATCTGACAGTGATCGTTAATAAATGAAACATTATCACCTTAAGCCAGCCAACCCGCATTGGAGCAGCGTGGTGGGTCTATGCTCAATACCCTCTCTTAAGTAGGGTAGCCTGGTCCTGTAGCCGGCTTTCCTAAATATTCTTTTCTTTTTTCATTCATTCATATCACTCCTATGCAGACACACGCAAACTTACACACTCACCCAAACACTCGTACACATACACACGCGCACACACACACACACACCTACATACACACCTTTTTTTGTATTTTTAACCGACGAAAAAAAACGGAGGAGGTTCTCAATTCGACACGTATATGTTTTTTTTTTTTTTTATGTATGACCACGCATAACTTTTTACAGTGTTGTCCGATTTTGATAATTCTTTTTTTATTAGAAAGGGCATACATCCAAGGTGGTCCCATTGTCCTCATGTTAGGATCTGCTGATGATATCCTGGGGAAATTGAAGGAACTCTTCAAATTTTGGAGGCACGCTTACAGCGATTTCGGTTTTTGACTCGGTATCGGTAGCTTTTTGACTACTAGTGCCATATAATATACTATGACAGTATAGTACGAGTACGGTACATGGCGATAAATCACTAAAAAGTAAGAAATAAAATTTTTTAACAAAAAATAGAACCGACTCAAAACGCACTAAAAAGTAAAAAATAACTGTGTCATTTAGTTGCTTTAATTTACTTAAGCATATCTAGGAGTCGGTGCCAGCCAAGGTTTCTACTTTCAAGGACGTTACCTAGAACCCACAAACTGCTTTACTACGTAAAATAAATGTTCCTTAAACTTGGCTGGCACCGACTTCATAGATATGCTTAAGTAAATTAAAGCAACTAAATGACACAGTTATTTTGCGTTTTGAGTCGGTTCTATTTTTTGTTAAAAAAATTTATTTTGTAATATAATTTAAATTTAAATTTCATAATTCTGTGCCTATAATTAATAATTTATTGTTTTTAACGTGGTACTATTTTTGTAACTGTATTTTATGGAGGGGATGATCACCACAACACAATTTATAACTTATGTGGGATCATCGTTTTCACTTGTATATTGAATTTGTTCCAAATAAACTTTATTTTATTAAAAAAAAAATAGGGCGATAATGATGACTAAGCAGTCAAAACTTACTTCTACAAACCGAATCTTTATAACGTCTAAAAATAGAAAGCTTGTAAAAATGTTTACAATAAGGCTTGTGTGCACCAAGATTTCGGTAATCATAACCAACGGTTGACACAAGCTAAACGTAAAATTTACTGTTCACGACAACCCGTACACCAGTTAAGGACGTAAGCTCGGTTAAGATAACCGCCCGGTTTACGTCCTCAACCGGCGTACGGGTTTATTGTAACAGTAAATTTATAGTAAAGTTATGTTAACCGTTGGTTATGATATCCGAAATCTTGGTGCACACAGACCTAAGTTACATGTCTTCTATAAAGGTACATCGTGATTAAGTAATTAAGACATTAAAATATTATGGACGAAGAAGGAAGTCGACTGATTAAAATGCCTAACACACTCATCATTAGTACAAGCTAACAAGTAGCAACCAACAATGTTATTTGCATACCCACGCGTCTTAATAAATCCTTCGCATTTTAATTGCAAGTACACTTTCTCTACCGCCGACTTTGTGATGCCGCCTTCTGAACTACCTCATTGGTTAAAACGGGGACGATTAAATCAAACTATACATTTTTTAATCTGACGTTACACATAAAATACCACAAATATAATTATCTTAAATAACATTGCCCATTAGCAGACAGATATGTGATCTTTTATTTAAAATATTTTACAATTTTACCATAACGCTCGCTTAATTGATTAAAATGCAATGAACAAAAAACTCTAATCTGTTTCATCCGTACCCAGTCTATCCTAGTGTATTTAAATAAAAAACAGACCTCCTTCCTTATAGGAGAGGTGGTGATATGGGACTTTGACCTACGATGCGAATTGATGAGGGTGATAATGTTTGATTTTTAACGATTATTAATTATCAGACGTTAAAAATTAATCTATGGGACCAACAAAGCTTATTACGTCATAGTCCAACACATATATCGAGCCCAGATTACAACCGTAAGCACATCGGCTAGATATTTGAAAAACTAGGTACGTACTAACGTATATTTAAGAATGTTTGTGAAGTCAAACAATCTTTAAAAAAATAGTGTAGAAATTTTTCATCACATTTTTATGCCTTTAATAAGTTATGTTTTGCTATATTATATATATCTTATTGAAGTGATCAGCAAAATCATAGGGTTGAATATATTAATTCAGTGAATTTTTAAAAATCTTACAACATCAATGACATAAATTCTTCAATTATTGAAATTAATTAAAAAAATAAGCTAAAATGAAATATTGTAGAATTTGTATTTTCATTTTAAATTTTTTCTTGATCTAATTTAACTTTATTTAACAATTCTGTAAAGTTTGGCTATAGTAAATTATTTTTTGAAAAATAACGTCATAAAAAAGTTTCACTTCTTACGAGTGTACGCTTGTAATGTACTGTTTTTTATTATTGTAACATTCATGAAGTTCTAATTATAATTACATTTTTTTCATTTTCTGACAACTGTAATCTTAATTTTTGCTCAATAGGAAATGGCAATACACTGAGACAATATATGACATCTTTGTATCTATACCCGTGTATTAGACAAAAATAAAAAAAACTTCATAAAATCTCTGTAGGATAACTCAGAAAATGAGGTAATATCACAACAATGAAAGGACAAATAAATTACGGATATTTGATTTCCAGCCGCAGATCTTTTTGCGTCCTTATTACCATCTCCAAGCATAGCGCAAACATAAACCTTTCCTAAACAGTGTTTCGTGTCTATAAACTATTATAATATTAGAGTAATAAAGAAGTTTTGTTAAGTTAAAACCAATGTAAACGAACCCATTCCGTGCATGACTCACTAGACCAGCTACCGCGTCTTTAAGAGCACCTACGTGATTTGAATAGACAATAGTAGAGCGAGAGCCTTCATGGTCAGAACTTTGTCATTTTACAAAAGTTGAAAGTTTGTCAGAGATATTTTTTATAGGTAGATGCTTTGGACCAACTATAAAAAGACATAGCAAGTGAACTTTCGTAAAGAGTGTTTGGTTCTAAACTATTATATTTTAAGTAATAATGTAAGATGGTGGTAATTAAAAACAATGTAACCTGGCTGAGTTTGGTGCAGGACTCACTAGACCAGGTCGCGTTTGGAACCCTCGTAGCTTTAATTTTAAGTTTCCGATCTTAATTATCACCATTACTTTTCATAATCTAAAAATTGACGATTCAAAATTATCATAAAGATTTCTTGGATAAAGATATTTTGAGTTTGAGTTTGAGTTTATGTTCGGATCATCAAAGCTTTGAGTAGTCATCATTATTATCACTTTAGTTAGCAATGGACTCTTACTGTAGGACATCATTGTAATCATCATTATCAGCCTATTAACGGCCCTCTAGAGGGCCTGGCTTCCCTCCTCATAGGAGAGGGGATAGGACAGGATATACCTGAGCCTTTTATAGGAACTTCCATAAAGAGTAGTTGATTGAGTTTCACTAGGGGGACTAATGACATATAGCATATCGCAGGGAGTCGGGTTAGCACCGTGACTGAGGAAATAACACATTCACGGTGCTAAAGTTAACAAAGTCCCAGACTCTTAGTTGTCCAAACATGAAGCGTATTTTTTACTATAGATAATTAGATAAACTATCATGTCAGATGCATAGCTTCTTGACAACTCTTCGCCGGATTCCTCGACTGCTTCAATCTTTAACGTTGTCTGGTAAACGGTTACCAGAATGATAAGTGTCTTCCACATTCACCATGTTTTAAAATTTTTAAATGCCAGCCACAGTCACCCCCAAAAAGCATAATAAATTGACGAATTCCAAGATATTACTCGCTCTTAAACTATAATGCCAATCACTTGCAAAAATATACCATATTTTACTAACTTAAATGTCAGTGCGGCGTACAAGATCATAGATTCGTAGGCAGCTGTAGGATTTGTTTTAAATACTACAACGATTTCCATATCGCGGTCTGCATTTCAACTAACTAAATTATTATAAATACTTGTAAAGCACAGTGTACACGTCACCATCGTTGGTACCGTGGTTAGCCCGTGTAACTGCGTATCAGGAAGGACTCGAAGTTGAGCTTTTTTTAATCTTTCTAAGAAATTATCAGTAGCAGCCCAGGCTTGAGGGTGGTGTTATACCCCAAAGATTCTTCTTCTTCTCCTAGTGCCATCTCCTATCGGAGGTTAGCAATCATTATGGCTATCTTAACTTTATTAGCTGCTGCTCGAAACAGTGATTTAGAGCTCAAATGAAACCACTGGCGTAAGTTCTTGAGCCAGGATATGCGCCTACGACAGGGTCTTCGTTTCCCATTAATCTTGCCTTGGATAAAAAGCTGGAGCATATCATATTTGGAGTTTCACATTATATGGCCCAAGTATTCAAGCTTCCTTTTTTGTAGGCACTGCAGAATCTCTTTGTGCTTCCCCATTTTCTGCAGCACAATGGTATTGCGAATGCGGTCCTTCCATGATATACGCAGCATCCGCCTATATACCCACATCTCGAAGGCTTCAAGCTTATTACACATCTCTTGCGTTAGTGTCCATTCTTCAACACCGTATACGGAGAAAACATAACACCGAGCTAGTCTCATGCAAAGATTCGGAGGTCCTTAATTTCCACTTTATTTTAACATCTGATAGTGAGCATTAATGTCAAGCATAATCTAAGCCATTTTTATCTGTACCTATTGGATCACGACTGTGATGAGTAACGAATGTTTTCATTCAAAATTTCATCCCCGTAACAAGTGTTATTTTCACGAATAAGTAAACTTTTACCTGATATATTACTTAAACTATAGAAAGAAACTGACTGCCTCGTTGGTATAGGGGTTAGCCGAGGTGGCTTCGATCACGAGGTCCTGGGTTCGATTCCTGGGTCGGGTCTCGGAATAATTCTAAGCTTTTTCATTCTTCTATGAAATGTTTAGTACATTCCAAGGCCGGAGTCTGGAAGTTGGTGGTGTTACACCCCCGTGCCTCGGAGAGCACGTTAAGCCGTCGGTCCCGGTCACTACTATCAACATCTGATAGTGATCGTTAATAAATGAAACACTATCACCCTATGCCCGCCAACCCGCATTGGAGCAGCGTGGTGGGTGGACGCTGCATATCCCCTCTGCTTTACGAAGGGAGGCCTGGCCCTGTAGTAGGCCGTTAATAGGCTGATAATGATGATGATGATGATGATGATAGAAAGAAAACTAAACTGATTTATTTTTATGTTCTGTCCTAAGCTTTACATTGTCCGCAGTACAGCTGTATTAAAATTGCGAGTAAATCAAGCAGTAGATATTCTAAGTTTTGTCCATTCGATTAACGACCTCAAGAAAACCTTTGCTTTGTTCGGACTTTTAAATAAATGCCTTAGCTTCTATACCTAATATATTATTTCTCTTACTCTAATTTTCACAAAGTGAGATTTACGAATTTTAACGACTTGTGTTTCGAACCTCTCGGTTGCTTTTGTTTTAGACAAATGGTGGGAGTCTCATCTATCGAAAGCGATTATCGTTTAATCTTTTAAATTTAGTCTTAAAATCTCCTCGGTCGTGTGTAAATAATTGTACGAGTTTCGTCGATTTTCACTACGGGTTTCTTATAACAACAGTACAGAATGATTTGATGGAATCTCGCATCGACGAATGCGATTTTTACTCGAACATTGCTTAGACAGATCTAAACAAGAACACCTATAGGGTCTTCGTGTAAAGTGTTAACATTTTCTTATCATCTACGGCATAGGTTCTCAAGGTGGGTGATAACGACCCTTCACATTACTTTAACAATTTTAGTGGTAGCCAAAAGGACAAAAGACATAATTTGCCCCAGGCTGTCCAAACGCATGCTAATATTTCACTATTTTATTTAAATACACAATAAATTTTACACAACTACCCATGTTTCATAGCTATCACTTGAAAATATATCAAAAATATAAGAATTTCAATCGATTTTTGTGGGCTGAATCACGTGACCATCGTGGTAGTATTAAAAAGTCAACTTTTATCAGCGACTGCTTAGCTACAAGTAACTTTATTACTATTTAAGTAGAAGAACTGTACTATTTAATGACATATATATCGTCTCTGGGCATCTCTGGGGCAGACTTCCATACATTTTTTACCTATGTCCTTTAAATTGTTTATTTGAATCGTAAAAGGAGCAGTTTTAATATATTACGTACCCTGTAATATCTTAAAAGACCTGCTTTGATAATAATTGTATTCTTATTTCATAACATTTCATACTTCATACTGTTACGTTAAGTTCATTGAAATTTTGAATGACACAGATCGCGAGATGGTTTATTAAACGATAACTCGCTAAATTGAAAGTCTGGTAAAATTCTTTTTTCGTTCGCGAAATTTTAATACACTTTTCCTTAATATCTAAGTGCGGTATAATGTGTTATAAGTGATTTGTTAAATATACTTAGACACCAAATTTGTTTAAAATCGAAATATCCCACTGGAACTTGACAAGTTTTTCCAATCCAATTCAATTCAAGCTTAAAAAACGTATGTCGCACTCGCATTCATTCGCAGACGTCTTTCAGTTAGGTAATGAATACAAACTTTGCACACAATTATATAATGCCTACATTAGCACCACATAATATACGAGGCGAGATGGGTCTAGCATCGAGGCGTTACGATATATGTAAATATATCTAAGCTGACAAGGTTATTGACACACTTGCATCCAACATACAGAGGATTAGTATTAAATTGCTAAATAACGATCGCTTGGTGAATTAACGACACGATCCAGTTATCGGTTTTACGTGTTGCATAATGTGGTGCATCGTAAATCAATGTAATAGAGATAAAATGCTCTTAACAACGTACAATTTAATTAATTTATTAAACAACTCTATGTGTCTTAAAAGCAACTAGTTTTACACTAAATCTCCCCAATTTTGATTTTCGGCGGAATATTTATGTTTTATGTAATATTATTCTACATGTGCATTCCTCCTCTAATCGATTTCCATATTGATGAGGATCGTGGCCACCTCCATCTTTAATCCTATTCGTAATGTAACGCCACTTTACTCTCTCTCTTTTGCTACCCGGAGAGCATCGTAGAGTGGAGTATGGTGGCGGTGACGTATATTTAAAGACGAGATATAATATATCGAGAAGAACATAACGAAAGTTTACATTTGCAATAAATACACAGAATATTCATGTGAATTTATAGGTTTGAAGTATTTAGGACGAGCAGTGATTTTTGATGAAAATTGATTTAGAACCTTATATAGAAACACTAGCTGACCAGGCAAACGTTGTTTAGCATTAAAAAATTTAAAAAAAATTAGACGAAAGCCGAATCTCAGACCTGCTGAATACGCATACAAAATTTGGTAAAAATCGGTAAAGCTTTTCGGAGGAGTACGGTAACTAACAATGTGACAGGGAAATTTTATACATTAGATTTAAAAAAAAGCAGAGCTATGATTAACAACTTTGGGGACATAACAAATTATATTCTATTTTGTTCGTCGATAATATTTCTTTTGGTATGCATGTGGTTAACCTGTTTTGGTATTCGTAAAGTGCTTCGTGTACTTTGGCATTATAATTCTCAACACTAGCGTTTCCTTCACATTGTCTGATTTGCCGTGCGATAACTCAGCAAGCCTGCATGAATGCATGGATTCATAAAATACACTATCTGTACTATGTTGCTTGCTTCGATAAATAAGATATACGATATATAATAACGTCCATTTAAGAGCGTTTAAGTTAAGAGTTATTTACATATATTTTTTTAATTTTTAACAATGTTATAGTTATATAATATAAACATATATAAAAAATACTATTAAAAATTTATATTTCTCCTCCATTTGCGGGGCCTTTGCGGGCTCAAGCAACCGGTGGTCAGGGCTCCACAGTGAGGAACCTCCTCACAATATGCGCCGTTTCAAGGACTACTGCATTCTGTATCCGACCCTTGATCCAACAATAAAGCGAAAGCTTCTTAAGGTGTTGGTCGAAGCTTTCCGCAAAAAGACCATTGACTGAAATGACTATTGGAACAATAATAGTTGACTCAACATTTTCGGGTGCATCCCAGTAGAACCCCCTAATTTTAGTTCTATAGAACTGTTGACACACCAAATTAGAGTTTAGTGTACTTGTAGTAGTGTTCTATATAGAACTAATGGGACAAAATTAGAGAAATGTCGATATCAACATCTTGTTTGTACGTTACATATAAATTACCTAGTTTTTATAAGTATAATATGAAATCTCTTTTGATTGCAAGAATAAACGACCACTTAAATTTAGGAGAATCTACATAAACTGAAATGCATTATGGTGAAGTATCTAAACATACTATATCGAATACAGATTTGCTTAAATTGCAGAAAACGTCAGCAATAACTTATTTCTTTATACTAATAAAAATGATATTGAGATTTCTAATATCATTTTTTTCTAAGTTGAATAGTTTGCGCGAAAGATACTTCCAAAATGGTAAAATGTCCCCCCCCCCCCCCTGTAACTTCTAAAATAAGAGAATATTTTTCAGACACGACAACTACTTGGTTTTAAAAACTTACCTTTTGTCGCAAGGGACATTTTTTTGTTAAAAACAAAATGAAATATCAATTAAAATAATATAAACTTTATAACTTATATGCTATAAGCAAAGTCAAGAGCAAAAACTATGCTACAGTTCTATATAGAACTATTGGGATATAATTTGACAGCCCGGAAAATATCCCAACAGTTTTATAGAACTACGGTATGGGGTACTATTGGGATGCACCCACATTTTCATCATTATTTATTGCATTTCTGCGGAATACTATAAATTCTTGTTGTCTGTCTGTCTGTCCGCACTATTTATATGTTCCCCTACAACTTTCAAACGGCTCGGTCGATCCCCGATATAATGACATATTCTTATAGGAAAAAGTCTGAGGACTGTTCTTACATACTCTTTTTTTTCCTTTACCCGACTGCGTCTGAAAAACGGAAATGTTTTCATGTGTGTTCGCGGATAACTTCGTCGTTTCTGAACCGATTTTAATGATTCTTTTTTTGTTGGAAAGGGATGGCCCACTAGATAAACCTAACTCCCTGACTGGTGGGTAATATCTGGAGCTTAGACTCATTATGCTGCTCCAGTGTAGGTTGGGGGGCTTAGGATAGTAATAGTTTTATGACTATATTAACGGCCCACTAGAAGAACCTGAGTATAACATTGGGTTCAAAATAAGGCGTAGCAGAAATGCAGGAGTGTGAACAGCTCAAAACCGTTTTCTGACCCAAGCTTATTTCTTTCTGCTTTCTTTTGGGCTGTTAATAGATTGATAATAACCTATTAACCCCATTAACCCATCAGAAGGCCAGCCCCCTATTCTGTAGCTGTGTTTTAATTCGTTGACATGATCAGTTTCGAAAATGTCTCTATCTCTTCTTATTTATAACATCGCGTTGGCGCGAGAGACATAGAGACGAATTCTTTAAACACAGTCGAGTTCTAAATATCATCGTTACAGAATAGCCCCTCCACCACCACGCTGTTCCAATGCGGGTTGGCGAGCTTACAGTGAAAATGTTTGCTTATTTAGTGATCACTATCAGATGTTAATGATAGTGACCGGAACGGCGGCTTAATGTGCTCTACGGGATGAGTGTTTTCAATATATTCAATCGTCGCCATATTTTAGATAATTGACTTAAAAGCTTAATGAATTACTTGTTGTAAACTATAAAGTACCTAATATCCTAATTTTTGTAAAACGCCGGCTTTTATTTTAATTATCAATCTAATTTAAATCAAGTCAAATTAGCTGACGTATCAAGATCACTATCTACAAGGGTAAAGGCGTGAACTAAATAAATTATTTTAATTACTTACTTGTATTAAAAATTTAATGTGCATTATTTTTTGTTATTCACTCCAAGTTGGCTCTTGACTGCTATCACTTCTGATGTTAAGTGATGATGCAATCTAAGTTGAAAGCGGGCTAACTTGTTTGAAGTAGACTGAAATCCACATCCCTTTCGGTTTCTACACGACATCGTATCGGAACGCTAAATAAAAGCTCCCATGAGCTAGACCTCGCCAAATTAATAAAATAACAATCGGCCCACTCGGGAATCGAACCTAGGACTTAGTCTTACAAATCCACAAGTCATACAACTACACTACGCAGGCCGTCACATTATCTACGGACGTATCGTGAGTTTTCAAGCCACTGTATCGCAACGCACCACGAACGACGTCTTTTCGCAAGCCGCTTACCTGCTGTTATAAAATCCGTTTATGTATTTGGCACAGTCGAAGAAGTGGGACGTGTTAATTATTAAATTTAACGCGATAACAATATGGACGTTATATTACGACGCCGATTTTTTTGTAACAATGTGAGTTATTTTATTTTTTGTATCTCTAAGTATAATAGAATGATCGTTAATTAATTATTTAATTATTTTCATTCATTTGTTTCGCTTAAATAACGTCTGTCTGTACACCGTAACGTCTAAAACTGAAGGAAATAAGCTAATAGCTTTAGCTGCCTTGTTTATAAAATACCAAATTAATACTCTAGTTGTAAAATTAACTTAGCAAAATTTCAAACGATATTCCTGTAGAAACGGGTGTGAGGAGAGAGTTTTGCAAACGGTTTAAACGTTATATAACGTACCTAGATCAAAATATTTACAGAGCTCGATATCTCATAGTTTCTATCTTCCTTTTTCTTCATCTTCTTTAGATTTTTGCTTAAGGGTATGTCCGACTTGCATGGACTAAAACGATCTTCTCTGGACTCCAAAATGTGCACGGAACCGCATTTCGTTTCTTCACGTCAGCCATCTAGCTTGTTCTCTTCTTTTCAATTTTTTCCATCAGTTACATACAATCCTCCTCACCACATCCCAAATCCTTCAACTCAACTAGAGCTCTATCTATTTTTTTCGATACTTTTTCGGTTGGGTTGTGGAAAGCATATTATGTTGGTGTGTTTGGAGGGCAAGAGGGCGAGGAGGCTAGGGGGCGTTTGTTCATTGTCCATGGAAACGTCATTAAGGTTTTTAAAATTTATAATTCAGATTTAGCCATAATATATGTGTTGTATAGCTACAATGTGACGCATCTCCTTTGGCCTGTAATTAATCTAATTTGATCTACAGTAGAAAACAAAATATTTGTTATGATTTACAAAGCCGCTTGTAAACTGGTTATTAGCCCAAACAATGACACATTACTCACACGGATTTTCCAATGTTATGAGAGGATTTAAAAGATATAATCAGATTTAATGGTGTTCCACGGAATTATATTAGCTAGACTCCGCTTTTTATAATATTGGTATTCCTAGCGGTTTTATTCGCGCATATAGCGTAATGGCAGATAGTCTTCATTGTCTACTGAATGTATCTGGGTATTATAAACAGCTAAATATTTTAAAACACTTTTTTTTATCAACTACAAGTTGGCCCTTGATTGCTATCACACCTAATGTTAAGTGATATTGCAGTCTGAGATGGAAGCGGGCTAACTTGTTAGGAGTAGGATGAAATCCACACTCCTTTCGGTTTCTACGCGACATCGTACCGGAACGCTAAATCGCTTGGCGGTACTTTTTTGTCGGTAGGGTGGTAACTAGCCACGGCGAAAACCTACCACCAGCCAAAGCCACCAGGACACGACTTGTAGTTCCGATGGTTAGCGTTAAAAGTACAAACAACCTCTTCAGCTTCATAATATTTGAAGTATCAATATGAACTGACTTAATTTTTGATATCAATAATTAATCTTTCGATTAATTATTGATATCAAAATGTATTATTTAAAATATCATATGCGTCAATCAATATTACAAAGGTATTGACATAAAAATTAAAAGCACAGTAATTTAGTACTTACCTTTAAGGCACGTTTATATGGACAGTTTTTACTGATTGTGTATTGTGCACGACTATTTGTAGTTCCTAATGGTCTGCAGTCTGCCATGTCAGAGGGGCAGAAACACCGCCAGAGTTGTAGAGGGGACGAAACTTCACTCTAAGGGCGTCACCTATGACACCTTCAGCTTAGTCCCAGGTGCGTTGGGACTGATGGCGTATATTAACAAGTGAATTGCGCCCCTAAGGTCGTGGTTGAAATCCACGCGTGACCCAAGAAATGCGATCTCATTTTCGTGAGACGTCGACGATTACGCGGACGCGTGCATCTCAACGTTACGTCCTGATGGACGCTTGCGGTATTTAGCCTAATGTACGTCCGTGGTGAATGAATTGAGATCTCGTATATGTACATCGATACGTATATATATGGTAGACTCAAAATGTCTTACTGTTATACTACAAAGAGGTTTTGTCTTTTTATAATTTTTTAAAATTTATATAAAGTCTTTGAGTTGAGTTAAATGTTGCTTCATATATAGGTCGACCCGCTGAGGTCAGTTCAAGTTTATATAATTTCCACGATGGTTCCAAGATTCGTCCCATCTAAATTATTTGTCCTTGACCAGCATAACAATTATTATTTTTCATCGAGTTGGATGATCGCAATTTGTGCCTACAGAGACCTAACTACTCACTGACACTTTGTGCAAATGTCATGATGATTTTCTGTCCACAGAGAAATCATACTTAAAAAAATTTGAGGACTGCCTAGTTGATAGATGGAGTTAGTGATATAAGAATTTAAGCTTTCGCGAGTATTTTACATATTATTATATTAAAATTAAATAAATACCTGGGTAGTAAATTTACAAAAGATGGAACGTGTGAGAGTGATATTGAAAGAAGAGTAAATGCTGGGAACATGGTGAATGGTGCTCTGTATGCATTTATGAACAGCCAGAAAGTGTCCCAAAAGGCAAGACTGGCTGTGCATAGAGATGTGTTGGTGCCCACACTTATGTATGGTAGTGAAAGTTGGGTATGGCAGAAGAAGCACAAAAGTAAAATAAATGCGGTAGAGATGAGAGCATTGAGGAGTATGTGTGGGTTAAAACTGTGTGACAGAGTTAAAATTAGTATAGGTAAGAGAAAAGTGTGGTGTAAAAGAAGATGTAGTGACTAAAATTGAGAAAGGGATGTTTAAATGGTTTGGACATGTAGAGAGAATGGATGAAAGAAGATTAACAAAAGAGATTTACAAGGCGAGGGTAAATGGAAATGTTGGAAGGGGAAGGCCTAGGCGAATGTTCCTGGTCCAAATTCAGGACATTTTAAATAATGGCCAGGTCAAGAGTACCCTAAACCGACGAACTTGTATGAAAGGATTAATGAGAGTGGAAGAAGCTAAGGAAGTATGCAAGGACCGTGGCAAATGGAGGGATGTGGTCTCTGCCTACCCGTATGGGAACAAGGCGTGATGTTATGTATGGATGTAAAATATAAGCGGGTGTAACTCACGTCACTGTTGTCGGAGTATGCCCGACTAGTTTCAAATCCGTACCGGGTCCTTAGTCATGAGCTTGCTTATTTCTATAACGTGGCGTGAAACAAAACGTTTGCGTCATGCCGCTCTACAGGGTTAGTGATCATAGGAAGTTCTGTCTCGACAAGGTAACTTGGCGTGTTTGGGCTTATTTGATTTGTCTTCAAGTTTTGTTTGTTTTTCAATTTTTTATCTTCATCATCATCATCAGACCAGTTCCATTGGAACATTTTTTTATATATAAGACAAAGGCCCCGACTTCGATTTCCGGCGGGACGATTGACATCTTCTTGATTGGTCCTGGTCTAGCTAGCGGAAGGCTTTAGTCGTGGCTAGTTTCCATCCTGCCAGCAAAGACGAACTGCCAAGCTATTAAGCGTTTCGGTGCGATATCGGGCAGAAACCGTACGAGGAGTCGATTTTCATCCTTCTTATAACAAGTTTGCTTCCATCTTAGATTGCATTGTCACTTACAAGGGCTAAGTTGTAATAACAAAAATACATAACATTGCATTGCCACCGATGAAACGCAAATACCAAAGAGTCCAATAGATTTTTAATCAGGAAATTGTTCTAATTTAGCTTCCAACATTTGATATAGACATACTAACTTATCTACTATAACTATTATAAGATAAGGGTAAAGCAGGTCTTCGGTTCGATTCCCGGCGGGGCAGGCTAGTGGAAGGCTTTCGCCGTGGCTAGTTACCACCCTACCGACAAAGACATACCGCCATGTGATTTAGCGTTCTGTTACGATCTCGTGTAGAAATCGAAAGGGGTGAGGATTTCATCCTACTCCTAACAAGTTAGCCCGCTTTCAACTTAGATTGCATCGTCACTTACCATCAGGTGTGATAGCAGTCAACGGCCAACTTGTACCTAGTCGATAAAAAAAGTTAAAAGCTCGTAATTTATCTAAACAAATCAATCTCTCTAAGATTTACCAAAAATCACATTGATCGATATATTTGTATCCGTATATCATTGTTATACATTCAATTGTACCTACATACTGGTATCGATAAAATCATGTCCTGTTAAACTTTAGAACGTACTTCAATTGTATAATAACTAGCAGACGCTCGCGACTTCTCTCGCAAGGAAAATAATGTATAGCCGCCTTCCAAGAATACAAAAAGTGTTGTAGTAGCTATCCTTAAAAGATAAATAAATGTTATCGTGGACTTTTTGTAGTTCTAATAAAGAAGAACTATACTAAAGCCAAACTCGATTGAGAGTGCTTGTCAACAAACAAATTTAAAATGAAGGAAGAAATCACTAGTCATTTTACACCTATTTTGTTTAATTAGCTAGTAAATGACGAATTCATGACAATAAATTAGATTAGTTAGCTTAAAACTAATTACTTAAAAATAACAGAACAAAATTTTAAATTTATTAGGCCTAAAATGTTGCATTTTCTACCTTCATTTTTAATTTGTTTGTTGACAAGCATTCTCAATCGAGTTTGGCTTTAGTATAGTCTTCCACACGTTATTTTGTTTACATTTTGAAGGGTTCAAGCAGCGTTTTCAATGAAAGTTTCGGCTCGATACTTAACGTTAAATATGAGCCAATTTACACAAAACCTTGAAAATTATACACTAAAATTATACCTTAGGAAACACTGTGACTATTTATTAAAAACAGTATGAAAATCTGTTCTGTCCGTCTTTCAGTTCATCGCGAACGGAATAACAGACACGACGGGAGGTTTAATTTTATAATATGTATTTGTATTGATATGTCATTCTGTTATTTTTTAGATCTTGTGGACTGCCCTCTCTCTGGCCTTGGGCTACGAGCTCCAAGGTCAAATTATCAGAGGAGTGCCGTGCGTCAAGCGTAACTTTCAACTCTATTGTCCGACCGCCGGCAACACCTATCCTTTGTAAGTATTCATTGTTCGTATCAAATTTACATCCGTGGGCTTAAACGGTTGTCTATCTTTCTTTTCCTATGTTAATTGATGACGTTTACTTAACGGTGGATCTTTCGAAACTTAACTCGATAGCTGCTTACTGAGGCTTTTAATGTGGAATAAAGCTGGGTTTGACTAGGTGCATTGTAATGTGTATTATACTACGGAGATTTATTATAATAGCGAAGTGATTTTTTGTTTAATTACATAGTCAACTTTTATATTATTGTGACATCTAAGGCCAGGCCCCTATTCCACCAGCGTTTTGCAAACGTCGACGGCGACATTGCGTTTTTTGACAACAAGTACAATGACGTACATTTTAACAACATGTATGACAAATTTAAATGTATTCTTTTTCTTACTTCAAAGTTATAACAAGCCTCTCTTCTGGTGACACTGAAACTCTGAGATTAGTGTCTATTGTATTGTGTAGTAGGTATATTGTACATCTTGAATCAATTTAAAAAGTTCATCAAATGTAGTGTCCGACAATCGCAAATATATATAAATTTCAAATTCATAATACTATCAGAATAAAGTGCGAAAAATTCACGTTCTTCAAAATAGGATTTTGTCGAAACTGACGATGATAATTTCGCTTTCTTCTACATAATTTTAGTAGTAGTAAAGCCAACAGCAGAGTTTCTTGTCGGAGTCTAATTTTTCTGTGATTGTACTGGGAAACGCAACGTTGACTTCGCATTAACGCGACATCGCCGCTGCGCAGACGTTAAAGGAACGCTGACGCTCGCAAAATGCTATAGTGCCTGCGCTCTAACATGGTGCCTGTGACATATGTCATTAACTTTCCGTTTCACTCTTGAAAATTGAAGCGATTTACAAATTATGACTTAGTATTTCAGCTGTTCCAAATTCTTAATATATTAAATCGTTAATAGCTGTAGTAACTTAAATTTAAAACCGTTAAACCCAGCCAGAATGTTCTAGCAACAAATAAAATCAAATTGAAAGAAAAATTAAGCAAAGTGTTGTAACGTATAACGTAACGCCATAGACGTGTCTAGTGATGGGACGTACTTCTACGATGAATAGTCGATATTTTTTTAATAATAAACGTATATTGTAGTACAATTTTTATTTTTAAAAAGTCTATAATTTTATACAACAACAGAACATCAGGGAAAGTTTACTCAAAAGGTTGCAAAGAAGAAATATATTTTATTCGTCTAAACTTATATCAGAATTAGGAACATTTGAGTTGTCACTAAATTCATCATCTGAATCTATGACGAATATTATTAACAACTAGCGGTCTCCCGGTATTTCACCCGCGTAGTTCCTGGTCCTGTGGTAATATCTGGATACAAATTACCTTATGTCACCCCTCATGAGTCGAGCTATCATATACAAAAGGTTTTTTTATAATCCGACTGATGACTGATGTAGTTTCAGAGATTAGCCAGAACAAATAATCAGACAGACAGACAATAATTAAAAAAAAAATGTTATTTTGGTGTATGTACGGTATGCATATATGCACAAACAGATACTGCAATTTTATTTATATGTATAGATGAATTAATTATGTTGTTAATATGGACATCACGATCCCAATCAGACATAATATCCCTTTGTGTTTTATTCACGACCTTCGACCAGCCTTCAGGTTAATCTTTGTTGATGGTCTCTTGTAACAGTGCCTCTTGACGTAGGTATAAAAAAAAAAGTGCCAACATGTTATTTGCGGTTAATGGCGGTGAAGTAGGTATTAATTTTTGCAGCGTGACTGAAAATTAAATGGGAATATGGAAAAAAAGTATTCAGATTCAATCAATCAAATCATTCAATCAAATAATCAATTATTTCATAGGTAATGCTGCGTTCGCAACGCTGATGTTATAAATGCTGATTTTATAAAGCTTCAAAATAGGAATTGAAATTAAAAGCATACATGTTATTTGGACCCAATAACATTATATCTAAGGACCAAGGTCAGACCTATTGTCATCTCTTCTAGAGCATAGGTAGGAGTTGGTGCCTTTTGACGCCGGACTAAGGCAATAAGCTCCAACTTTAACATTTTTATATCTACTCCGTTTTCCAGTTCATCAACTCGCTGTTGCGGTTGGATTGGTTTGGGGTTTATTAACCTGTACCAAATGTTAAAGCGGGGCAGATTGAGATTTTCTTAATTTGTCTTGGTTTGGCTGGAGGAAGGCTATCGCCGTGGCTAGTTAGCACCCTACCGACAAAGACATACCGCCAAGCGATTTAGTGTTCCGATACGATGTTGTTTCATTCTACACCTAACAAGTTAGCCCGCATCCATCTTAGACTGCATCACACATCAGGTGTGATAGCAGTCAATTGCCAACTTGTGGTTGTTAAAAAAATAATCGCAGAGACTATAGTCAATAAAAGTTTAATCCCTAGAAACTATGCATTAGTATAACCGCGATAACAAAGTCTCATAAATAACGATCAAATAATAATTTGACTTTTAAGCTAATTTTTTTACAACATTAAAAATAGCTAGATTTATGCTGCTAGATTATGCGAGTATCGTCAGCGATAAACATGTAATTTCTAAGCGTCACATCCCTAGTCACTGACGTCAACGTCATACTGACAACTGTCAGCCGCACCTTCTTACAGCAATTCGAGTATAGTGGAATAGGGACCTAATCTGAATTGACATTATTAGCCGAAGAAACGTCGTTTTCAATTCGACGCGTATATGTAACTTTTTACATAGTAGTCCGATTTTTATAACAATTTTTTAGGTAGGTATATGTTATATACAGCTTATAGCTATATAGTTGGTAACAGTGGTAGTCTTCACATAAGATCCTAGGGTCATGTCCGGGGTCAGGCTATGAAATTATATATTATTACTAGCTGACCCGGCAAACGTTGTTTTGCATTAAAAATTTAAAAAAA
The DNA here is from genome assembly GCA_034621355.1 of Mycalesis mineus. Lineage (NCBI taxonomy): Eukaryota > Metazoa > Arthropoda > Insecta > Lepidoptera > Nymphalidae > Mycalesis > Mycalesis mineus. The sequence goes on along the minus strand of CM067899.1, from coordinate 9,485,742 downwards.
AATTGGATGAAAATGTAATGAAAATTAGATAGCAGCCGATTGTCAGACCTGCTCATACAAAATTTGGTACAAATCGGTGAAGCCGTTTCGGAGGAGTACGGTAACTGACATTGTTATAGGGAAATTTTGAATGTCTTTCTTTCAAGAAAATTGTAGTAAAAATTCTCAGCCCTGAGTTGGGAGACGTTGCTCCCTTGATGGGACACTGTACACGAGATACCTCTTCAGGTGTACCTTACGCCTAGTGGGCACACTTGAAGTGAAACTTACGTCACTGTTGTCGGAGTATGCCCGACAAGTTTCGAACCCATACGGGGTCCTCAGTCATGACCTCCCTTGTCCATATAACGCGGTTTAAAGAAAACAAACAACAACAGTGAGTTGAGTTTCAACCGTGTTTATTTTATTTTAATAATATGGAAAATACATCTAATACACTGGTCAAGTGGGAAATATTAATGAAATGTAAAGTGAAAATTTTAAAAAAGAACATTTTATTTTCCAGAGACAAGATAGAGACGTTCATAGACGAGAACAAGGCGCTAATAAAGCGCATGTACGGCTCGTTCACAATACCGGGCGGGAACAGAGTGCGGCGAGCGCCCGGCGTGCCGGACATGCATTCCGGAGATTCGTACTTTCGTCACGTGCGGCAGGCTGCGAAGCCGCCGCTGCCGGACGCGCAGTCCGTTAATAGCACTGGACGGTATGTACCTTGTTACTTCTTGAACTTAGTAAAAGTTGCGTAGTACATATCCTACTACCGCGAGAAGGAAGAGTAGGAAAGACTGTCAGAACGAACATAACATGTGTTTGGGAGATTCGTACTTTCGTCACGTGCGGCAGGCTGCGAAGACGCCGCTGCCGGACGCGCAGTCCGTTAATAGCACTGGACGGTACGTACCTTGTTACTTCTTGAACTTAGTAAAAGTTGCGTAGTACATATCCTACTACCGCGTGAAGGAAGAGTAGGAAAGACTGTCAGAACGAACATAACATGCGTTTGGGAAATTTGTACTTTCGTCACGTGCGGCAGGCTGCGAAGCCGCCGCTGCCGGACGCGCAGTCCGTTAATAGCACTGGACGGTATGTGCCTTGTTACTTCTTGAACTTAGTAAAAGTTGCGTAGTACATATCCTACTACCGCGTGAAGGAAGAATAAGAAAGACTGTCAGAACGAACATAACATGTGTTTGGGAAATTCGTACTTTCGTCACGTGCGGCAGGCTGCGAAGCCGCCGCTGCCGGACGAGCAGTCCGTTAATAGCACTGGACGGTATGTACCTTGTTACTTCTTGAACTTAGTAAAAGTTGCGTAGTACATATCCTACTACCGCGTGAAGGAAGAATAGGAAAGACTGTCAGAACGAACATAACATGTGTTTGGGAAATTCGTACTTTCGTCACGTGCGGCAGGCTGCGAAGCCGCCGCTGCCGGACGCGCAGTCCGTTAATAGCACTGGACGGTATGTACCTACCTTGTTACTTCTAGAACTTAGTAAAAGTTGCGTAGTACATATCCTACTACCGCGTGAAGGAAGAATAGGAAAGACTGTCAGAACGAACATAACATGCGTTTGGGAAATTCGTACTTTCGTCACGTGTAGCAAGCAGGCTGTGAAACCACCGTTACTTACCAAATGCGCAATCCGTTCATAGCTACTGAAAAAAGAGTAAGAACGTCGTAGCAAATGGCTGCAAATACATGGCGGTTATATTTCGGAAATTCCCCAGAAGATGTTAGTCACAAAAAGCGCTACTAAAAAAAATGCTTGTAAGCTTTACGACATTATTGCTTAAAATAATTAAAACGTGCTTCTATATCAATATATTTTGAATCTCAGATGTTTGTTTGGACGCGCTAATATCAGCTATTATCAGGTATTTAATATCCGATTTGAATTATTACTGCCAAAGCAGATCAATAATTTAAAAAAGTTAAAGGCTATTTAAAATTCCATTTCATTTATTTTTTACGGTGGATGCAACCGCTGGGCAGTATACAATCACGGCCAAGGTAACCATGTTAAAGGTGGCATGCTTTCCTGAGATTCATACATCCGTCAGGTGTGACAGGTGGCAATACACCTGTCGGATTGAATTGATATAAAATTGTCATAGATAAATAGTATCCACTCGTGAGACAGCAAATCAGCTTTCTTGACATGACATGTCACCATTTAAAGTACATCATAAAACGTTATGTTTTAAAATATCGTAAAATACGAAATATTACTTTATATAAAATAGTTTAGTAAACGCATAATACATGAAATTTGCTAAAAAATAACATATCTAAGCTTTAAATCATCAATCAATGAAGTTTATGCCTACTTACGTATGAAACGTAATTCCTTCGATTTTCTGTTCGCTGCGACTGTTGCAGCCAAAAATATTACAACCCACCATAGCACGATAACGTTTAAATTAATATCGTAACCGCAAAGTTATATTATTTATCAGCAAATTTAATAAAAAGCTAATAATTGCTCAGATATGTCCCTTGCTTGTCACAAACTCCACTCTTGACAAACAATAAAAACGAACACGGTGAAAGGGACAAAAAATAATCTTGTGTCACTTTCTAATAAAGGCCGAATGAAATAAGTCTGTCACGCTCTTGAACCTACAGCCGCGTTATGACTCCATCTAGTAGTCTTTAATCTATGAAAATTGTATTACTTAATTAACATTCTTAAGTGCAAATCACCATTAGATAAAAACTTAATTTTTTTAACTCTGTTAAAGCGGAAAAACGAGCATGCGGGTCACCTGAGTTTGAATGATTACCGCCGCCCTGTACATTTATATCACCAGAGGCACTGCTAAGACTTTGAGGAATTGGTTTAAATACCCCCATGTTATAATTGGCAGGAAATACCGCAGGAAGTTGAAAATTAGAGTAAACATAAAATACTTATCACAAAATGTTAACTGTTCCAGGATAGACGCGTGCGAGAGTAAAACAGAAATCATGACCCCGTACTGGGCGCTGAACTCCGCGAGGAAGCTACGGGCAATTGTCAACACCATGCACTTCGAGCAGGCCATTCACCAAGAAGTTTGCAGGTATGATAAACGATCGTCTTCTTAGGAATCGACATAAATTAGTTTTATCAGCGTATCGCCTCCGAAAAGTTCAAAAGTCATTCGTTGGACTGGGTGTACCTTCTACAACAAGATGCCCAATTCAGTTTTAGATCTACCATTGCATAAGTTTAAGCAATGTATTAAAACTCACTTACTGAGTCAAGGTTATTATACTATAGATGAATTTTTAAATGACAAAGAGTTTGAGAGGCAATTGGATCAGCTTTCAACTTCACACAAGTAGGTACCTAATAGAATAAATAATTTTATGTAACAATACAGTTAATATTGTAAAAATTAATGATTTTAAATTTGAATTTGAATTTGATATAATCGTCTATCGAAGACTACTGAATCGATAGTCGATTTTTAACCTACGAAAAAAAAACGGAGGAGGATCTCAATTCGACACGTATATTTTTTTTTATGTATGACCACGCATAACTTTTTACAGAGTTGTCAGATTTTGATAATTCTTTTTTATTAGAAAGGGCACACTTCCAATATGGTCCCATAGTCATCATGTTAGGATCTGATGATGATATCCTGGAAAAATTGAAGGAACTCTTTAAATTTTGGAGGCACGCTTACAGCGATTTCGGTTTTTGTGTAAGTATCGGTAGCTTTTTGGCTACAAATGCCGTATAATATACTATGAGAGTATAGTACGAGTGCGTTACGTGGCGATAAATCACTAAAAAGTAAGAAATAACTGTCATTTAGTTGCTTTAATTTACTTAAGCACATCTAGGAGTCGGTGCCAGCCAAGGTTTCTACTTTAAGGACATAACCTAGAGCCCATAAACTGCTTTACAACGTTAAATAAATGTTCCTTAAACTTGCTAGCACCGACTTCATAGATATACTCAAGTAAATTAAAGCAACTAAATGACACAGTTATTTTTTATTTTTTAGTGCGTTTTGAGTCGGTTCTATTTTTTGTTAAAAAAATTTCAGTACTAATGTTTGCTTCTCCTTAAATCTTTTTATTATAACATGAACTGGCAAGACACTTCTGTCTGTGTCTTAATAGAAGTGGGGATGCTTAAGGCCCACTATGTTACCCTAATGTGCGCTTAGGCTTCATTCAGATGTGCGTCGAAGCAAAGCGACGCATCCTCAATTTTGCCAACAGGAATTTCATTTCTATTTTCACATCTATAAAGTACAAAGCTATATCGAGGTTATACGATACAAAAATGGAATTAAACGACCTCGTGAGTCGACGCGCGCCGCCCTATTTTTGAATTTTCCATAAATTGTTAGGTCTTATGAAATTTATTTCTTGGTAGAAAACAAGCCACAAATTCTATTCACTAGACCAACGAGGCAGATTCAAGGCAGAGACAAACGTAATTTTTTGCACTAAGTACGCTCTATCTAAGCCTGGTAACATAATTAAGCTTAATGTACGCAATAGACAGCATCATGGGTCTGCTACGGACCTACAGTAGTTTTTTTAGAATTGCATAAAGTTAAATTACGTAAACAAGATCCTGATCATAATTTAGCCTTTTCATATAACCACGTTGTATTTATTCTATTTTTTTATTTATTTACAGCAAACAATCAACATCGAGATGCTCTGGAGACTGCGGCTGTGAACAGAAATATAAATGGCATAGATTATTAGCGTATGACCCGAACGACGATTGCGCGGGAATTTTCATGGACTGGTTTTTGTTTCCATCTTGCTGCGTTTGTCGTTGTAAACCATAGACAAAAAATAGCATGACCATGGAGTATAATAGAAAAGTTCATGTCATAGACAACATTATTGTTTTTCACCGTTTTTGACTTCTTTACATTTCTCGTCGGTGTCGTAGTCGCAACTAATAAATCAAAGTTTAACAATATGTAATAATCTATTGGGCAACTACTTCCAGTTAAAATGGTAGTTTTTCGTAACATTAAGTGTATGAGAGCTATTAAAATAGATAAATAAGAATAGGTATTATTAAGATTACTTGTAATAATGTTATGTGCATAATAAATTTTTAGACAATTTGAGCTTTACATTGCGATGGAGATTTAAAATTATTAAAATAATGTTATAGTATGTATTTCCTACTTTTAATTTGACTTATCGATTTATAATATCAGTTTTATTTTATTTGATTGTATTGATTTTTACAATAGAAAAGGTAATCTTTTATTCTGATTTTTATTAAAAATTTAATATCAATAATATCAGGGGTTAAAGTATGAAATTGCCGATTTGTACTGAAAAATAAAAATATGTTTTTTTTTAATTTAACATATTTATTCAATCACAATAATTACCATTATTATCTATACGTTGCTGCTATCAAATAGTGAAGCTATTAGATATGCCTTTACGAATAGACGTGACAATCTGGTGACAAATAGATTCGTCTGCTGGCGACAGACTGTCTGATATGCATGCTATGCAGTGCGCTCTCTGGGAGATTTTTCGCCATTGGGCAGGTGAAAGTTTGAAATGAGATGCCTCAAAAATTATAAAATGTATTCAATGTTGGAGCAGACTAAAAGTAATTTGTATAGATAAAGGAAACAAATTATTGTATGGAAATTTATAATTTTCAGTTTTTTTTGGTGCCCCATTAATTAGTTAAAATTTTTTTTCGCTTCTTGTGTAATCCCTTGCTTTTTTTTTTTTTTTTTTTTTAACTGAAAGTTGATCCTTGACTGCTATCACATTTTAAGTGATGAGCAGAAGATGGAAACGGGCTAACTGTGGAGACGAAAATCCACACCGTTTCAGTTTTAACATCGTACCGGAACGCTAAATTTGAAGGTTCTTTGTCAATGGTGGAAGTACCTACGGCGAAACTAAAACGCCAATCATTCATTAAACCATATATAATTAAAAACTGTATGCTTAAATTTAAAGTGTTCACTTTAATTCAGAATAAAAAAATATATTTTAGTAATCTTTCAAAGTGCACCCTTTAGCGTCTTTTTCGTTTAATTTATTTTCGTGTATTCTGAGAAAACATATTACAGCAACAGCATGGTGACAGAGAGTGACGGCAACAAAATGTTACCGTGACAAAAAATCACAATGGGCGCCCGGCCTAATTGCGCACGGGCTATACAGACCTACTTAAATTAAGTAAGTTAATAAGTAGGATCTTCATTAATTTTTAAACATTTTAATGCTTAAATATAATTATAATTACATTAATATGTTAAAAATAAATTGTGTGCTACACTGCCATCATTTTGTTAGTTTATACGTAGGTTCTTAACATATTCTTTACATGACTTGATGTTCACTATTTTTTAATTGACAGAAGTACCTATTAATAATAAATGTTATAATCGCACATCTATAAATTATTATAATAAAAAGTTGTACAGTAATCATAACCTAGATATAATAAAAATTAGTTTATTAAGATATTCTGATCTTTAAAACAACTATTTTTAATACTTAAGTAACTAAGTAAAATTAGCATACCTACTTTTTACTTTAGACCATTGTCAATAATCTAACCATCCATACCTAGTCTATCTGTGCTTGATTAAATTTGTATTTAGTAAAATTTTGTATGATTTTTTGAAATTGCTACACACAGAAAGATTACTGATAAGTAGACTATTGAAAATGGTACCAATTTGGTAGCTATAACATTATTTTATTCTTTCCTGTAATCTCTATTATAGTTATTATTATAGAAATGAGATATCAATCTTTGGTCTTTTATTGAAACTCAAAATAAGTATACTTTTTCTATTATTTTATAAAATATCCGAGCAAAAGGCGAGAATCATGAAAGGACATAATATTTCACGACTCGATCAAAAATACTAGAAATGTGTGATGTGGTTACTTTTGTATTTTTTTTAATCTGCCATAGCATTGTATACTGGAGCCACTAGATATGTAAGTATGAACGTAAATAAAACAGGCCAAGTGTGAGTCGGACTCGCGCACCAAAGGTAGGCATAAAATATTTGACATTAGTATGTGATATGAGTTTCAACTTAATATTTCTTCGCGATTGTAAAGAAAAGAGTAATAGGTTTATAATGTTTAAAAATATTTTTATTATAATTATGATGTAATTAAAAATTTACGGTTTTCGCAATTTTTCCTTTATCTGTGCTGTATCACGTTGCTTCGTAACAAGCTTGAAGATTCTTGGTCGACTGAAAATACCCTATAAGCCCTCCTAGCTTCCAGACCCCCTAAACCCTCCCTTATTCCTGCCCATGATTGTTTGCATTGATTTTTCTTTCCTCCAAATTCCAATTCTTATCAAAGAAATTGTACTCATCTTGGTAGTTTCATGGGGCCAAATTAAAGAATAATATTTGAATACCTAAATATTTACATTTATTTATAATAATTACAATATTAACAGATGACTAAACTATATTTTCTAATAAACATAACTCGTTCTGAACATAGCAATTATTATTCTGTTTTCTCTTTATTTTTAAGTTGCTCAAATTCCTTGAAAACCTTGTCGCTCAATTTATCACCTTCGTCATCTATTTGCTCAACTGATAACACTTCAGGGATGTAAAACTGCATCATGTTTTGAACCTATAATAGATAACAAATAATCAAGAAAAAAGTTTTAACTTAAAACTTTTGGTTTACTATTAAGGTATTTAAATTAGCTACGAGAATCTCCTTCATTTTTAACCGACGAAAAAAAACGGAGGAGGTTCTCAAAGGAAGACTTTTGGTTTATTATTAAGGTATTTAAATTAGCAATAGATGCTTCGAGAATCTCCTTCATTTTTCAAAAAAGTAGATTAAAATATAAAATTAAAAAAGTGGGAATAAAATTACCAAATATAATAATGTAAACTTAAACAATTTTATATATATTTATTTTAGTAATATCTGTTGCTCTATAGGCTATGTGCCTGGAATTTCACAGCATTTGAACCAACTCCAATTTTACTCCAATTTAATCCAAATTTTACTCCAAGGAAAAACATTGGAGTAAAACTTCCCTGTAGGCCTAAGAAGTGCCAGAAAAAATCATAATCGGAAATATACCTCTCCCTTTCACCCTGACGTAACGAAAGAGAGCGATAATAAATATTGCACGCTATTGGGCGGCCGTATGTCTATTTGTTTACTCTTGTGCATCAAAGATGTTTACTAATAGTATTTCGGTTTTGTTTTAAAACTTACTCCATTCTTCAAAGTGACAATGGAACTGGGGCAAGATGAACAGGACCCTTGCATTTTTAGTGTCAAGACACCATCTTTGAAATCCACAAATAGTACATCACCACCATCTTCTTGAACAGTGGGCCTGATGCGAGTGTCGAGCAGCTCTTTGATCATTTGAACTATTTCATCATCGTCTTCATTAATTTCTGAAACCAGATATGTACAGGTTACATCAATTACAGTTTTATATAGGTAGGTATACACTCCATATCCCCTCTCCTATAAGGGAGGCCTGGCCCTGAAGTGGGCTATTAGTAGGCTGAGAAGAAAGTTGATAGGTAAATTATATAACGACTGGTTATTTTTTTTTATAACAGCCCATTATACACTTTTGCTCATAACTGTAATGAGAATGGATGGTAAATGATGATGCAATGAAAGATAGAAGCTGGCTGACTTTTCAGGAATAGTAAAATCCACACCTCTAGGCATCGATTTCTACATGACATCATACAGGAAAGCTATATTGCTTGCTATCATTACTAATGAACTAACAAAAAATGGCTATGTGTTTAGTTTATACGCGGTAGAAGTGGGTGCAAAGGGTATACCAGAGAAGTCTCTCTATAACCTGTTAAAAGACCTTGGCCTTACTAGAAGTGCAGTAAGCTCCATATTGGAACAAGTGTCCAAAGCTGCTCTAGGGTAGGGTCCTTCCGAATTTGGCTGGGCAGGGAGAATAAATTGAACAGAGGAGGTGAGTGTTGACGCGCGTCACTAAGGGTACCCTTAATCCTACAGCCGTGTCACAAGTCTCGGGCTCTGTTCGGAGTTTTTCTCTCAGCCACGCGATGGACCCAGTACCCTCACTGTGAATCCACGGAATGCTAAGATATTCATCTCTCTACATCTTTGTCGGTACGTCAGCCCAATTTGGATTAATTTAGAAAATCTTAATTGGTCCAGCAGGGAATCAAACAAACCTTGTGCAAATCACAGTTCTTAAGACTCAGCGTCATTATTTGTCTTATCATCATTATCATCAGGCTATTAATGACCCACTACTTTTCAAACCTTTTGTAGGTCTACATACAGAGCATGCATCCATCACACTGCTGCAGGTTGGTGGGCTATTGCCTTATACATATAGAAATATTATATAATAAGGAGGAGGAAGAAAAGCTTACGAGTATCTCCAGATGGTTTAGCGTCAGTAACAACCGGTAGCCCACTGGCAAAGAAATCCATAATTGTTGCAAATATGTCTGGCTTCAATAGCTTCCATTCAACATCATCATCTTGTTTGGTGACAGTGACGAAATCACCCCCAAAGAATACTCCTTTCACTCCCTCAATGCGGAAGAGCATTTTGGCTGAAAATTCCAATTATAACATTTACTTTATTTGAATTATTTGAATTTAAGGTAGATAGATGAAATGGTTTTGACAGCATCAACATTAACAAGTCAATTTCTTTCTTACATTAATAATAATAAAAAAATACCCAAATTGAGAAAAGTTATGAAAGAGACAAATATGAGATAAATGTTTTAGCATTCCATGGATTCACAGTGCAGGTGCCGGGTCCATTGCGTGGCTGAGAGAAAAACTCCATAATGTAAGATAAATTACGATGAATACTTGTCTTTATTCAGTTTCATACTTTTTAAGAAGAAAGAAGAATATTTATTATACAAAAAAAAATTTAGTATGATCATGTTCAAATATAAGCTACCTATTGCGAATACGACAGAATTTCTAAGGAACCAGGGTGACATTGTCACATACATTTTAACCACGCCTGACCCAATTAAGCAATATAGTCAGTAATTCTTCAGAATTCTGTAGTAATACAACTAAATTGAATGTTGAATCCAGAGCCGTAACCAGCAATTTATGCGCCCTGTGCCAGCTTGCATAATTGCACCCTACAGAGTTGTAACTGACTCTAATAAGGCATTGTTTGTACATAGTTGGGTCATTTCTGTGCCCCTCCAGGTTCTGCGATCTGTGCCTGACCACCGCTGGCACTGTCCTAGTTACAGCACTGGTTGAATCATAAAATTGCTTACCTAAAGGGCTACAGTGCGCTGCTCCAATGTTAGGGAAATCCATAGTCTGACCAGGCTCCAACACTTGAGTTCCTGGTAGGAATTTTAAGCTATTTGGGTTTGGCGTTTCCTGAGTTTGAATGAACATAGTACGACAGACGTTTAACACTGGTTTATTTTTAACGATCCTCGTACTCTCGATAGAACGTTGAGATAATAAGCTGAAGCATTTTTTCCCGTCATACCTAAAATACATATAAATAAAAAGAAATAAAATGTGGTCATTTATTCCAATTAGTGTAAGCCGGTAATCTGTCCGTAAACTTAAGTACTAACCTACACATTGCACCAGAAAGAAGTTTAGATTGACTTCCATTCCTTATTATCCGTATAGAATGCCGTAACATACTTATGTCTTAATTTCTATAATATTTTATTGATTTTGCGTATTTATTTATTGTGAGATGTGGAATGAGATTCGAACAAATTTTATTTGAAATATCAATGTCGTTGTCGTTGTCAATGTCAAATAGTAGATGTCCATGTCAAACAAAAACTAATAAGCCCACAAATTGTGGAAATAAAAATTATGTGCGCACTACACTTGCATGTGATAGATTCTTAGTTAAATTATAGTAGTCATGAATATCAAATAAGAATATAATTATTTGAAAGTTCTTGTTTTGAGTAAAGGTAAATACAACGATTGTATTTCATTATTAATTGTATAATAATTAAAGCTAATCAAGTTATAGTGTGTTGTAAAATATGGGCAAATAATATAACTAATTAAAATTATATTAACTTATTTTAGATGTATCTTATTATCTAGTCATATGTATGACTTATTTTTAAAAGCTACCCTATAAAAGGGCCGGCAATAAACAGTCGGGCGGATTTGCAATTCAGTCGCCGACCAGTGCGGAGCTACGCAAACAAGTTGAGTAAGAACTACTATTTTGGTTTCTAAGCATTTCAATTTATGTTTAATTGTAAAGTAACATAATTTTGTATATTGCTATTATTCCCAGCTTGAGACGCAGTGTTTTGGCGTTTCTATAATTAACACAAGATGTTACGTATCATTGTAATACCATAATTTGCCAGTAGTAATTCACTGTTAATTAAGTTGCTGTTAATTATTCTTTCAGTTATCTATTTGTGGTTTAGTTATAATTACTTGGAATACAAAGGATTACCCTATTATTTATTCACTATGTCCAATTCTCTTTCGATAGGAGAATAACTTGAACAGAGGAGGTGAGTGTTGACGGCCGTCACCAAGGGTACCCTTAAACCTACACCCGTGTCACAAGTCTCGGGCTCTGTTCGAAGTTATTCTCTCAGCCACGTTCCGAGTTATTCTGTATTTCCATTTGTATATAATTATTTTGTGTGTTCTCTTTGTGTGCAGTTATGCTGCCAGTTAATTTTGTTAAAAGTTAAAGTGTAATAAAATGTAATGCTAGTTAAGTAAATTATGTGATTACCGTCATATTGTTTCATTTTGATTTGATTTAAGAAAGTTTGTTATTAAAATGTGTTAATATTTTGGTTAATATTGTTTTCCTGCTCGTGCCTTTTAACCCCTTCTGATGATGTTTCTAATATCAGAAGTGGGATAAAGGACTTAACGCCTACAAAAAAGTTAACAGAAATCAAAATGAAACAACCTAAGATGGACAGTGTGTAATGATCCGTCAGAATGGTCGAACGAATTGCCAAAAGTGCAGCAAACGCTAAACACTACAGTACAAAAATCAACTGGATTTTCTCCTTTACGATTATTAATATTAGTTACTTATTTATTGTAATTACAATCTTTTATTTACATAAAATCTGTTTCTTATGTACAATATTACTGTGTAAAACTATCTTGTCGCTGCTGAGCCATGACTTGGTACTTGTTTTATCTCATCGGCAGCGGATGAATGGAAACAGTATGTCTAGGTTATTGGCTACAAAACTAAGTTAGTTAAACGCTGGGCGGCCTCTTATTTGGTGCCAGTTGTCTCACTCGCAGCGTGTGAATGTGACTGGCATGTCGATGTAATTGGCAAATATTCATTAAAAGATCTATTTGTTTGGTGGTTGGTCTATCTCAATAGCAAATTGAAGGGGACCACCATGTCTATGCAAATAGCTCCATAAAATTAGTATTTTAAGATTTCAGTATTGTTAAGCATTATGTATAAATAAATTCACTGCAAACGTTTGTGATTACATAATATGAGGAACCTAAAAGTAAGTACTTCGGGGACGAAGTACAGTCAGTATGGCCGTGATAGATTCTTAGTTAAATTATAGTAGTCATGAATATCAAATAAGAATATAATTATTTGAAAGTTCTTGTTTTGAGTAAAGGTAAATACAACGATTGTATTTCATTATTAATTGTATAATAATTAAAGCTAATCAAGTTATAGTGTGTTGTAAAATATGGGCAAATAATATAACTAATTAAAATTATATTAACTTATTTTAGATGTATCTTATTATCTAGTCATATGTATGACTTATTTTTAAAAGCTACCCTATAAAAGGGCCGGCAATAAACAGTCGGGCGGATTTGCAATTCAGTCGCCGACCAGTGCGGAGCTACGCAAACAAGTTGAGTAAGAACTACTATTTTGGTTTCTAAGCATTTCAATTTATGTTTAATTGTAAAGTAACATAATTTTGTATATTGCTATTATTCCCAGCTTGAGACGCAGTGTTTTGGCGTTTCTATAATTAACACAAGATGTTACGTATCATTGTAATACCATAATTTGCCAGTAGTAATTCACTGTTAATTAAGTTGCTGTTAATTATTCTTTCAGTTATCTATTTGTGGTTTAGTTATAATTACTTGGAATACAAAGGATTACCCTATTATTTATTCACTATGTCCAATTCTCTTTCGATAGGAGAATAACTTGAACAGAGGAGGTGAGTGTTGACGGCCGTCACCAAGGGTACCCTTAAACCTACACCCGTGTCACAAGTCTCGGGCTCTGTTCGAAGTTATTCTCTCAGCCACGTTCCGAGTTATTCTGTATTTCCATTTGTATATAATTATTTTGTGTGTTCTCTTTGTGTGCAGTTATGCTGCCAGTTAATTTTGTTAAAAGTTAAAGTGTAATAAAATGTAATGCTAGTTAAGTAAATTATGTGATTACCGTCATATTGTTTCATTTTGATTTGATTTAAGAAAGTTTGTTATTAAAATGTGTTAATATTTTGGTTAATATTGTTTTCCTGCTCGTGCCTTTTAACCCCTTCTGATGATGTTTCTAATATCAGAAGTGGGATAAAGGACTTAACGCCTACAAAAAGTTAACAGAAATCAAAATGAAACAACCTAAGATGGACAGTGTGTAATGATCCGTCAGAATGGTCGAACGAATTGCCAAAAGTGCAGCAAACGCTAAACACTACAGTACAAAAATCAACTGGATTTTCTCCTTTACGATTATTAATATTAGTTACTTATTTATTGTAATCACAATCTTTTATTTACATAAAATCTGTTTCTTATGTAAAATATTACTGTGTAAAACCATCTTGTCGCTGCTGAGCCATGACTTGGTACTTGTTTTATCTCATCGGCAGCGGATGAATGGAAACAGTATGTCTAGGTTATTGGCTACAAAACTAAGTTAGTTAAACGCTGGGCGGCCTCTTATTTGGTGCCAGTTGTCTCACTCGCAGCGTGTGAATGTGACTGGCATGTCGATGTAATTGGCAAATATTCATTAAAAGATCTATTTGTTTGGTGGTTGGTCTATCTCAATAGCAAATTGAAGGGGACCACCATGTCTATGCAAATAGCTCCATAAAATTAGTATTTTAAGATTTCAGTATTGTTAAGCATTATGTATAAATAAATTCACTGCAAACGTTTGTGATTACATAATATGAGGAACCTAAAAGTAAGTACTTCGGGGACGAAGTACAGTCAGTATGGCCGTGATAGATTCTTAGTTAAATTATAGTAGTCATGAATATCAAATAAGAATATAATTATTTGAAAGTTCTTGTTTTGAGTAAAGGTAAATACAACGATTGTATTTCATTATTAATTGTATAATAATTAAAGCTAATCAAGTTATAGTGTGTTGTAAAATATGGGCAAATAATATAACTAATTAAAATTATATTAACTTATTTTAGATGTATCTTATTATCTAGTCATATGTATGACTTATTTTTAAAAGCTACCCTATAAAAGGGCCGGCAATAAACAGTCGGGCGGATTTGCAATTCAGTCGCCGACCAGTGCGGAGCTACGCAAACAAGTTGAGTAAGAACTACTATTTTGGTTTCTAAGCATTTCAATTTATGTTTAATTGTAAAGTAACATAATTTTGTATATTGCTATTATTCCCAGCTTGAGACGCAGTGTTTTGGCGTTTCTATAATTAACACAAGATGTTACGTATCATTGTAATACCATAATTTGCCAGTAGTAATTCACTGTTAATTAAGTTGCTGTTAATTATTCTTTCAGTTATCTATTTGTGGTTTAGTTATAATTACTTGGAATACAAAGGATTACCCTATTATTTATTCACTATGTCCAATTCTCTTTCGATAGGAGAATAACTTGAACAGAGGAGGTGAGTGTTGACGGCCGTCACCAAGGGTACCCTTAAACCTACACCCGTGTCACAAGTCTCGGGCTCTGTTCGAAGTTATTCTCTCAGCCACGTTCCGAGTTATTCTGTATTTCCATTTGTATATAATTATTTTGTGTGTTCTCTTTGTGTGCAGTTATGCTGCCTGTTAATTTTGTTAAAAGTTAAAGTGTAATAAAATGTAATGCTAGTTAAGTAAATTATGTGATTACCGTCATATTGTTTCATTTTGATTTGATTTAAGAAAGTTTGTTATTAAAATGTGTTAATATTTTGGTTAATATTGTTTTCCTGCTCGTGCCTTTTAACCCCTTCTGATGATGTTTCTAATACATGCATTTTACGTCCACACTCATTATTGTTTATAGTTTGTATGCTAGCTTTAACCGGAGCACGGGTTGTGGTGCACAGTAAATAAGTAATAACGTAAATATGCTTTTTGGTAATAACGGTTAGCTTAAGTTAAACATTGGTTATGAATATGATAGTCTTTAATACACTAGGTCTAAAAAATCTAAAAAGGAAAGTACCTGTCAAAGATAAGCATAAATCATCTGTGGTAGGTATTGTTTTTGGACAATAAGCTCAATAGGTTAGAAAACAGAGATTCAAAACCAGACATTTAAAAAAAATGCACAAATATGTACTCTGTGGCACTAGTATTTTTAATTTTTAATCTGTGTTTACAATTTTTTATGGAGAGAGTTTAGCGGGCTACTCACTTTTATTGTTTTAATTTTAACAAACTTGTAAGAATAAAAACTCGGTAAGTAATATTAACTAAAAACGTAACGGGTAATAAAATGTAAGTTATACTATATTGTTTTTAATAAACATTTAAAAACAGACACACTTTAGAATTAGTTATAACGTGCTCAGCATTTTTGTGATTATGAAGTAAGGAGGTACTTTCAAATAATATTTTAGTGATTTCACATCGTAGCTTTTGTTCTAATTACCTATCTTAAACATATTTTAGATTTATGTGTTTAAGCAAGTGAAGTTTTTTAAGTTAGGTTTTTCGTATTTTTACTTTTTCAGACAGCGATGGCAGACCCAGGGAAGGGTCGTGGCCGAGGCCTGGCCTTGCTCCAGGCCCTGAAGTCCCAAATGGGAGAATCACCGACATCCTCTCAAGAACCAACTCCCACACAAACTCCGGAAATGACTCCTGGTCCAAGTGTTGCGTCTAGTACTGTAAGTGTAAGAAATAAACTTAGTCTTGATATTTTCACTGGCGAATGATTCTTACAAAGAACTTCAGCCTCTTAGTGCCCTATTTAACTGACTTAAATAAATGTGTTGTATTCTTCCCATATGCATGTATGTTTGTTAGGAAATAACTCTCTGTAAGGTCTTTTTCTAATTAATTCATTCTAATTTGTGGAAAGAAGATTGTAATATTTTGCATAATCATGACTTAATTTTTCATAGAAAATAAGCTAATTATGAGTCTTACACTTCTGGAAGTATGTATGTATAAGTTTAATAGGTTAAAATAATGCTTCACAAATTACAGTTCAGTGCTTTATCTTTTCAACTGAAAAGTAGGTAAGCTTAGTTTACAAGCACTTTTGAAACATCAAGTTTGACTATTTGTAGTTGTGACTACCACCAACGCAGAGGGCTGGTTCTGTTGATAAAAACCAGCAAGAAACTCAACAGTTCAGGCTTCAATATAAATCAGTTAGATTACACTTTACATTTAAGAAGTTCAGACACATCAGCTGTCTGTCCCTTTACCATCCGAAGAATAAAGCTATTTAATGTTATGGTATGATACTCTGTAGAAACTATTTAGGGGTATATATTAAACTAGAGGATACCTGCGAATCAGTCCTTGATAAATTTTGTTTTCTGATATAACGACAAAAGTATACCATGTCCTTTCTCAGGTTCTAGAATATCTGTACCAAATTTCATTTAAATTATTTCAATAGCTTAGTGGTGATTAAGCAACAAACAGTTGTAAATTTTATATAGATAAATACTTTAGTATTTTTCCAAATTAGACTTAATACCTTAAAACTCAGGCCCCAGGCATGGAACTACCCAGCCAGCCGATTCCTCTCTGGGTATGACTTAGAACATCTGCATCATAAATCTAGAGTTAACAGTTATTCCAAAAACATGTTCAGTCTTGTACAAAACTAATTTTGTTTATTTTGTTGTATATAATGAATTAAGTAGGTCAATACACACATCGTTTTATAGCCACAAAGTGTAGGTAGCTTGTGTTATGGGTACTGTTAATACTGATGAATGTTAATTTTATATATTATATTATTACATAAATACTTATATAGGTAATCACCAAGACAGAAAAAAATCTATGCTCATCCCACAAATATTTTTTCTTATGTGGGAATCAAACCTAGCCTAGGATGCAGAAGCAGGGTCACAATCACAATCCACTGCCACTTGGCTGCATGTGTTAACACATTGAATTTATTTCGTTGGTTAAATATTGAATTAAGATAGGTACTTGTAAAAGATACTTTATTGAATTGAAGTTATGCTTATACATTAGTTATTTAAATATAAGCTCATTGCGGTAATCTTTCTTAAAGCTTAATAAGGCCATAGTGGTACCAAGAAGTAATTAAAGTAAGATTAAGTTGATGGAGCTTTCACCCTAATATTTAAACACAAATGGAATTGAAGTGTTTCAAGTCAACTAAAGCCCCTATCTCACCAGCGTTTTGCGAGAGCTTGACGTCGCGTTACGACGCTGCGCAGACGTTGAAGGAATGTTGACGCTCGCAAAACGCTAGTGGGAAAGAGGCCGTAGTTTACAATAGAAATCTGTTAAATTAATTTGACTTTGGACATACTTAAAGGACATTGCTATAATTTGCCCCAGGCTGTCCAAACATATGCTCTTATTTAACTCTTTTTTTAAATACACAATGAATTTTTAACAACTACCCACATTTCATAGCAATCACTTGAAAATATATCAAAAATATAAGAATTTCAATCTCTGTGCATCTCTGGGGCAGACTTCATTACATTTGTTACCTATGTCTTTTGGTTTCCGTTTTGTGTATTTGATTGTTAGTTGTAGATTTAACTAAGTTTAATTGATTCAAATCTTATTTCTCTAGGTTGGTTCAATTAGCTCACTAGGTGGAAGGGGGAGAGTGGTTGCCATGCTTCTAAAAACACAGAAACCAGGTAAATATCATCATCCTTATCAGCCTAGTAAAAGCCCACTACGGGGCCAGGCCTCCCTTCATATAGGAGACAGTATATGGAGCGTAGACCCACCACGCTCCAACGCGATTTGGCGGGCTTAGGGTGATAAAGTTTCATTTATTATTTTTATAATTCCAATTCGCAAGCCTACCTGTAGCCTTCGTGAACCTAACTATTCCCCCTGTGGTGAGGTTCGTCAGGTCTGCTTCACTAATTGTATCCTTACCTAGTATCTCCCATCTTACCAGCGCATACATGGGACACTCAGTCATGACTGGTTTCTGGTCAAGTGATAACTGGTCTCCTCTTCGCCACACTCTGGACACGAAGGATTATCCTTAATTCCCATTATCTTGAGATGCCTATTGAGCAGACAGTGCCCAGTTGTCATGCCTACTACTAGTGCTATGTTGGTTCTGCTTTGTGACAGTAGATGCATTGTCTTCTTGTGGTATGCCTTCAGAAACATTTTCCGTAAGCCGTAGGCATCCTTTAGTTTCTATATAAAAGATTTTATTAGTTGTTGGTCATTTGTTTTTTGTGCTTTAAATCAGTTCTTTAATGAGGATGTTGCGCATAAGTAAATATGTATTAAATTGTTGCAGGCCAGGAGTTTGCACCAGGGTCTGACGTAAGCCCAAGCCCTAGTATGCTGTCTTTTGGAAGAGGTAGAGGGGTGAAGATTATGGAAGCTTTGTAAGTATATATTGTTGTCACTCTAATATATATATATATAAATTCCAGAAAATAAGTAAGTAAGGTTTTTTAAGCAAGGAAGAGTTTGATTGTCGATTTTCGGCAATTCAAAGTCCGTAAGTATATATTGTTGTCACTCTAATACAGTGATTCTCAACCACTGTGCCGCGGCACTTTTGTGTGCCGCCAAATTTCAAAAGTGTGCCGCCAAATTTTGCAAATATATAATAATGTTAATATTATTAAATTATATCATATTTTTAACATGAATATAATTATACTTACATCCACAAAAAAGTAAATTATTTTATTATTTGCTTTCCAAATTTGTGATTCACTTTGAGTCGCATTTTTCAGGAACACATTAGCGACGCAAAGCGGGGTCTTGGTGTATTTAAATTTTTTGTCATAAACTATTTATTATAATTTTTATACTTTGTGTGCCGCCAAATTTTGAAATCATTAAATATGTGCCGCAACAAAAAAAAGGTTGAGAATTGAGAATCACTGCTCTAATATATATAAAAAAAAAAACCAGAAAATAAGTAACTAAGGTTTTTTAAGCAAGGAAGAGTCCAGTCCAGAAGAAGTCCAGAAGTCCAGTCGAGAAGAAGTCCAGCTACTAAGAACTGTCAAATTAGGGATTTATTTTCCTTAGGAAACAAGTAGAATTCGATATATAGCATGTGAACGATCTTGCTTCAAATAGCCCATACGACGACTTTGAATTCCATTGTAAATGTTTCGGTAAACCAACGACCTCCATGGCGCAGTGGTTTGAGCAGTGGATTTATAAGGCTGAGGTCCTGGGTTCGATTCCCGGCTGGGTCAGTTAAGGTTATCTAAATTGGTCCAGATCTGGCCTGTAAGCCTGCATTCATCTTAGATTGCATCGTCACTTACCATCAGGAGTGACTACAATCAAGGGCTAACTTGTAATGAATACCATGAACTTTTCAGGAAAGCTGGTAAGAAGCAACCGTCTCCATCTAGTGTCGGTGATGATGTGAGTGGCTTGAGTCATCAAATGGCCCAGAGCACCATTTCATCCGTCCAAACTTCTACAACTGCGAAGAATAAGTATTATGTAAGTCATAGTGTATATATAATTATATTACAATCCTATCTATCTATATATATAAACGAAATTGAAGTGTCTGTAATATTGAAATAACCGTTTTTTAATACATAAAATAAAATAATTTTTATGAACAGCCAGAAAGTGTCCCAAAAGGCAAGACTGGCTGTGCTTAGAGGTGTGTTGGTGCCCACACTTATGTATGGTAGTGAAAGTTGGGTATGGCAGAAGAAGCACAAAAGTAAAATAAATGCGGTAGAGATGAGAGCATTAAGGAGTATGTGTGGGTTAAAACTGTGTGACAGAGTTAAAAATAATATGATAAGAGAAAAGTGTGGTGTAAAAGAAGATGTAGTGACTAAAATTGAGAAAGGGATGCTTAGATTGTTTAGACATGTAGAGAGAATGGATGAAAGAAGATTAACAAAAAAGATTTACAAGGCGAGGGTGAATGGAAATGTTGGAAGGGGAAGGCCTAGGCGAATGTTCCTGGACATTTTAAATAATGGCCAGGTCAAGAGTACCCTAAAACGACGAACTTGTATGAAAGGATTAATGAGAGTGGTGGAAGTATGCAAGGACCGTGGCAAATGGAGGGATGTGGTCTCTGCCTACCCCTATGGGAATAAGGCGTGATGTTTATGTATGTTTGTAAATAATTTTTTTTTACAATTTTTGTCTGTCTGTGTATGTTCCGGATAGTCTCTGAAACTATCTGACGGATTGTAACTAGTCGATAAAAAAAAAGAAAAAAAAATTTTTTTTTTACAATTTTTGTCTGTCTGTGTAGTCCGGATCCGGTAGTAGTTCCGGATAGTCTCTGAAACTATCTGTCGGATTGTAAAAACCCTTTTGTATATAATAGCCAGACTCATGAGGAGTGACATAGGGTAATTTGTATCCAGAGAGTAAGTATTTTATATGAGTTTCCAACTTAAAATCTCTACGCGTTCATGAAAAAAAGGGTAATAAGATTTAAATTATTAAAGAATATTATTATTATATGATGTAACCAAAAAGGACATGGCCGGATTCTGCCCCCAAATTGAATAGAATTTGCAATATTTATTAATATGTTAAAAAAAATAAAGCAATATTTAAGGCAAAAATTATATTTCTCTATAACGTTTGAGAAGTACGTATTTTTTTATTTCTTATTATTTTGGATATTTCTTTGACTCGCATTAGCTTATGAGTTTGGATACACATATAATACATACATATTCTATCTGTATTTAGGACTTCAGTTTGTAATTAAATATAAAAAATTCGACTAACAAAACACTGTAAGCTAAAGTTAATATTATAAACATAATTATAATAATAAAATAAAGATTTACGCTTTTTTATTGTATAAATATGTTACGATTGTTGATGCGGCTGTGCACAACCACGCGACATGCAAAAGAGTGTACAAGTATCCGATCGTATTTTGACAGATTTGAAATGTTTTTTTTTATATGGAACAGTCATATGTTATGTAATAATAATGACCGGGATGAATTAATTCACTTTGATAAACTAGAATAAATGTTTAGTACCAACTCAATCTTATTATATACCAATGATCTTAACCCATATAGCCTAACTATTGGACCAGTGAGGTATTATTTGCTACTAACTATATAACACTTTGGTATACGACAGTAAATTTAGCTATTAAAAATAATTAGGCGCCTTTTTGTAACATGTTAATGAAGACTCTCGAAAGTTCTTTGACCACAAAACGTAAATAGCGGTATTATAATACTCGTAAGCTTTAAAATAAGGTACTATATGTCACTGCAAACGAATTTTTTTTTCGGGGCACAGCTCCATACTAATTCCGGCCATGTCCTTTACTCTATGTGCTATATGAAGTTGCTTAGCACCAAATTTCAAAATACTAAGTCGACTGGAATACCCTTTAATTTCTGATTCCCTTGCGAATGTCGAAAATTAGCACCATAAACTGTCTGCTGATTGTGTTGGCTTAGAAGTTTGATATTTTCACAGCTCTAAGGGACAGTAGATTTGAGTATTCAGGACTCCACGCGTTCCTGAGAAAAGGGTTTTGACAGACTGACAGACATACAGACAACAAAGTGATCCTATAAGTGTACCGCTTTTTCTCTTCAACGTCATCATCGACTTCCAAACACACTGATCCTGAGCCGCCTGTGGCCAGCGTTTCCCTGCGATACGTTCAATGTCGTCACTCCACCTAGTGGTCGATCTACGCCTTTACAAATAAAAAAATAATGAACTTTTACAGAGAGAGGTGAAGGAAACGCCGCCAGTTGTCAAGAAAGGTGAGACGGGCACACCGTGTGACGTCACAGCTAACTTCATATACTTGAACTTTGAAGAGAACAACGTGTTTGAATACAACGTAGAGTTTGAGCCAGATCAGGATTACAGGCATTTGCGCTTCAAGCTTTTGAATGGTAAGATGACATAGATATTGTAAAAATTGTGTCTAGATATTCGCAATTAAAATTGAAATAAAATGATATATTGTCTTAAAAATAAAAAAAAAATACTTTTAAATAATAACTATCTGTAGGGAACAATTATACAAAATAATGACGTTTGAAACAAAACGGGGGTCAGTGACGTTTTAACCCGGGTTGATCAGCAGGAATGGCGATGGACAGGTCACATGCTAAGAAACACAATAGGGAAATGGAGCAAACAGGTCACAGACTGGTACCCAAGAGATGGGAGAAGGAATCGGGGCAAGCAGTTCCTCAGATGGGAGGATGAGTTGAAGCTTGCAGCGGGACCAAATTGGAGAAGGGTCGCAGATGATAGAGAGCAGTGGAAGTCGCTGGAAGAGGCCAATGCCGAAAAGCACACTGTGTTAAGAGATATATTATAACTAAAGTAATGTAAAAATTGTAATCTCTTAACACAGAATAAAGGGCTTATTATTATACAAAATAATAGTGAAAGCTATCTTTTTAGAACAATTATTGTTAAGTACGTACACAAAAGTTCACACAAAGAAAAGGCACATCTCACTCCACTATTTCCTTTCTTCACTGTCTTCTAGTTCTTTCTTCTAAATGTAGATCCGGCTCGAAGGACCATTAATAAAATGGTGTTTGATGGCCAATAAAAAAATGAACGTTGTATAAATTAATTTAATTAACAAAACTACGTGTCTATATGTACAGTGCAATAAGCCGAATGACATGCAAATTTGATTAAGAACAAAAAACAACCTAAAATTCCAGGAGGCATTTTGTCATAAACAGTATAAAAAACAGCTCATGACTTGTTCTTACACTTACAAAATATACCTAAAATATAAAAATCTATTAAGGCGTTTTCGTATGCAAAAGGTTTCGGGGGCCATCGATCTAGTTAGGTTTCATTTTCAAAAAATGTTGTTTTGTTTTTTTTCAGGCAATGAAAAATTGTGACGACACATAGAGAGTACACTAATACTACTACTCAATAGATGGCGTTGTTATGTAATTTGTATCTAAATATAAGTTACAAAAAATACCAAGCTTTAGCTCGGTCAAACAATTGTAATAAAAAAAATATTATGACCTTACTAATGAACTAACCAAAAATGGCTATGTGGTTGGTTTATACGCGGTAGAAGTGGGTGCGAGAGGTATACCAGCGAAGTCTCTCTACAACCTGCTAAAAGACCTTGGCCTTACTAGAAGTGCAGTAAGAACCATATTGGAACGAGTGTCAAAACTGCTCTAGTAGGGTCCTTCCGAATTTGGCTGGGCAGGGAGAATAACTTGAACAGAGGAGGTGAGTGTTGACGCGCGTCACTAAGGGCACCCTTAAACCTACACCCGTGTCACAAGTCTCGGGCTCTGTTCGGAGTTTTTCTCTCAGCCACGCGATGGACCCGGCACCCGCACGGTGAATCCATGGAATGCTAAGATATTCGTCTCTCTAAAACAAACAAAACGCATAAAAACGTAAAAAATATTTGCGTCCTTTAATGATTTTAATTTAGTTAACCATATCTATAAAGTTGGTGCCATCAAAGTTCAAGAAAAGTTTATTTAATGAATCCACTTTGTGGATTTTAGATAACATCGTCAAAGTACCAAGTTTTGACGGCACCGAGTTCATACTTATGATTAAGTAAATGACGGATTTTTTTTTACTTTCTAGTGCCTTTTTAAGTTGGATTATGAAGAAGAAAATTATGACTCAACCTTCTTAAACCTTTTTTTTTTATACTTTAAAGTGATTATCAATAGTAAACCAGTACCAGTACCATTATACGTCATTTGTAGTCAAAAACAGCCACTTAAATAAATTGGTACCGAAAGTTTGCCTTTAAAGTTTGAAGAGTTCCTTGGATTTACCCAGGATCCTTTCATCAGATGAGAAAAATATATATTCTCGTCGAATTTAGAACCTCCTCCGTTTTTACGTCGGTAAATAAAAATAATATAAAACTACATTTGTATTTTTCAGATCACAAGCATTTGTTCAAAGTGAAAACATTTGATGGCACAACACTTTACGTGCCCCACGCGCTGCCCGACGAGGCTCTCAACCTGGTGTCCACCAACCCGTGTGACCAGAGTCAAGTCAGACTGAAAGTTTGTATCATTTTATTGATTATATGATGGGACAACACTACGTGCCCCACGCGCTGCCCGACGAGGCTCTCAACCTGGTGTCCACCAACCCGTGTGACCAGAGTCAAGTCAGACTGAAAGTTTGTATCATTTTATTGATTATATG
Source organism: Mycalesis mineus (assembly GCA_034621355.1). NCBI lineage: Eukaryota > Metazoa > Arthropoda > Insecta > Lepidoptera > Nymphalidae > Mycalesis > Mycalesis mineus. The sequence continues at coordinate 9,461,178 of CM067899.1, read as the reverse complement.
ATGGGACAACACTACGTGCCCCACGCGCTGCCCGACGAGGCTCTCAACCTGGTGTCCACCAACCCGTGTGACCAGAGTCAAGTCAGACTGAAAGTTTGTATCATTTTATTGATTATATGATGGGACAACACTACGTGCCCCACGCGCTGCCCGACGAGGCTCTCAACCTGGTGTCCACCAACCCGTGTGACCAGAGTCAAGTCAGACTGAAAGTTTGTATCATTTTATTGATTATATGATGGGACAACACTACGTGCCCCACGCGCTGCCCGACGAGGCTCTCAACCTGGTGTCCACCAACCCGTGTGACCAGAGTCAAGTCAGACTGAAAGTTTGTATCATTTTATTGATTATATGATGGGACAACACTACGTGCCCCACGCGCTGCCCGACGAGGCTCTCAACCTGGTGTCCACCAACCCGTGTGACCAGAGTCAAGTCAGACTGAAAGTTTGTATCATTTTATTGATTATATGATGGGACAACACTACGTGCCCCACGCGCTGCCCGACGAGGCTCTCAACCTGGTGTCCACCAACCCGTGTGACCAGAGTCAAGTCAGACTGAAAGTTTGTATCATTTTATTGATTATATGATGGGACAACACTACGTGCCCCACGCGCTGCCCGACGAGGCTCTCAACCTGGTGTCCACCAACCCGTGTGACCAGAGTCAAGTCAGACTGAAAGTTTGTATCATTTTATTGATTATATGATGGGACAACACTACGTGCCCCACGCGCTGCCCGACGAGGCTCTCAACCTGGTGTCCACCAACCCGTGTGACCAGAGTCAAGTCAGACTGAAAGTTTGTATCATTTTATTGATTATATGATGGGGTGCCCCACGCGCTGCCCGACGAGGCTCTCAACCTGGTGTCCACCAACCCGTGTGACCAGAGTCAAGTCAGACTGAAAGTTTGTATCATTTTATTGATTATATGATGGGACAACACTACGTGCCCCACGCGCTGCCCGACGAGGCTCTCAACCTGGTGTCCACCAACCCGTGTGACCAGAGTCAAGTCAGACTGAAAGTTTGTATCATTTTATTGATTATATGATGGGACAACACTACGTGCCCCACGCGCTGCCCGACGAGGCTCTCAACCTGGTGTCCACCAACCCGTGTGACCAGAGTCAAGTCAGACTGAAAGTTTGTATCATTTTATTGATTATATGATGGGACAACACTACGTGCCCCACGCGCTGCCCGACGAGGCTCTCAACCTGGTGTCCACCAACCCGTGTGACCAGAGTCAAGTCAGACTGAAAGTTTGTATCATTTTATTGATTATATGATGGGACAACACTACGTGCCCCACGCGCTGCCCGACGAGGCTCTCAACCTGGTGTCCACCAACCCGTGTGACCAGAGTCAAGTCAGACTGAAAGTTTGTATCATTTTATTGATTATATGATGGGACAACACTACGTGCCCCACGCGCTGCCCGACGAGGCTCTCAACCTGGTGTCCACCAACCCGTGTGACCAGAGTCAAGTCAGACTGAAAGTTTGTATCATTTTATTGATTATATGATGGGACAACACTACGTGCCCCACGCGCTGCCCGACGAGGCTCTCAACCTGGTGTCCACCAACCCGTGTGACCAGAGTCAAGTCAGACTGAAAGTTTGTATCATTTTATTGATTATATGATGGGACAACACTACGTGCCCCACGCGCTGCCCGACGAGGCTCTCAACCTGGTGTCCACCAACCCGTGTGACCAGAGTCAAGTCAGACTGAAAGTTTGTATCATTTTATTGATTATATGATGGGACAACACTACGTGCCCCACGCGCTGCCCGACGAGGCTCTCAACCTGGTGTCCACCAACCCGTGTGACCAGAGTCAAGTCAGACTGAAAGTTTGTATCATTTTATTGATTATATGATGGGACAACACTACGTGCCCCACGCGCTGCCCGACGAGGCTCTCAACCTGGTGTCCACCAACCCGTGTGACCAGAGTCAAGTCAGACTGAAAGTTTGTATCATTTTATTGATTATATGATGGGACAACACTACGTGCCCCACGCGCTGCCCGACGAGGCTCTCAACCTGGTGTCCACCAACCCGTGTGACCAGAGTCAAGTCAGACTGAAAGTTTGTATCATTTTATTGATTATATGATGGGACAACACTACGTGCCCCACGCGCTGCCCGACGAGGCTCTCAACCTGGTGTCCACCAACCCGTGTGACCAGAGTCAAGTCAGACTGAAAGTTTGTATCATTTTATTGATTATATGATGGGACAACACTACGTGCCCCACGCGCTGCCCGACGAGGCTCTCAACCTGGTGTCCACCAACCCGTGTGACCAGAGTCAAGTCAGACTGAAAGTTTGTATCATTTTATTGATTATATGATGGGACAACACTACGTGCCCCACGCGCTGCCCGACGAGGCTCTCAACCTGGTGTCCACCAACCCGTGTGACCAGAGTCAAGTCAGACTGAAAGTTTGTATCATTTTATTGATTATATGATGGGACAACACTACGTGCCCCACGCGCTGCCCGACGAGGCTCTCAACCTGGTGTCCACCAACCCGTGTGACCAGAGTCAAGTCAGACTGAAAGTTTGTATCATTTTATTGATTATATGATGGGACAACACTACGTGCCCCACGCGCTGCCCGACGAGGCTCTCAACCTGGTGTCCACCAACCCGTGTGACCAGAGTCAAGTCAGACTGAAAGTTTGTATCATTTTATTGATTATATGATGGGACAACACTACGTGCCCCACGCGCTGCCCGACGAGGCTCTCAACCTGGTGTCCACCAACCCGTGTGACCAGAGTCAAGTCAGACTGAAAGTTTGTATATTTTATTGATTATATGATGGGCACATTTTATTGATTATATGATGGGACAACACTACATTCCCCACGCGCTACCCGACGAGGCTCTCAACCTGGTGTCCACCAACCCGTGTGACCAGAGTCAAGTCAGACTGAAAGTTTGTATCATTTTATTGATTATATGATGGGACAACACTACGTGCCCCACGCGCTGCCCGACGAGGCTCTCAACCTGGTGTCCACCAACCCGTGTGACCAGAGTCAAGTCAGACTGAAAGTTTGTATCATTTTATTGATTATATGATGGGACAACACTACGTGCCCCACGCGCTGCCCGACGAGGCTCTCAACCTGGTGTCCACCAACCCGTGTGACCAGAGTCAAGTCAGACTGAAAGTTTGTATCATTTTATTGATTATATGATGGGACAACACTACGTGCCCCACGCGCTGCCCGACGAGGCTCTCAACCTGGTGTCCACCAACCCGTGTGACCAGAGTCAAGTCAGACTGAAAGTTTGTATCATTTTATTGATTATATGATGGGACAACACTACATTCCCCACGCGCTGCCCGGATGGGACAACACTACGTGCCCCACGCGCTGCCCGACGAGGCTCTCAACCTGGTGTCCACCAACCCGTGTGACCAGAGTCAAGTCAGACTGAAAGTTTGTATCATTTTATTGATTATCTATGCAAATAAATATAGTTCGTACGTGTTAAGAATGCAGTGAAGGCTTCGAATGCGACGCGCGATTTGATTGGTTAGGGAGCGGGGTTAGTCGACGAACAATGATGACTCACTGCATTTTTGACGCGAACGAACTAAAGTTACTATTGCCGTATGTTTGCCATTTACGGCCGAAACTTACCACCAGCCAGACGCAGACCAATTTAAAAAATCTTAATCGGTTCAGCCGGGAATCAAACCCAGGACCTCCGTCTCATAAATTTACTGCGCGTAACACTGTGTCATGGAAATCGTCACAAGTATTTTAGTATAAAATAAACATTACCCTCCTTTGCGCAGTCGGGTAATTATACGTGGTTCTTTGACGGCGGAGTGGCGCAGTGGGTGTGACCCTGCTTCTGCGTCCTAGGCTGTGGGTTCGATTCCCACATCTGGAAAATATTTATGTGATGAGCATAGATATTTTCCAGTGTCTGGGTGTTTATCTATATATTATAAGTATTTATGTATAATATATATAAAAATATTAATTAGTTATCATAGCACCCATAACACAAGCTACTTGCGAGTTTACTTTGGGGCTATATAGTGATGTGTGTAATTGTCCTATATTATTTATTTATTTTCAGATAACATTCCGTCGCACGCGGCGTCTCAGCGAGATGATCCACATATACAACGTTCTGTTCAAGCAAATCATGAAGGACCTCGAGCTGGTGCGCTTCGGACGACAGCACTTCAGCGAGCATTTGGCTGTCAAGATACCGCAGCACAAACTGGAAGTGTGGCCTGGGTAATATATCAGCTTTACTTTTACTGGATAGTGTCAACCACACTTTATATTATAATTAAGCTATTGTATAGCTTTTATCGCGGGCCTTGAGCGTGGAGACCGAATACAGAAATTTCGTAACGAAAAAACCTAACACCCCCTGAGTATTAAAAACATAATATCAAAAGCACAATTTCGGCAACAACGTCATCGGGGAACGTGGCTTAGCGGTTAGGCGCTGTAAGTGCCCAGATTGCCAGAGAGACACGAGTTCGAATCCCGTCGGTTCCAAATTTTTTTTTTCAAGCGTGATATTTCAAAAAGTCATTTTTTTTTTAATTTAATGACTTTTTGCAATATCGCACGCTTGAAAAAAAAATTGCGGAACCGACGGGATTCGAACCCGCGTCTCTGGCAATTCGGGCACTTAGAGCGCCTTACCGCTCGGCCACGGTCCCGATGACGTCGGAAGGTAAACATAAGTTGATAAAAAATGCTATGCAATAGCTTTACCGCGGCAGTCTCCGAGTGCCACACGTCTTTTTTATTATATATTTATTTATTTATTTATAATACATGGTCTAAAAACCATGCTCACTGCACCAGCCGCTTGAGACACTGACACTGCAAGATCTGCATGCAATGTTGTAAAATGTAAGAGATCAATCGCTGATCGTTTACATAATTAGCCATTAGCATATTAATACTATACTTAGGGTCAGCGCTAAAAAGTGTCCGAACCAAAAGAGAGCTAAAACGCGAAAAAGATTTCTAATCGCATTCAGTCTCATATTAGCTTACTGAGAGAATACACGTCAATAATGTTTTAGAGAACTACGACTGCATAGAGTTATTTTGTTGTCTAATATTTGAATTTTTTAAATCCTTCTTTTTTGAATTGAAAATAATTTTTATTAATGATATTAATCAAAGAAGTTTTACCATAATGGTAAAATGGAACCCAGTTGTAAAATGTTTTTAACGATGACATAAAGTCATTAAATTTTGCTTTTTCAGTAATGTAGTCTGGTAACTTGTTATATATTTTTATGCACATATGGTGCTATCATTGACATATTAATAGTTAGTAGTATGGACTTCGGGTGTAATGCAAAATTCACGACAAAACTGTCCCGAGATATCTTATATATACTAGAATGTATTTCTATAAACAAACTAAAACATTGTAATATATGTCTTATAGTATTGTTATACAGTCTAATTTGCAACGGTCTAATTGCTTGCAACAAGTAATCAGCTTTGACTGACAGTTGCCATGGCTGCCTTTTTTTAACATAGCAGCTTCTCGTGAAAATAGCACATAAATGGTGTGAAGTAGCAGTAGGTAGCTTTGATTTTTTTTGGGATCTTTAAACTATATATTATATCATATTTACAGCAAACTTTAAATGTATCAGTAACTAAAATAAATACAAAATAGGTCACTGTTTTAAATAACTGTTCCAAATTTCATGTATATAATTCTTATAGTTATCAAAATAATCGAGTGTGAAGGACCGACGGACGTAAGGGTTTCATTTTACCATTATGGTAAAACTTCTTTAATTAATATTCATGACATTAAAAATAAAAGTTTGTTAGTTAAAATTATTTTTAATTCAAAAATGAAGGAATCAAAAAATCAAATATTAAACAACATAATTGTTTTTTAATTAATCTGTTTGAAAATATATTTTAGTTACGTAACGGCTGTGGATGAATACGAAGGCGGTCTGATGCTGACGCTGGACTCCACGCATCGAGTGCTGAGGACGCAGAAGGTCTCGACTCTCATACAGGAGACCATACAGGCCGAGGGCGCTAACTGGAAGAACGCTTTGACTGACATTCTGATCGGGAACTCGGTTATGACCACTTACAACAACAAACTGTTTCGGTGAGGATTTTAAATTTTTTATACAAGTGGACATAAGTTAGTCATATCAGCTTATCGCCTCCGAAAAGTACAAAAATCATTAGTAGGATTTGGTGAACTCTTCTACAATTACGTGCCTAATTCAGTTTTAGATCTGCCATTGCATAAGTTTAAACAATGTATTAAAACTCACTTACTGAGTCAAGGTTATTATACTGTTGATGAATTTTTCGTCTTAATAAAGGTTCCTTAAATTTGGCCTAAATATATATGTCGAAAGAAATTCAGACATAGTTAGTAAAATAATAGGGTAAGCCTTTGTATTTAGAGTTTATAACTAACCCACAAATAGATAACTGAAAGAATAATTAACAGCAACTTAATTAACAGTGAATTACTACTGGCAAATTATGGTATTGCAATGATACGTAACGTCTCGTGTTAATTAATGTAACCCCAAGACACCGCAACTCAAGCTGAGAGTAATAATTAATTCGTTTGCACAAATTAATTACCCGAGTTGTCTAGGTTAAACGATATGTAAAGTACAACGTCTGCACCGCGCCACGCCAGAGCCTAGACTGCCCACCTCCTTTTATACAAGTTAGAATAACTCAAGTAGTGGTAGTAGTGGGGTGAGTGGGGGTATCGAACGATGCGTAGCTGGTGCACGTGCAGTTCACAGACTTCTCTCTAGTCGCGTACGATGACGCAGGCGCCGTCATATATATATATATATATATATATATACTTATAAAAATTACGTTTCTTTCAGTGTGGACAGCATAGATGACACTATGAACCCACTGTCGACGTTTGACAAAAACGAGAAAGGACAGATCGTGAAAATAAGCTATGTGGAGTACTACAAGAAGAACTATGGCATTGATATTATGGACACCGCGCAGCCGATGTTGATCTCGAGGTTTGTTATAAATTTATTATATTAATTATTGTTACTTTTTATGCAAATGTTGATTGAATATTATTTTTAAAATATTCAAATTTTATTGAGTTTTATGTATTTTTTATTGATATAGAATACAATAAGGAACTTAGCTAATTTATCCACAAATCATCCACACATACGCGAGCGTGCGTGCGTGCGTGCGCATATGCATGCACGCACGCGCGCATTAGTAAATTATAACTGTAAATGTTTACATTTATTTTTGAAGACCTTTGTGGTGGATTTAGAGGTCCTGGATTCGGTTTCCCGGTGGCCTGATTTTCTCAATTGGTCCAAGTCTGGGAGGCTTCTGTCGTGGTTAGTTACCACTCTGCATGCAAAATCGTACCGTAATGTGATTTAGCGTTCCAGTACGATCTTGCAGAAACGGAAAGGGTTGTGGGTTTCATTTTACTATCGAGCGTAGACTGCGCTGCTCGAATGCGAGTTGGCGGGCTTAGGAAAATAATGTTTTATTTATTTATGATCATTATCAGCTGTTGTTACCGGGACCGACGGCGTGCTCTCCAAGGCACGGTTGTATGGCCACCAACTTCCCGACTCCGGACCTGGAATCAACTCATTTCTTGGATATGTGGTTATTACATGGTACAAAACGTTTTAGTTCCTCATTTCTGATTCGAACTGCCAAATTATCGTTTCCCCTACCACCTGTGTGTATCTTCAAGATTGAATAGGCACCTTCTACCACCAGTGGGGCAGTTGCGAGTTTTTCACCGATCGACTGCGTAAAAACGTACTCACTCGTAACGTCAAATTATATAGAAAAAAAGTATTTACTCTCACTATAACTAGATGGCGCTACTCCAATTCTATATAAAATTTGCGTTTACTGTTTTCGATATCGATGCGGTAAAATCTTACACTACGCGCACAGATGAGATCGTGACTAAGCGAAAAGCTTATTTCATGTTTAAAAAAATCCATTTGTTTAATTTAGAGAAACCAAGAAGATGCCAGGCTCTGAACAGAAGACGGACTTCATGATATGCCTCGTGCCAGAGCTGTGCCAGCTCACCGGCCTGTCCGACGCGCAGCGGCAGGACTTCCGGCTGATGAAGGACGTCGCCACCTACACGCGCATCACGCCCAACCAGAGGCACGCCGCTTTCAAAAAGGTATTTCAATCTCCCCTAATTATATATATGACGGCGCCTGCGTCATCGTACACGACTAGAAAGAAGTCTGTGAACTGCACGTGCACCAGCTACGCCCTCTTGCGGCTGCGCATCGTTCGATACCCCCACTCACCCCACTACTTGAGTCATTCTAAGTTGTATAAAAGGAGCGGGTCTACAACTGGTTGGCAGTCTTGGCTCTGGCGTGGCGCAGTGCAGACGTTGTACTTTGCTTATCGCTTAACCTAGACAACTCTGATAATTAATTTGTGCAAACTAATTAATTATTACTCTCGGCCTGAGACGCAGTGTTTTGGGGTTGCCATAATAAACACAAGACGTTACGTATCATTGTAATACCATAATTTGCCAGTAGTAATTCACTGTTAATTAAGTTGCTGTTAATTATTCTCTCAGTTATCTATTTGTGATTTAGTTATAATTACTCTAAATTCAAAGGCTTACCCTATTATTTTATTCACTATGTCTGACCCTCTTTCGACATATATTTAATTTTAAGTTTCCGACTTTAACTATCACCATTACTTTTCATAATCTAAAACTTGACGATTCAAAATAATCATAAAGATTTCATTGGATAAACATATTTTAAGTTTGAGTTTTTGAGTTTAATACCTTTGAGCCCTCAGCTTCTATACAACCGTATACGGTCCCGCGCTAGCAAATCACTTCAAACTCTTTTTTGTAAGTGATAGGGTAAACTTTCGTTTGGACGATTGACAAGTGGAATAATTATTTAAATAAATTAAATACGAATGACATAATGTAAGGGGTTAAGCGAGCAATTATATCATACTACTCGATCAAATTAACTCGGCACCAGATCGGAATGCGACCCCCTTCCCGATTCCCCGCGCGCTCTACCGCTGTCGCCCGCGAGCGGTAGTAGGGTTACCGACGTCACCGTGGTCACTGGATATTCGTCCGCTCTTATATGTAGTCATTTAGTTGTTATCAGTGTATTTGGTTGTTAAATATCATTGCTGTTGATATAAAGTTACTTATTATTGTTATTCAATCGTAGCAATGGGTAAAACCCTACGTAGAGAACGACGCAATTTGAATTTAAAAGTAATGTAGTTTTTTGTACGAAAAAAAAAACAAATCTATTACTTTTAAGAACTGTCATACTTTACATTGATTCATACTGAGCAGCCTTGAGCAAATTTAGAAAATTTACTTGTGCTGGAAATAATTAAAACCAGGACCCCCTTTTTCATGAATTTTTAATAGTGTCTATATTGTAGCATTTAACATTGTTAAATATTTTAAAAATGAATGTTAATAAAAATGACAGAAAATAATTTAACTAATAAACATTGTATTATCATATAAATATACTTTTAATTTTTGCCAACCCTATTATAAGCTATATCCATTTTTCGTAAAAAAGGGTTACTAACTTTTTTTTTTATTTTTTGAGATTTTTTTTGCAATAACCTGTTTACCACGAGGGCGAAGTCGCGGGCTGGTACTTTATAGATAACTATTTCTTTTTACAGTTCATTAGAAACGTTATGGAAAACGAAAGTGCAAGGGACCGCCTGAAAGGCTGGGGGCTGAGCTTAGCTCCTGAAACCGTCAACATCACGGCGAGGACTTTGCCGCCGGAGACTTTGCAGTTCGGCAACAACATCAGAGTGCCGGGCAAACCCAACGCTGACTGGGGCTTCGACGCGTGCAGGAACGCGGTCATGCAAGCCGTCGATATCCTGAGATGGGTCGTCTTGTATACCGATCGAGATAAGAACGTTACTAATGTAAGTGTCTTAGGACTTTGCGCTGTAGACTTTGTAGCTTGGCAACAGCAATGCGTGCAGGAACGCGGTCATGCAAGCCGTCGATATCCTGAGATGGGTCGTCTTGTATACCGATCGAGATAAGAACGTTACTAATGTAAGTGTCTTAGGACTTTGCGCTGTAGACTTTGTAGCTTGGCAACAGCAACGCGTTCAAACAAGCCGTCGATATCCTGAGATGGGTCGTCTTGTATACCGATCGAGATAAGAACGTTACTAATGTAAGTGTCTCAGGACTTTGCGCTGTAGACTTTGTAGCTTGGCAACAGCAACGCGTTCAAACAAGCCGTCGATATCCTGAGATGGGTCGTCTTGTATACCGATCGAGATAAGAACGTTACTAATGTAAGTGTCTTAGGACTTTGCGCTGTAGACTTTGTAGCTTGGCAACAGCAATGCGTGCAGGAACGCGGTCATGCAAGCCGTCGATATCCTGAGATGGGTCGTCTTGTATACCGATCGAGATAAGAACGTTACTAATGTAAGTGTCTTAGGACTTTGCGCTGTAGACTTTGTAGCTTGGCAACAGCAACGCGTTCAAACAAGCCGTCGATATCCTGAGATGGGTCGTCTTGTATACCGATCGAGATAAGAACGTTACTAATGTAAGTGTCTTAGAACTTTGCGCTGTAGACTTTGTAGCTTGGCAACAGCAACGCGTTCAAACAAGCCGTCGATATCCTGAGATGGGTCGTCTTGTATACCGATCGAGATAAGAACGTTACTAATGTAAGTGTCTCAGGACTTTGCGCTGTAGACTTTAGCTTGACAACAGCAATGCGTGCAGGATCGCGGTAATGCAAGCCTAAATTAAAACTAAAACTATAATAATTTTTTAAGCTGCCTATTACGATTTGGTTTCAGGATTTCATCGATACAATGAAGCGATGTAGCGGCCCGATGGGTATAACCATCGCCAGACCGGACCTCATACGTTTGCCGAACGATCGCGTGGACAGCTACGTCATGGCGCTCAAAAAGTGCATCACTTCCCATCTGCAGCTCGTCGTGGCAATATCGCCGTCTATGAGGGACGACAGATATTCGGCTATCAAGAGAATCTGCTGCGCTGAGAACCCTATACCGTCTCAGGTAAGTGCATCTCTTCCCAACTGCAACTTGTGGCAATATCGCCGTCTATGAGGGACGACAGATATTCGGCTATCAAGAGAATCTGCTGCGCTGAGAACCCTATACCGTCTCAGGTAAGTGCACCTCTTCCCAACTGCTACTTGTGGCAATATCGCCGTCTATGAGGGACGACAGATATTCGGCTATCAAGAGAATCTGCTGCGCTGAGAACCCTATACCGTCTCAGGTAAGTGCATCTCTTCCCAACTGCAACTTGTGGCAATATCGCCGTCTATGAGGGACGACAGATATTCGGCTATCAAGAGAATCTGCTGCGCTGAGAACCCTATACCGTCTCAGGTAAGTGCATCTCTTCCCAACTGCAACTTGTGGCAATATCGCCGTCTATGAGGGACGACAGATATTCGGCTATCAAGAGAATCTGCTGCGCTGAGAACCCTATACCGTCTCAGGTAAGTGCATCTCTTCCCAACTGCAACTTGTGGCAATATCGCCGTCTATGAGGGACGACAGATATTCGGCTATCAAGAGAATCTGCTGCGCTGAGAACCCTATACCGTCTCAGGTAAGTGCATCTCTTCCCAACTGCAACTTGTGGCAATATCGCCGTCTATGAGGGACGACAGATATTCGGCTATCAAGAGAATCTGCTGCGCTGAGAACCCTATACCGTCTCAGGTAAGTGCATCTCTTCCCAACTGCAACTTGTGGCAATATCGCCGTCTATGAGGGACGACAGATATTCGGCTATCAAGAGAATCTGCGGCGCTGAGAACCCTATACCGTCTCAGGTAAGTGCATCTCTTCCCAACTGCAACTTGTGGCAATATCGCCGTCTATGAGGGACGACAGATATTCGGCTATCAAGAGAATCTGCTGCGCTGAGAACCCTATACCGTCTCAGGTAAGTGCATCTCTTCCCAACTGCAACTTGTGGCAATATCGCCGTCTATGAGGGACGAGAGATATTCGGCTATCAAGAGAATCTGCTGCGCTGAGAACCCTATACCGTCTCAGGTAAGTGCATCTCTTCCCAACTGCAACTGCTATACCGTCTCAGGTAAGTGCATCTCTTCCCAACTGCAACTTGTGGCAATATCGCCGTCTATGAGGGACGAGAGATATTCGGCTATCAAGAGAATCTGCTGCGCTGAGAACCCTATACCGTCTCAGGTAAGTGCATCTCTTCCCAACTGCAACTTGTGGCAATATCGCCGTCTATGAGGGACGACAGATATTCGGCTATCAAGAGAATCTGCTGCGCTGAGAACCCTATACCGTCTCAGGTAAGTGCATCTCTTCCCAACTGCAACTTGTGGCAATATCGCCGTCTATGAGGGACGACAGATATTCGGCTATCAAGAGAATCTGCTGCGCTGAGAACCCTATACCGTCTCAGGTAAGTGCATCTCTTCCCAACTGCTGAGAACCCTATACCGTCTCAGGTAAGTGCATCTCTTCCCAACTGCAACTTGTGGCAATATCGCCGTCTATGAGGGACGACAGATATTCGGCTATCAAGAGAATCTGCTGCGCTGAGAACCCTATACCGTCTCAGGTAAGTGCATCTCTTCCCAACTGCAACTTGTGGCAATATCGCCGTCTATGAGGGACGACAGATATTCGGCTATCAAGAGAATCTGCTGCGCTGAGAACCCTATACCGTCTCAGGTAAGTGCATCTCTTCCCAACTGCAACTTGTGGCAATATCGCCGTCTATGAGGGACGACAGATATTCGGCTATCAAGAGAATTGCATCTCTTCCCAACTGCAACTTGTGGCAATATCGCCGTCTATGAGGGACGACAGATATTCGGCTATCAAGAGAATCTGCTGCGCTGAGAACCCTATACCGTCTCAGGTAAGTGCATCTCTTCCCAACTGCAACTTGTGGCAATATCGCCGTCTATGAGGGACGACAGATATTCGGCTATCAAGAGAATCTGCTGCGCTGAGAACCCTATACCGTCTCAGGTAAGTGCATCTCTTCCCAACTGCAACTTGTGGCAATATCGCCGTCTATGAGGGACGACAGATATTCGGCTATCAAGAGAATCTGCTGCGCTGAGAACCCTATACCGTCTCAGGTAAGTGCATCTCTTCCCAACTGCAACTTGTGGCAATATCGCCGTCTATGAGGGACGACAGATATTCGGCTATCAAGAGAATCTGCTGCGCTGAGAACCCTATACCGTCTCAGGTAAGTGCATCTCTTCCCAACTGCAACTTGTGGCAATATCGCCGTCTATGAGGGACGACAGATATTCGGCTATCAAGAGAATCTGCTGCGCTGAGAACCCTATACCGTCTCAGGTAAGTGCATCTCTTCCCAACTCATGCAACTTGTGGCAATATCGCCGTCTATGAGGGACGACAGATATTCGGCTATCAAGAGAATCTGCTGCGCTGAGAACCCTATACCGTCTCAGGTAAGTGCATCTCTTCCCAACTGCAACTTGTGGCAATATCGCCGTCTATGAGGGACGACAGATATTCGGCTATCAAGAGAATCTGCTGCGCTGAGAACCCTATACCGTCTCAGGTAAGTGCATCTCTTCCCAACTGCAACTTGTGGCAATATCGCCGTCTATGAGGGACGACAGATATTCGGCTATCAAGAGAATCTGCTGCGCTGAGAACCCTATACCGTCTCAGGTAAGTGCATCTCTTCCCAACTGCAACTTGTGGCAATATCGCCGTCTATGAGGGACGACAGATATTCGGCTATCAAGAGAATCTGCTGCGCTGAGAACCCTATACCGTCTCAGGTAAGTGCATCTCTTCCCAACTGCAACTTGTGGCAATATCGCCGTCTATGAGGGACGACAGATATTCGGCTATCAAGAGAATCTGCTGCGCTGAGAACCCTATACCGTCTCAGGTAAGTGCATCTCTTCCCAACTGCAACTTGTGGCAATATCGCCGTCTATGAGGGACGACAGATATTCGGCTATCAAGAGAATCTGCTGCGCTGAGAACCCTATACCGTCTCAGGTAAGTGCATCTCTTCCCAACTGCAACTTGTGGCAATATCGCCCTGCTGCGCTGAGAACCCTATACCGTCTCAGGTAAGGCAGCTCTTCCCATTCGGCTATCAAGAGAATCTGCTGCGCTGAGAACCCTATACCGTCTCAGGTAAGTGCATCTCTTCCCAACTGCAACTTGTGGCAATATCGCCGTCTATGAGGGACGACAGATATTCGGCTATCAAGAGAATCTGCTGCGCTGAGAACCCTATACCGTCTCAGGTAAGTGCATCTCTTCCCAACTGCAACTTGTGGCAATATCGCCGTCTATGAGGGACGACAGATATTCGGCTATCAAGAGAATCTGCTGCGCTGAGAACCCTATACCGTCTCAGGTAAGTGCATCTCTTCCCAACTGCAACTTGTGGCAATATCGCCGTCTATGAGGGACGACAGATATTCGGCTATCAAGAGAATCTGCTGCGCTGAGAACCCTATACCGTCTCAGGTAAGTGCATCTCTTCCCAACTGCAACTTGTGGCAATATCGCCGTCTATGAGGGACGACAGATATTCGGCTATCAAGAGAATCTGCTGCGCTGAGAACCCTATACCGTCTCAGGTAAGTGCATCTCTTCCCAACTGCAACTTGTGGCAATATCGCCGTCTATGAGGGACGACAGATATTCGGCTATCAAGAGAATCTGCTGCGCTGAGAACCCTATACCGTCTCAGGTAAGTGCATCTCTTCCCAACTGCAACTTGTGGCAATATCGCCGTCTATGAGGGACGACAGATATTCGGCTATCAAGAGAATCTGCTGCGCTGAGAACCCTATACCGTCTCAGGTAAGTGCATCTCTTCCCAACTGCAACTTGTGGCAATATCGCCGTCTATGAGGGACGACAGATATTCGGCTATCAAGAGAATCTGCTGCGCTGAGAACCCTATACCGTCTCAGGTAAGTGCATCTCTTCCCAACTGCAACTTGTGGCAATATCGCCGTCTATGAGGGACGACAGATATTCGGCTATCAAGAGAATCTGCTGCGCTGAGAACCCTATACCGTCTCAGGTAAGTGCATCTCTTCCCAACAGCAACTTGTGGCAATATCGCCGTCTATGAGGGACGACAGATATTCGGCTATCAAGAGAATCTGCTGCGCTGAGAACCCTATACCGTCTCAGGTAAGTGCATCTCTTCCCAACTGCAACTTGTGGCAATATCGCCGTCTATGAGGGACGACAGATATTCGGCTATCAAGAGAATCTGCTGCGCTGAGAACCCTATACCGTCTCAGGTAAGTGCATCTCTTCCCAACTGCAACTTGTGGCAATATCGCCGTCTATGAGGACGAAAATATCGCCGAGAGGACGACAGATATTCGGCTATCAAGAGAATCTGCTGCGCTGAGAACCCTATACCGTCTCAGGTAAGTGCATCTCTTCCCAACTGCAACTTGTGGCAATATCGCCGTCTATGAGGGACGACAGATATTCGGCTATCAAGAGAATCTGCTGCGCTGAGAACCCTATACCGTCTCAGGTAAGTGCATCTCTTCCCAACTGCAACTTGTGGCAATATCGCCGTCTATGAGGGACGACAGATATTCGGCTATCAAGAGAATCTGCTGCGCTGAGAACCCTATACCGTCTCAGGTAAGTGCATCTCTTCCCAACTGCAACTTGTGGCAATATCTATACTTGATTTTTTCTTCTTTCAGTTTGAAAATATGTACCGGATGTGCATATTCTGAACAACTTTATGTTTAGAATCATTTTTGTTTCAACAATAAAATTAAAAATGTTAGGGTGTTTTGCGCAAATTACACCCACTTCCGGTGGACCTAAGTCAACCGGAAGTAGCTGCTAAGAACACTTCTCAATCTTTTCCTTATAAGGATATGTCATCATATCGGGGATCGGCCGAGCCGTTTGGGAGTTGTAAGGAAACATATAAATAGTTCGGACAGATAGACAGACAACAAGAATTTAAAGCATTCGGTAGAAATGCATAAACACAACGACCACCGTGGCGCAGTGGTATGCTCGGTGGATTCATAAGAAGTTCGATTCCCGGCGGGGCAGATTGAGATTTTTCTTGATTTTGGTTTGGCTTTCGCCGTGACTAATCACTACCTACCGACAAAGACGTACCGCTAAACGATTTAGCGTTCCGGAACGATATCGTGTAGAAACCGAAAGGGGTGCGGATTTCGTCCTACTCCTAACAAGTTAGCCCGCTTCCATCTTGGATTGCATCACCACTTAACATTAGGTGTGATAGCAGTCAAGGGTCAACTTGTTGTCTATAAAAAACACTAAAATTGTAACTCATAACATTCAGGTGATCAATGCTCGCACGATATCTAATAGTCAGAAGATCAGAGCAATCACTCAGAAGATATTGCTGCAAATCAACTGCAAGCTGGGAGGCACGCTGTGGAACGTCAACATCCCCTGCAAGAGCACCATGGTCGTCGGCATCGACACCTACCACGAGGGGAATCTGAAGAAGCAAAGTGTTTTCGGTGAGTATTCATGCTTTTTTAAAATCTTTTTTTTTATATTGACTACAAGTTGGCTCTTGACTGCTATCACAGCTGATGTTAAGTGACGATGCAATCTAAGATGGAAGTGGGCTAACTTGTAAGGAGTAGAATGAAAACCACACCCCTTTCGGTTTCTACACGACATCGTACTGGAATGCTAAATCGCTTGGCGATACGTCTTTGTCAGGTGAAAGCCTTCCACCAGCCAGACCTAGACAAATTAAGAAAAATCCCAATCTACCCCGCCGGGAATCGAACCCAGGACCTCCGTCTTATGAATCCACCGCGCATACCACTGCGCCACATAGGCCGTCAAAAAATAGTATAGTAAAAACGAATGATGAAAGATGATGGCGACAATGTTTTTCCGCCAGCTTTCGTCGCGTCGTACAACCAGTCGATGACGCAGTGGTTCTCTCGCGCGATGTTCCAAGAGCGGGGCCAGGAGCTGGGCGACTGCTGCAAGTACTGCGTCGTGGAGGCGCTCAAACACTACCTGCACGTCAACGGAGCGCTGCCGCAGAGGATCATCATTTACAGGTTAACTGGCTTCTCTTATTTATTTATTTTAACAACTTTATACTGTCTGATAAAGTCAAGAATAGTACGATACGAGAAAAGTGTAGTGTAAAGAAGATGTAGTGACTAAAATTGAGAAAGGGATGCTTAAATGGTTTGGGCAGAGAGAATGGATGAAAGAAGATTAACAAAAGAGATTTATGAGGCGAGGTTGAATGGAAATGTTGGAAGGGGCAGGCCTAGGTGAATGTCCCTGGACCAAATTTAGGACATTTCAATTAATGGCCCTAGCTTTAATGAAACTATGAAAGCATTAATAAGAGTGGAAGAAACTAAGGAAGTATGTATGCAAGGACCATAGCAAATGGAGGGATATAGTCTTTGCCAACCCATATGGGAACGAGGCGTGGCGCTATGTATTATCATCATTATCAGCCTATAAACGACCCACTACACAGGGCCAGGCCTCCCTCCTTATAGGAGAGGGGATATGAGCGTCGACCCACCATGCTGCTCCAATGCGGGTTGGCGGGCTCAGGGTGATAATGTTTCATTTATTAACGATCACTATCAGATGATGATGACAGTAACCGGGACCGACGGCTTAACGTGCTCTCCAAGGCACGGGGGTGTAACACCACCAACTTACCGACTTCGGGCTGAGAATTTCATAGAAGAATGAAAAGCTCAGAATTATTCCGTGACCCGACCCAGGATTCGAACCCAGGACCTCGTGATCGAAGCCAGATAGGCTAACCACTAGACCAACGAGGCAGTGATGCTATGTATGTATCCTTACTAATATTATAAAGGGGAAAGTTTGTATGTATGGATGTATGGATGTTTGTTACTTTTTCACGCAAAAACTACTGAATGGATTTTGATGAAACTTCACAATAATATAGGTTACATATCAGAATAACACATAGGCTACATTTTATACCGAAATTCCCACGGGAACGAGAACTACGCGGGTGAAACCGCGGGCGTCCTCTAGTGTATTATATTAGAGTTGAATGAATACAGGGACGGAGTGGGCGATGGGCAACTGGCTCTGCTGAGGGACTACGAGATCCGTCAGATGCAGATCCACATAACGGGCTACGAGCAGAACTACCGGCCGCTGATCTCCTACATCGTGGTGCAGAAGAGGATCAACACGAGGATCTTCCTCCGCCAGGGGCACGAGTTCGCCAACCCCAACCCCGGCACCGTCGTCGACCACTGCATCACGAGACGCGACTGGTGAGAACAGCGTCTCTGTTCGTTCGCGTTGAGAATGCAGTGAGCGCTCCACCTGACCAATCAAATCTTATCAAACAATAAGGTCAACTTCACAGTCACCAGTTAAAGATTATAGCTTTGAACGTGACGCGCGATTTGATTAGTTAGGGGGCGGGCATCGTAGTGCAGAACAGTGATATCAACACGAGGATCCGCCAGGGGCATGATACAATGATTTTTGAAATGGTCTTTTCACGACCTTTCATTTGATACCCATTGCTAAGATAAGAAAAAATTGCACACCCCCCCTCTTTTCTAATTACAGCCGCCATTTTGAACATTTATATTTTTTAATTTTAATGTCAAAATCTGTCCAGCCGTTTAGGCTGTAGCACATGCTAAATAAATGGACATACGTACATACGCCCGAAAAACATTACTCTCCTCCTGACACAGTCGGCTAAAACCTCAAAAAAATCTTTTACAGGTACGACTTCTTAATAGTGTCACAAAAGGTGAACCAAGGCACAGTGACGCCCACCCACTACATAGTGGTGCACGACGACAGCGGCATGACGCCCGACCAGTGCCAGCGGCTCACCTACAAGCTGTGCCACCTGTACTACAACTGGCCGGGCACGGTGCGCGTGCCGGCGCCGTGCCAGTACGCGCACAAGCTCGCCTACCTCGTCGGCCAGAACATGCGCGTGATGCCCTCGAATAAATTAGATGATAAGCTGTTCTTCTTGTAAATCGTGATATTCCAAACTGACAATAAAAAAACATATTTTTAAGTTTCAAAGGAGAATGCCGTTTTTTGTATGTCACTCCGCCTAAATTATTGCACGTCAATCAAACTCACGGCAATAGATTGGAAATGTGTTTAGGGTTATGGAATTACCAAATTACAAGGACAGGATTGTATAATCTTCTTCTTCGAGTGCCTCTCCGATTAGCGAAGGTTGACAGTCAGCTTCGTAAATTCCTCTCTTTCTCTCGCGAGGCGCAATAATTGCGCGGCACTCGCGATTCTGGTCCACTCTCTGATGTTCCACAACCAAGACTTCTTTCTGCGAACAACCTCTTCCACCGGCAACTTTTACTATCAAAATGAGTATCACTCGTGTCGTAGCACGTGCCCCAAATACGCATCTTTTCCCATCTTGACGGTCTGCAAAAGTTCACGCTTCTGATTCATGTATGATACTGTGTTGTATGATATTCTGACTTAATTTTCTAAATATTTTGGACTTATTCTTTTGCAAGTCATTAATTAGGTAGCATTTAAAAATCTATATGCTAATGCTATGAATGCCATGGAACGTCGCTTTTCCTAATGTTGAAGGTAACCTTAATAAACAGCGGTAGCAACGCTTTGACCATGTTAGCGTTTCTGCCTACAGAACTATACAGTACTTTTGACTTAAATAACTTGAGCCCCTATTCAACAAGTCATAACTAAAATTAATTTTGCTTAATAGATAGATTTAGATTCAGATTTTTAAATCTGATTTTTGTTAATATTTATTTTTACATAAAACTGGTTGGTGTGCGCAATAGGCGGATTTCGGCATTCTCCTTTCAATCTGCAGGTTGTTCCGTAAATAATGAATCTAACTTAAATGATAAGTCATCTAATTACCTAAAACTAACAAGTTCTATTTTTTTGGACTTTTTATTTTTTTCTGCCTAAATGCCTCATCACTTGCCATCAGATGTGTTTGCAGTGAAGGGGTAACTTTTAATAAATAAAAATACATATTGTTCCGCTCTATTATTTTACAAGGCTATTTTAACTTTCGAAATCTTAGGTAATAAGTGACATGTGTCAATTGACTGATTACTGATATAAATAGATAGGACAGCTAGTTGCAGTGCTACGTTATGTTAATAATTGTCATATCATCTTTTTATTAATAATAAAATAGATATAGTTGACGCTAGTAAATTGTCGTTTCTGCTGAGGTATATTTTTATACACAGCGCAAAATAAAATCTTGTGTTTTTGGATTACAGTAATACCCCGCTTTACGCGAAGGATACGTTCCGGAAAAATCGCGTTAACTGAAATCGCGTATATCGAAGTATATGATTAAACATAGTCAACTTTAGGTTCAAGCCCATTTCTCTCACAGTAGAATTTGACTAATGGTCAAAAAGTATTAGAATACCATTCTTGAAAAATTTCTCGTGTACCCACGCCTTTCTGTTTGACCGCTACACAACTGGTAGACTTGTTTTGTCTGTCTCGCATTGTACGGGGGTTTTCTGAAGTGGGGACTATGTTTATACGCACTCTTTCGCGTAATGCGAGGCATTTGAGAACGAAATTTGAAACCACGTATAACGGGGTCGCGTAAAGCAAGGGTATTACTGTATTTGGTTGGTGTATTTGGCTATTGGGCAAATGCCCGTATTCAGATATGAAATTAAAGTGTACAACAATTGTATTAGGTAGGTAGGTAGGTATATGTAATTTATAACGTATAAATGTTTCGATGTGCCTGTTAGTTAATTAGTCTATTTTTTCTTTACGGACACGAAAATGACAACTAGAAATGTAATACTTGTGTTTTCATAAAGAAAAATGGATCTACAATTTCTACGTGTATGTCGGGGTAGTATCATGACAGCCTGTCGGGGTAGTATCATGACAGCCTGTCGGGGTAGTATCATGATAGCCTGTCGGGGTAGTATCATGACAGCCTGTCGGGGTAGTATCATGACAGCCTGTCGGGGTAGTATCATGATAGCCTGTCGGGGTAGTATCATGACAGCCTGTCGGGGTAGTATCATGACAGCTTGTCGGGGTAGTATCATGACAGCCACTCGGCATATCAGTCGAGAGTGTTCTTAGCTATGTTTGGTGGAAATTTTCATCGTTCTGCATACAAAATAATTTTAATTTGTTATTTTAACTTTTTCTTTTTTTAATAAATTGCATTTTCTTTTGAGGAGGTTTCCAATCATGAACTCTTTTACTTTCTAAAACCTCCGAGGGGTCATCCGTAACAATATCTGTCCAGACAATTATTGTATCATGTCTCATACACCCGGTATTGATAACACTAAATGTTATGAATGTTTCTGCAGAACACGTGGCGCTTGATGGCAAAAATATAAGTAGAGGTACTTAACACATCTCTAGACATGATCTGTCACAAAAAGCCTTTAAATATAACTACTCTATAAGTTTTTTTTGTATACGGGTAAAACGTATAATATTAAACAATAAAATTAGAAATATAAATTACCTACATACTATATAGTCGTTTTATATTTTTATAAAATCGAATAGTGTATTTTAAGTACTTCTGTACTTTATGGCACATTTCTCAAATTTTAAATCTCATGTTTGCTCAAATTTTAGGCAGTTGGCATTTAAGTTGAAGCTCTTATTTAAAATCGTTTAATCTGTATAAAAGTAAATTAAAATAGAAAATGTGCCATAAGGTACTTTGGTTTAAATCAAGAGATTTTTCATCTTTTTATAATAATGTTAAGATTGTTCAGTGAGAAAAGTTTATTCGGTAAATGAATGTTTATTATAGTTCTTTCCTGTAAAGAATGCAGTGAGTCATCATTATTCGCAGACTACCCTCACTCTCTAACCAATCAAATCGCGCGTCGCGTTCTAAGCTATGCTTTCAACTGGTCACTGTAAACTCAACCTTGTAATTTGAAAAGTTTTTATATAGAGCGGGGCTAGGCTGGCACTCACTGCATTCTTAATACGAATGAACTAGTCCTATGTGCGTTATCATAACATTTGTCCAATTGTGATAAAACTTTAATGGCGTATGTATTCTTTAAAGTGATGTGGGGTAAAAGATACTGTCAAATATAAATTGTTTTTATAGATAATAATAATAAATTAGAAGTTGATTGAAGTATTAATTTTTTGTTCATAGATTTTATGTAAGGCCCTTATTCTACCAGCCTTTTAAGAGCGTCAGTGTTCCTTCAACATATGTTTATTGGCAAGAAGTACAATCACGTACATTTTGGAACAACCTGTATGGCAAATTTAAATGTATTCTTTTTTTTTACCTCAATATTAAGTTATAACAAGCCTCTCTTCCGTAGGCAGTTTCTTGCATTCGAAAATATTTATAAAATTCAGATTCGTTATTTTTAATAACATAACATGAATATATACTTAAATCCACAAAAAAATCAATAATTTTATTATTTGCTTTCCAAATTTGTAATTCACTTTGCGTCACATTTTTCAGGAACACATTAGCGACGCAAAGCGTGTATTTAAAATTGTTGTTATAAACTATTTATGCATATAACAATAATTTTTATCTTTTTCTTTGTGTGCCGCCATATTTTGAAATTATTAAATATGTGCCGCAACAAAAAAAAGGTTGAGAGTCACTGCGTTGAAGGGACGCTGACGCTCGCAAAACGCTGGTGCAATAGGGGCCTAACTGTAGTATATAGATACAACAGTCAATGTATAAATCCAGTCAGTAGCTTTATTTTGCAGCGAGGCATGCTCACAGCTGTGATAATATAAAGCCGGTTAGTGCTTATACATGATGCATGTTACTTGCGCAAGTAGCTCGCGTGATATCTTCAAAGTTATTTACACGTTGCATTTAACTTGCGCAAACTGCACGCACATGTTCAAGTACCAATTTGACGTTAATAAGCTATCTTAGTTTAAAATAATAAGTAAGAACTTCTAATTATAAATACTGTCTTTACTTTTTTTTATCTTTAAGTAATTTTGAATTACTACAAAAGTATTATTAGACATTTCGCGGACTTTGCTGTACTTTACATTTGAACAAAATAAACAAGTGATTTTTAGTAGTTTTAAGATTATTATACCGTTGGTAGTTACTTACTGACAGACTTGACTTTTCAAAAGTGCTTGTATAAAAGTCTACTTGACATTAATTGTTTTTTGGTTTGATTATTAAAAAATGTAGAAAAGAAGATGGGCTGTTTATTGAACGTAGAACACAGAAGTAACTGTGCGTTCTTTGGCGCAGTGGATTCACAAGACGGAGGTCCTCGGTTCGACTCTTAGCAGGGCCCTTTGAGATTATCTTAATTGGTCCTGGTCTAGCTTGAATGAGAATATCTGATGATTCTGGTGAGGTTTTATTCAATAATTCAGCACAAAGTACTTTTTCAATCGTAGTCTAAAATTATAGTCGAGTCGTTCGCTTCAATGTGTCTTACTTACTTCCCAAGAACAATTGCCTTCACCAGAACCTTCTTTACGTAAAAAGAGGATGGAATTTACGAAAACGAACGATTCCGAGAATTCACGACAAAAGACCTTGAAAAAATAAGGTAAAAATTTTGTGAACTTCGTACATTAAGCAATAAGGTCTTTTGTAACAATGTTATGACCTTACTAATGAACTAACTAAAAATAGCTATGTGGTTAGTTTTTAAGCAGTAAAGGGTACGAGGGGTATACCAGCAAAAACTTGCTAAAAGACGCCATACTAGAAATGCAGCGAGCTCCATATTAGAATGGGCATCCAAAGCTGCTCTAGTAGGAACTTTGGCTAGGCAAGGAAATAACATGAAAAGCGTTAAAACGTAACGCAAATTTGTATGGAATTTTAGTAGCGCCATCTAGTTATAGCGAGAGTAAACGCGTTTTTTGCTATATAATTTGACATGAGTGAATACGTTTTCACGCAGTCGCTCGGTGAAAAACTCACACTTGCCCCACAGAGGAGGCGAGTGATGACGCGCGTTGCTAAAGGATTCCTTTTATTCCTTCATTCGTGTCGCAAGTCTCGGGCTCTGTTCGGAGTATTTCTCAGCCCCGCGAAGGACCCGGCACCCGTACGGTCAATCCACGGAATTCAAAGATATTCATCTCTAGGGCTAAAAATCCTATGGCCTGTGTGCACAAAGATTTCGGTTATCATAAACAACGGTTAACATAAGCTAACTATAAATTTACTGTTCACGACAACCCGTACGCCGGTTAATGACGTAAACCGGGCGGTTATCTTAACTGACCTTACATCCTTAACCGGCGTACGGGTTGTCGTGAACAGTAAATTTATAGTTAGCTTATGTTAACCGTTGGTTATGATAACCGAAATCTTGGTGCACACAGGCCTATGTTGCAAATGTCTTGCATTGAACGGTGGAAAATGGTGATGTAAATGCGAGGTCTAATGACACTGACCACTTATTAAGGAGCGAGAATATATCGATTTCATACAATAATATGTAAAAGTACAAGATCGGTGCCTTTTTAAATTTTCCTTTTTAAAGTTTTTGTTAAAATTTTAAGTCTAAGATTAAGTTGAGATTAAAAAAAAAGTTCTTTATACGAGATAAATAAGGTAAAAAGGTTGTTTGTACAAGCATTCCAACCATTAAGCATTATCGCGTAAGTTAAATGTCATTATTAAGATGGTTATAATAGGTATTTTTATTTTGTTGGCTTGTTTTTAGACAGGGGCATTGATTGGAACCCTTTTAATTTTAAAATAATCGCGCGCTAAATATAAACCGAGATATAATGGGTTTTTAGTTTACCCCATTACACTACTCGACACTACGTTTGCGAGAAAATAAATTAATTCAGCAATTTGAATCTCTTAGAAAATTTGAAAGGATTCGTGCCAAAAAAGAGAAATTAATTTTTATATTTTTATCTGTAGACGCAACTCGCAATGCAATAAAAAATACACGCTTTACTATAGACAAATACGCCGCTTTTAGTTGCTTTTTCAAATCATATAAAACATTTTGGAACTTATTTAAGTATGATGAGTCTATCTATACATATAATAAAATAGTAACGAAGTCAATTCTGTACATTAAATATTTTTTTGAAAAAGTAAGCTTGCATGTACATTTAGGCCTGTGTGCACCAAGATTTCGGTTATCATAACCAGCGGTTAACATAACTTTACTATAAATTTACTATTTATAATAAACCCGTACGTCGGTTAAGGACGTAAACCGGGCGGTTATAAACGAGCTTACGTTCTTAACCGGCGTACGGGTTGTCGTGAACAGTAAATTTTACATTTAGCATATATTAACCGTTGGTTATGATAACCGAAATCTTGGTGCACACAGGCCTTAATATTACAAACTCTATAAAGACAACAGAACAAAGTTATTTAAAATTTGTCAGTGTGTCTGTATGTTCGCTTTAAAACTACTGGACCGATTTCCACAGGTGGATGAAGTTTAGCTCTGGGCAGGGTTTAGCCTTTGTTTCATGGAAATCGGATGTAAGGAAAAAAGTTATTCCATAAAAACTGAATTTCACTAAGAACGAAGCCGCGACGAAAGTACAGAACGAATTCAAATGAAACTTGACACATATACAGTTCATAGCACGCGGATGAAGTCGCAGGCGTCCACTAGTTTACAAAAAAAACCTTTTTTGTATAGGACAACTCTAATTCTATTTAGCGCTCTCGCCTAAAGGCTCTAGTCCTAAAAATACTTGGTATATAATGGGTCGTTTTAGCCTCTTGTATAACAATCTAACATTATTCCACAATAAAGAGATTACCTACATTGTTAAGGTCGTACCACCGATCGGCATATAAATTACTATTTTCTTTAAATGTTAGATATAAGTATTGATTAACTTAATAAGTGTTACATTAAGGCTGTTGATTTTTTAATCAGAGTTATAATTTTGTAAAAAAAAAAGATTTTGTAAAATAAATCTTTATACATTGCTGCTGCTGCTGTTTTATTTATCCTGTGGTTTGTCGGTATCAGTAGATCTTTTGGGGCTTGAAAATTTATTGGGATTTTCTTTCAAGAATTTTTCAGTAGCATGTCTCTGAGTGGTAAATTGGCGACCCCGCATCGGAAAGCGCAGCGTTGGTCGACCCCCAACCAGGTGGACTGACGACATTAAACGTGTCGCAGGGAGCCGCTGGCAACAGGCGGCTCGGGATCGTTGTGTTTGGAAGTCCCTAAAAAAGGCCTATGTCCAACAGTGGACGTCTACCGGCTGGTAATGGTGATGATGACGATGATGATGTCTCTGAGAGCATTTTAAAATTGTGGACTTGAACAGACTCAAGGCAAAGAAAGAAGCTATATTTCCTATAGTCTTTTTCTTTACGAGATATATCTCTACGTAGCCATCTTGGGCTGACCAGTCCTGGTTCTTGTCTTTAAAATCAGATCGTGATCGATATAAAGGCAAAAATTAGATCACTGAAGTGTGTGTATTTTGCAGACCATCATCATTTTTTAGTATCGGCTCGTTTTCTCCATTTTTCTATTTGGGGCTGAGACATGGACCATAAAGTCAAAGGAATAGACGCTGAGATGTGGTGCTGGAGGAAAATGCTCCGGATCCCATGGACCGCATTTCGGACTAACGCATCCATACTTGCAGGAAAGACGGAGATAATCTAGAGAAACTATACTAAAGCCAAACTCGATTGAGAATACTTGTCAACAAACAACTTCAGGGTCCAACAATGGAGGTAGAAAACGCAACACATTTTATGCCCAATAAATTAAAAAATAGTGTTTTGTTATTTTAAAAATCTTATTTAAAAAACTTTGAATATATTAATTAGTTTTAAGCTTACTTATCTAATTTAATGTCGTGAATTCGTCATTAACAAGTTAATTAAAAAAATAGGTGTGAAATGACTAGTGATTTCTACCTTCATTTTTAATTTGTTTGTTGACAAGCATTCTTAATCGAATTTGGCTTTAGTATAGTAGTCACTGGCAAAATGGAAGGAAAAAGGCCGCGTGGGCGTAGCCCGATGCGTTGGTCTGACCAGATCCGCACCACACTCGACTCCTCGATGTATGACGCTCTTCAAACGGCCGGTAATAGGAGTGGATGGCGTAACATCGTAAGGATCATAAATGGAGGTGGTCACGACCGTTCAACATGAGGAAAACGGAGGGAGAGGGCTAGGCTTCCGTCTTTGTAGGAGAAAGGATATGGAGCGTAGACTCACCACGCTGCTTCATGTGGATTGGCGGAGTTAGGGTCATATTTATTTAAACAACTTTATTGCTTACAAAATAAAAAAGAAAGTACAATAGTAGAGCAAAACACAATGAAAAAGCAAAGTGCGACCTAAATGTTTTATTTTTAACGACCATTATCAGATGTTGGTTATAGTGACCGTGATCGATGAGTTAACGTGCTCTCCGAGGCACGGGGGTGTAGCACCAACTTCTCGATTCAGGCGTGGAGTGTACCTACTGAAAATTTCATAAAATAACGAGTTATAACGTGACCCGATCTAGGATTAGAACTTAGGACTTCGATCAAGAGTCAAGAAAGAGAGAGGTTAACTAGTGGACCAACGAGACAGTACAAATAATTTTTATAGTCAGCCAGTTCATGTAATTCCAGATAACCTTGAAAAGAGGAGGGATGAGACCCTTTGTAAATGGCTATACAAAAATCTACGAAGTTTACGTATATAACTTATACTTATTTGCTATTTTTCTATTATGATCACAATATTATAGTAGGTATGGGTGATAAAATAAACATGTTTCTTAGGGTCGCGAAGCCCGATAAAAGTGATAAATTAAATACGACTAGAGCTCAGTTAACTTTTAAGTTACCATGTGGAGAGGTCCACAAGGCAATAGAGGTAGAGGGAGACCAATAGCAAGATGGGAAGATGAAATTAAAAAAACAGCTGGCCCATTTTGGAACCAAATAGCACAGGACAGGGACAAATAGACGTTTTTGGAGGAGGCCTTCACCCAATCTGGGGTTCTTACATAATAATAAAATGTACACTAAAAAAACTAACAAATTATTTTTTAAGATTTACTAACCACTATATTTTTTTAGGTACTAACACAACATTTACATACCAAATATTGTAAGATTATGTAAGAAATAAAAGGCTTTTTATTTATTTATTTATTTTAGCGCTGAGTTAGAGTTAAGAAATCAGGGACCATGTCGCCGGCGAAAATGCTGTGCCACAGGATCACCTCAGTACATAACTACCTACGAATTAAATGTATTGTTCTTCGTAAAATTTTTCGAACGCTTCATTTTGTGATTTCCTCCTATTAGTAAAATACGCTGGCTAGCGAGTAGTAGCTATTGAGTAGGAATTATAACGTGTTATTATTTAGTAAATTATAGTCAATCATAGGCGCGGAATCTAATCACCAATTACGTAAACGCGAACGGAACAATATAAGCTGATCAATTTTAACGTTCGCAACAAAAAGGCCGAAAACTCTGACGCAAAAATAACTGCAATTACATCGAAGGTTATTCTCCTAATCGTCCGCGTGAATTTCGCGAATTTTTCGCTCTAATTGGGTGCAATAGAAGCTTCAGCCCCCGGCGTCGCTTGACAGAAGACATCGATTGGCACGAACGTTTAGGAATGTACCAGTAGAAATGGCCAAACCAGTGTAACGGTCATTTAAACGAAAAATTTTTTTTAGCTGATTTAAAAAATGAAGTATGTTCTATCTATGTAGTTAGTTAATTTAATAGTTTTCAAAAATTAAATTATTGACTCTTAAATAATTCTAAATATTTTATTTCTAACCTACATATTCTATTATACATTAAAAATTCTATGTTAGTGCTAATAACTCAATGTTGGCAGCATTTCCATGAATGTACTAATCTGTTGGCCAAGGTAGTTGCCAGCTCTTTGGTCACCCGTAGACTCGTTAACTTTTTTTGAAATATCTTCAAAAAGAGCATGACCCTCTGGTCCCCATGGCTCCAAATTCTACACCAAAATGCACAAAAACGAAATTACCTTCTATATTTTCGTATTTGGCATGTTCAGAATTCTACGCAGCATTGCATTGTTCGTGATGTAAGGGCTTCGTTGCCGGAATAACTAACTACTACAGTCACATGAGGCTTTGGTATCACCTACACTACGCCTCATATTAATGAATAGGTACGGCGACACTCAGTAGAACGTGTTACTTGCCCTCCGAAGTGTTGCTCTGTTTACGGGCGAAATTTTTCCACCTACCTATCAGGTGAGCCATACGAATGGTCTGTTTGTGAATATTAGCTATTACTTACCTACCTATTATAAAAGTAATTATCTAAGACGTAAGGTAGGTTCGATCGTAAATTTGTGCGAATTACCTATCTACTGAATATATCATCTAGTCCAGCAGCATTAGATACATATGCGCGACTATTCATAAAGCCTTCAACACAAAGCGTACATGACGCTTATTGTAAATACCTATAGGCACATCTATTCACGTGAAATTTGAATACACATCGCCAAGAATGTTCTAGCTAACCTGCGAGCGAGCTGACGCAGCTAATCTATGTCGGCCTGCGTCGAATAATCTGAAATACCGACACCGTGTGTGGGTGTGCTTCGTTTAACGAAAGAGCGGCAGTCCATCAGGGGCGAGCGAGATAAACCTATACAGAGGGAGTGAGATAGAGCAACACGCAGCCCGTGGGAAATGCACAGTAGTGGTCAGATCAGACTGCGCGCGCGCCGTCCCAGTGCACGTATTATTGTATGAATCTCCGTTGCCTTACAACAGCTTACGATGTTACAAACCATTGTATTTTAAACTGTATTATGTTATTCATAAGGTGCATTTTTAGGTTACGGGCGTGGGCGGATTGGTTGTTATTTTTGCTTCAGAAGACATATAGACAGGCGGCGAGCATAATGCGATGGATTTTTTAGCGATCGATTGAGTCAGTTTCTGCGGCCGGCTTTGGGAGATGCAAATACGATGTTTAAACAGTCGGGCACACGCCTAGCGATATCGTGTATTATGTTCATGCTTTAATTAATGTGTTTTGGAAATTAGGCCCGCTCGTTTTGCATACTTTCGACGTTTTTGGGAAAATTATTAGTCAGATATGCACAATGCTATCCTTCGTAATTATTCTAAGGTCTTTTCTTACATTCGCATTTCTTCTACATTCAAAATTTATGCTTATAATATGAGTGTGATGGGTGCAGGATTTCTTTTTCAGTTTCTTTCCAGTATGTCGACCTTCAGTTCGACTGTCAGTCTAATAGGACAAAATGTGATTGAAGAATTGCGATTTATTTTACAAACGTTGTACGTCGGCTTCAAAATTGATTTTATGTTCAACGATCGACGCACGGTACCAAATTTTTCAGTTTTTTTTTATCGACTACAAGTTGGCCCTTGACTGCTATCACACGTGATGTTAAGTGATGATGCAATCTAAGATAGAAGCGGGGTAACTTGTTAGGAGTTGATGAAATCCACACCGCTTTCGGTTTCTACACGATATCGTACCGGAACGCTAAATCGCTTGGCGGTACGTCTTTGTCGGTAGGGTGGTAACTAGCCACGGCGAAAGCCTCCCACCAGCCAGACCAAGACAAATTAAGAAAAATCTCAATCTGCCCCACTGGGAATCGAACCCAGGACCTCTGTCTTATAAATTCACCGCGCATACCACTGTTGAATGTCAAGTTGAATCAGTTATCATGGCGGCGTGTACCTATAAGTCTATTCCTTACTACAAAATCAATTTATATACTCGTAGTGAGCAGGCATGCGCCTCAGAGTGGACTCGAAGATTGGTATGACCTATACTAGATAAGTATGGTGTGAAAATGAAATGGAAAAGTGGTGGAATTACTTTCGTTTGTGCTAGTATCTATACTAAAGCCATACTCGATTGAGAATGCTTGTCAACAAACAAATTTAAAATGAAGGTAGAAAATGAAGAAGGTAGAACACATTTTATGCCTAATAAATTTAGAATTATGTTTGGTTTTTTCTATAAAGTCTTATTTAAAAGATATTTAATATATTAATTAGTTTTAAGCTTACTTATCTAATTTATTGTCATGAATTCGTCTTTAACTAGATAATTTTAAAAAATAGGTGTAAAATGACTAGTGATTTCTACCTTCATTTTTAATTTGTTTGTTGACAAGCATTCTCAATCGAGTTTGGCTTTAGTATAAGTAGGTAATTAGTGCTATGTTACATAGTTTTCAACGGGAGGTATTTTGATAACTATATTGTTCGTTTGTGATTATAATCGATTTACTGCGATGAAGAGCATTCTATTTTTGCCCTAAGTCATTTTTCTAATAAGAATTTAAAAAAAAAGTCTAATTTATTTTAATCAAATTTTTATTGATATCTATGTTTGATTGTGGGAGGAGTTGAGTGTCTCTTTTTAGCTGGCCTTAAAAAGTGGTAGCATAAGCCAGCTTGAATCTCTATATTCGTTAAAAAA
Organism: Mycalesis mineus; assembly: GCA_034621355.1. Classification (NCBI taxonomy): domain Eukaryota; kingdom Metazoa; phylum Arthropoda; class Insecta; order Lepidoptera; family Nymphalidae; genus Mycalesis; species Mycalesis mineus. The sequence goes on along the minus strand of CM067899.1, from coordinate 9,429,567 downwards.
CAATTCTTAAGCTTAACGATTAGATAGATACAATCTTCTACATTTATTAACTTAATAGGAATTTAATCACACATAAAAAAGATCTCAAGTATGCGCTTATATAACAACCGAAAATGTTGCGAAATTATTTAAAATCCATTGCCCACCCAGATCTAAACCACAATGGCCTATAATTCGTATCGGCGACCCACGCAAGCCGGCTTCGATATATTCAATTAAAGAAAACCCGAATATTTATTTATATTTACCTCTCAGCACATACCTACCGACCTATCTGCTCTCAAATGCATTTTGATCACGCCTTTTTTTATTCGATTTTTACAAACACTTCTGTGTTAGGTATCGACGGCTTTTATGTGAATTCTTTATGTGGTTACCTACACGCCATAATGTGGCGAAATAAAGCGCTTTTATGTTTTTTTTCACTTAAGTTTTCACATGAAATTGAATATTAGCTTACAAGGTTGTCAATCTAAGTAGGTATATAGGTACCTTCTTACTTAATACATAATAAGTATACAGAAATGATTCCCCGTTTACCTTTATATGCCATAATTTGAATAGGTACCACTTAAGCATAACTTAAGCATGTGGATTTATTTTATTTATTTTCTAGTAATTCGTAGAAAATTATTCTGAGCTTTTCTTTCATTCTAAAAAATTTTACGCCCCCGTACCTCGGAGAGCACGTTAGCCCGTTGGTCCCGGTCACATCATCAACATCTGACAGTGACGCCCGCCAACTGGGATTGCAGCATGGTGGGTCTACGCTCCACATTCCCCCTCCTACACGGAAGGAGGCCGTTGATAGGCTGATAATGATGAGGTATCTAATTAGTAGTTGATAAAATATGTAAACTTAGACAAAGTTGGCAGGACATGCAAAGTTCAAGTAGGAACTGCTTTTTGTACATTTACAACAGACTCATTGTTATGGCAGGTACATACGTTTCCATCATAATATAAATATTGCCAGGCATATAATAAATCAAAAAGTGGCCTAATCCGTGATAGATTAGTGATTGATACCTTGACGTTAGGAACATCACTTAAGTTCCTCTGCCATAAAATCATTCAATTTGCAGTCGAAAGCCAACTTATATAGAGTAAAAAAATTACGTAAGTATCTATATAAGATAGGCAGTTATTAAATAAAGAAGATACCTACCTATCACGATAAGTAACCTTTACATAATGTATGGAACACAATGTGTCTGGGACAATAGTGCGTCTAACATCGGTGGGCCCTCATATCGCTTACATATCTTAATTAGGCCTCACAACGTGGCTATCGAGTCCTTTTCTTTTTTGGGGTTCCGTGTTTGGTTATGGAAAACGTATACGTTAAAGATCGTATAGCTTTTCAGAGAAAATACTGATTTCATAAACTGAATGGATTATGTTGTTTTGAAAATGCTTTGCCTTAATTTAATTTTGTATTTTTTATCAAATTAGCGATTTCATCTGATGCTTTTTTTTTATCGACTACAAGTTGGCCCTTAACTGCTATCACACCTGATGTTAAGTGATGATGCTGTCTAAGATGGAAGCGGGCTAACTTGTTAGGAGTGGGACGAAAATCCACACCTCTTTCGGTTTCTACACGACATCGTACCGGAACGCTAAATCGCTTGGCAATACGTCTTTGTCGGTAGGATGGTAACTAGCCACGGCGAAAGCCTCCCACCAGCCAGACCAAGACAAATTAAAATAAATCTCAATCTGCCCCGCCGGGAATCGAACCCAGGACCTCCGTCTTATAAATCCACCGCGCATACCACTGCGCCACGGATGTCGTCAAAAGTGACAACCTTATCTTAGGAGTTACTTCTTGCAATAGTTTTCGCTTGGTAGGCTTTGACGCCACGGCGTAGGCTTCGGTCTCTATAGACAACCTGCGTTCAACATTCGAATTAACGTGATACTATCGTTCCACTTGTCCTACGCCAGACATCCATACGGCGAATTTTCTTGTATAAAGCAGCTCAAAGTATATAATGTTTTTTTTATTATGAGTAAATACCTAGTCATAATTATATAAAAACCACTACCTGTCTTTGTAAGTATTATATTAAGTATGTGTGTATGCTCTGTTTAAGTATGTTTATAATAATTTATATATGTATTTTATTTAGTTTATATATGTATATTATATTCATATTTATATATCTTAATGTGTAATATAATATGTATATTATAAATATGCTTGTTTTTATACCAACCAACTCTGTATTCGCTATTCTCTATTCGTATGACGGTTGCCTAGAAGAGATTGCTTTTAGTAATAAGGCCGCCGTTACACCGATAAACTATTGTTTATACCTTTTTATGTTCTCATTTTTATATCCATATTTTTGGTGTAATAAAGAGTTTTTATTATTATCTATGGAACCGTGAAGCAGAGCTCCGACTCGTGCCTGTCAGCCTTTTTTATACATCCGCCCGCCTGTGCGACCGTGACGAATATTTGTATAGACGGACAAACCGAGACGTCGCTGATGGAACCAGTTTGAGGCCTATCAGGTGGGAGTAAAGGCCAAAATTGGTGTATCGGCCGGCAGAGTGCGTTGGCGATCCACGAGATGCGACGATAATAATTAGAGAATACTGACGAGCTTGTTCGATATCTATTGATGAGTATATAGCTATAGACAGCTTCTATGTAGGCATCAGCAAGTCAAGGAGTGAAGACCCGCCACGATGTACCTAATGCTAGTTTTCATCTGGGACTTTTTACCGTATTGGATTTTAAAATATAGAGGCTTTATCATTTTGAAAATCGTCTTAAAATATCGATTATCGGTTGTTCTTGCATTTCAATCGATTTTGCAATCGATAAGGTATAGATTACTATACTACTATGTACTAAGATATATTGAACACTGGCCCGGGCAGTAGTACTTCTTAAACAAAGCGTCTACTTCTAAAACCTATTCTAAAGATACATTGCGATCCAGTATAAGAGGAGGAATTTTCCATTTCATGTAGATAGTACCTATAATACCTACCCAAGTTAAAACCCTTGTGCACGCCACTGACACTGGGCAGTAGCCCATAGCGATAGCGCCAAAATATATTCATATAGTTTGATAGTTTTTTCCATGCATCTCTACTATCATTTTAAAGGAAATGTAGTTAAATGGATTTAAATAATAATAAAAAAAATATCAGGCTATATAATCTCTAGTGCGCTAAATACGTGCCAATCCCTATCACACTTGCTAAAAACGAAAACATAATATATTATAGGTAGTATCCAAAATCATTAATCACTACAAATTACAGTACCGACATACGGAATTGGTTCCGTATAATTACACTTTTAATTTACACACCAATTAAACTTCATACAACTAGCTCTCTTGCAACGTTAGTAGGTACTCATCCATTACAATACAGAGATTTGTTTGTTCGCAGTTAAAGACAACATACACGAGGCGTTAACACGCGTTAGTTGGCGTTTAAATATGCGTTTCATTCCCTGTTTTTTAAACCTTAGCTCTAGTCTTAAACCTTGTAAGCGCTTTACGGAAAAAACGGAACGGTTCTCAATTCGACACGTATATTTTTTTTTTATTTTTTTTTATGTATGACCACGCATAACTTTTTACAGTGTTGTCCGATTTTGATAATTCTTTTTTTATTAGAAAGGGCATACATCCAAGGTGGTCCCATTGTCCTCATGTTAGGATCTGCTGATGATGTCCTGGGGAAATTGAAGGAACTCTTCAAATTTTGGAGGCACGCTTACAGCAATTTCGGTTTTTGACTCGGTATCGGTAGCTTTTTGGACACTAGTGCCATATAATATACTATGACAGTATAGTACAAGTACTGTGCGTGGCGATAAATCACTAAAAAGTAAGAAATAAAATTTTTTAACAAAAATAGCACTAAAAAGTAAAAAATAACTGTGTCATTTAGTTGCTTTAATTACTTAAGCATATCTAGGAGTCGGTGCCAGCCAAGGTTTTTACTTTCAAGGACGTTACCTAGAACCCACAAACTGCTTTACTACGTAAAATAAATGTTCCTTAAACTTGGCTGGCACCGACTTCATAGATATGCTTAAGTAAATTAAAGCAACTAAATGACACAGTTATTTTTTACTTTTTAGTGCGTTTTGAGTCGGTTCTATTTTTGTTAAAAAAATTTATTTCTTACTTTTTAGTGATTTATCGCCACGCACAGTACTTGTACTATACTGTCATAGTATATTATCTTAGTAGCCTTTTATTCTCCTTCGTGGAATAAAAATATGCTTTTATAATACTTATTTAAATATTATTTTTTAATAATTAATCATGGATAGCGTGTGGTTGGTCCAAATGCTCCAAACACGTTATTATTACATTGTGCCAATAATTGATACCTAAATCATATAAGTCCTAAATAAGGTGGTTACAGAGAGCCGTCAGTCATGAATTGGAGAGGGTGAATTGGGACTCCGTTTTTTATTTTGATACATAACCGCCTTGTTTTAACTTAATTTAATTGCGTCTTTAAACGCCTAGTGTATACTAGCTTTTAATATTGAATAACATACTGAAATCCTTATTTTACACAAGAACATTGTCTGTTGCTCTGCCATAAAGGTGATTTTACTTCAGCTCAGTTCATCGAAGGCCTACTGTGGGTCTAGGCAGTCATAAAATCTGAAACGTGAGAAACCCTGCAGAGTTCTTATAAAATAAGTGCCTCCGTGCATATCTTTATTTGCTTAGTAGTCGTTTTATTCATAAATTGCACCTGGAATTCCTTTATATGTCTAGATTATTTAATTAAGGTACGTGTACATGTAGTAAAGTTTGATTTTTAACTTTATTAATTTTTTTTTAATTATGTCTGACGAAAATGAGCTTACAAATTCATTTTTTATTTCATTTTATCAGGGTTACGCACCTAGGAATTAGAAAGCGGAACCCTTATAAGGATCACTTTGTTGTCTGTCCGTCTGTCTGTCCCGAGATCCTTTTTCTCATCTCATGAACGCGCAGAGATATAAAGTTGAAACTCATATCAAAAACCTTTACTTAGGTATACGCCTAAAGGTTTGTACGGAACCGTTCGACTCGCACTTGGGCTTTTTTTCAAGTATTTAAGTTCCTATTTTAAGGCTGAGACTCAGTTTGAAATGAGGACTTGCTATCCTTAAATCGAGAAGCTTTTTTGCTTTTCCGCCTTAAACAAAGCTGATGGGTCTATTATTTTGTGATCAATATTCATTCAACAACCAAGTAATAAATAGGTATAGAAATTAACAACAGAATATGATAACATTCGTTATCAGATTGGCAAATTCCATTACGTCTGCGCTTTATTTTGCTAAGTCTAGTACTTTAAGGTCTGGCATCCATCAAAAAGGAGGCAGTTCAGAAGCAAATCTTCTATACTAAAGCCAAACTCGATTGAGAATGCTTGTTAACAAACAAATTTAAAATGAAGGTAGAAATCACTAGTCATTTTACACCTATTTTTTTTAATTAACTACTTAATGACGAATTCATGACAATAAATTAGATTAGTAAACTTAAAACTAATTAATATATTCAATATCTTTTAAATACGATTTTTTAAAATGATAAAACATAATTTTAAATTTTTTAGGCATAAAATGTGTTGCATTTCCTACATTCACTTTAAATTTGTTTGTTGACAAACATTCTCAATTGAGTTTGGCTTTAGTATAGATCCCTATTATCTTATTTCTTTCACACGTATCTGAGCCTAAACCATCAGTTGCTAATATATAATATGATTGCTGTATTTTATTCCATAGCAAAATTCTAAAAGGAAAAGTTTTTAAATCGAAGATACTACTGGTTACTCTGTTACAATGTGCTTTTTACATTAGGATAGGTTTGGAATTCTCGTAGCTTTAGGCAACTTTTTTGCATTTCTGCGGAATACTATAAGTTCTTGTTGTGATTGCATATTAGATGTGGGTTCTATAATGAAACTTCGGTTTATTGTCTTTTTCTGTGAAACTTGAACGCTAGTGGGACGTTCATACCGATGTGTATTCTGCGGGTGTATCCCAACAGTAGATACCGTAGTTCTATAGAACTGTTGGGATACTTTCCGTGCTGTCAAATAATGTCCCAATAGTTCTATATAGTACTGTAGTATAGTTTTTGCTCTTGACTTTACTTATACCATATACGTTATAAACTTTATATTATTTTGATTGATTTTTCATTTTGTTTTTAACAAAAAATGTCCTTCGACAAAAGCTAAGTTGTTAAAACGTAGTAGTTGTGTTTAAAAAAATTTCTCTTATTTAAGTTATTTTACCACTTTGGAAGTATCTTTCGCGCAAACTATTCAGATTAGAAAAAAAATTATGTTAAAAACCTCAATACCATTTTAAAGACGTTTTTTGCAATTTAAGCAAAGCCGTATTCGATATAGTATGTTTATAGATACTCTCAAATTTAAGTGGACATTTATTATTGCAACAAGAGATTCCAATTATACTTTAAAACTATAGATATTTTATATGTAACGTACAAACAAGATGTTGATACCGACATTTCTTTTTATTTAGTTCTATATAGAACTAATGGGACACTAAGTAAAATGGCGTTTAACGCTAGTGGGACGTTCATACCGATGTGTTCGTATGGTTTTGGCCTAAAGTATATTGAGTCGGGACGTATTGCTACCACCACTAATATAAGAGGTAGGTAATATACGATATTTGGTAAGTAGTACCTATCTGAGGTTGATGAGAGCAGGACAGTGTAGGTATAGGACTTGCCTAGTGTCCTGCTAGATTTACCTTTACTAGTGATATTGTCAGTATAACACGATCACAATGCATCATCTTCTTGTTAACAATATTTGTAACACTACGCTTGAAAACAACTATTTTATTAGTCTGATTTAGTGCGTAGTTACAATCTTACGCAGCGCTTAGCTGCTGAAACGTACTTGGTGGAAAGCCGCCGTATCGGTATTTTTTACGCAAACAGCAATAAAAACAATTTGTCACGTTAATAAATTCAATCAATTAAGTAATTTGATCGCAAGGCAACGAGTGGGTTGACACATACAGTGTTATCACAGAATATGTTACTAACAGAACTAAAGATCAGTGTATTTATTTTAAGTACGCTATATAAGTATACCTACTGTACTAAGGGCTGTCCAGGGCTGCCCATCCTAGTTTGTTAGCAATATAATCAGGATTAACTTCTTAAACATCTCACTGATCACTAATTATTTCCTTAGGTCCAATACGCGTTGGCTTTTGGCACTATTTGATTCTGCAACGATGGCTATAATGTTAATGATCATGATCGACATCGGCTTGACGTGCTTTATGAAACACGGGAGTGATACACCATTTAAAACATAACAAAGTAGTACATACAAGTAGCGTCCAAAGTATAAGTTATTGAATTTATCAAGTGCACTCTATGGAGTAGGTATTTCTTTGGCGAAGTAGACACTCCTAGGCACGGGCTTTTTGAGTGCTTGAGTGTCGCAGATCCAAGAGTAGTGGCCCAGGGCTCAAAGGAAAAAGTAGATGCTCAAAACCTCTTGAGACGCATGTTGAAAAAAGAGCAAGGTTGGTGAAGGTACTCCAAGATGCTGCGGCAGCTAATGAAGAAAAAAGAAAGGTACCTACCTCTTTATTTCAACTACAATGTTTGTTTAAAATATAATAACTGTTTAGCTGCACCTTGTCAGGTGATTATCAGCCCTAAGACGTTCAAGGTTACATTCTTAGTACGTTGTAAGATATTTTACCTTCTGTAACTCTGTATTCTGTGGCGACTAGTGTTGGAGTCGCGCTGGCTGAGTCGGCCATTTTTTACGACTTCGCGACATAAAAAATCAATTACACGCTTTTGTTCTTTGTGTTATCTTAATAGTACACTTTACCTACTTAATCATATCTAATTTAATACGAAATTGTTAAGTAGTTTGTGCATTGTTTCAAGTAGGTGCGATTAATGTAAAATTGAGTTGTAAATCTCTCGTAAATGTAAAATGGATTTGCGTTGCTAGCTGTATTTAATGGGAATGATAGGTTTTAAGCGATAAATACTTTACTAGATCAGATGAAACATCAATATTTCAGAATAAATTAACTGCTTAAATAAATAAATATAAATAAATATTATAGGACAATTACACACATCGCTATATAGCCCCAAAGTAAGCGTACTCGTAGGTAGCTTGTGTTATGGGTGCTATGATTACTAATGAATATTTTTATATATACTATACATAAATACTTATAATAAATAGATAAACACCCAGACACTGGAAAACACCCATGCTCATCACACAAATATTTTCCAGATGTGGGAATCGAACCCACGGCCTAGGACGTAGAAGCAGGGTCACTACCCACTGCGCCACTCGGCCGTCAAACTGCTTACTAGGTAATTTTAAACTACGCGTTTTAGGCGCACTGTAAGGAATTACGTATTCTCTGGTATAAAGGTTTATAAATTTCAACTTTATGATACAAAAATATTTCGTAGCATCTCTTAAAGACAATCTTGTAATGAGTCAGAAGTTCAGAACAGGAGAGGTCTGTGACGTTTTCAGGTACATTACATCCACGCCTGCTGCCTGAGGGATTAATAACAGGATTAATTTGGTGATTTTTATTTTCTGAAAGCGACCGAAGTAGATAGTTGAGCTTGACTCGATGAGATCTAGTTCAGAAAAATAACTGCGGGGTCCCACAGGGGAGTTTATTTGGACCGCTCTCTTTTTTCATATTTGAATTACTATTACAAATGCGAAAGTATATGTGTATGTACTTATAGATGTTTGTTTCTTCTTCACGCTGTAGAGATGGAATGAAACATATCCTACATTTTATCTTGTTTTCATGGTATCCGCTATATATTTTATATCCGGTATATATTTTCTTTGAAATGGAGATAGATTGTACCCAGGATTTTGTTCTGATATTTTCACAGGAATGGAAACAACGCAGGCGAAACTGCGGCCACAGCCAGTGTATTTATGAATCCTTAGAGTATTTGGATTACCGACTAGACTTAAAACAATACCCAGTTAGAAAAACAAATGATCAACACACAGATGCAAAAATTGAAACAAATAAACAATTTCAAACATAACTTACAGACACACTTACAATAAAAAAACAAATTATTAAGTATTATTCTTAATCTTAAATGTGAGTAAGCTAGGTATTCTTCAGTACTAATGTAGGTACTTCGAGTATAAGTAAGTATATAAGGCAAGCGGCGCAAGGTTCCCACGCTACGCCTGGGGCGACGGGCCGACTGAAACGTGTCCGATCTGCAACAGGCTATAAACTAAAAGAACTAACTAGGTAACTTCGTAAGGAAGGTAGAATTGTACTGGAAATAGATTAAAGCTCCTAGTTGAAACGATTGGGCCTATTTTATTACTATTCTATTTTTATTAAATTCGATACTTTATAAAATCTGAATGGTGCACTGTCTAAGTATAACGAGCTATTTGTATATATTAACGGTCTCCATGGCACAGTGGATTTATGAGACAGAGGTCCTGGGGTTGATTCCCGGCTGGGCCGATTAAGATTTTTTGATTTGGTCCAGGTTTGATTGGGAGACTTCTGCCGTGGCTAGTTACCACCCCACCGACAAAGATTTACCGCCAAGCGATTCAGTGTTCCGGCACGATGTCGTGTAGAAATCTAAGGAGGAACGGATTTCATCCTACTACTACCAAGTTAGCCCGCTTCCATCTTATATTGCATCACTTACCATTAAGTGTGATTTCAGTCAAGGGCTAGCTTTTAATGAAGAAGCAGTTACTTTGGCGTCAAGAGCGAAAGTACCCAAGTGTTAGTTACCACCATATTAAATAGCTAAGACTTAACTATCTACCGTTAAGCGATTTATTGTTCCGGTCTGATACCCCTGGAAAGCGCGTAAGATTTCAAGGGATAATTTTTCGTTTAATCATAAAAGAAGAAGAAAATCAAAAAAAAGGAAAGAAGGGTAATCAAAATCTATCTAATATGCAGTACATTTCCCTACTACCAAAATCTTAGGCTTCTGCAACATAAAGCTTTACTTTTATAAGAAGAAAGTAAGAAATGATTACTATTGTACTCTTCAAAACGTACGTCCCTATATAAATCGTTCACAATATTGCTGTTCCTATTATACAGGCGGTTCGCTTTAAGGACGTCAATATAAAGAGGGTATAAATAAGCGGGCGCGTCATGTTCAGCGACCACGTCAATGTGCCGTTATTATACTCGTACGAGAATACTGAATACCAGTACATAAGTATACTAGTATACTGTGTCATGCTTTTGTACTAGGAACTAGTAGACGCTATACAGACTTCAGTTGGTAACTGACAGACTGAAGGCTAGACTAAAGGCATTGAATGAGCGATGTAGAGAGCTCGGCTATTGATATATCTATTACATAGAAATAATTATCTTTGTTCGTTGGTCTAGTGGTTAGCTTATCCGGCTTCGATCACGAGGTCCTGGTGTCGAATACTGGGTCGGGTCACGGAATAATTCTGAGTTTTTCATTCTATGAATTTTCTTTTGTTTTTATAGTGTCTTATAGGTATGTAATATCATAAATCGGTATTTATTGAAATGCCTTGGCTTATTTGGTATTGAAGTAGGTAGGTCATATTATTGTTTCGAAAGTCAAAGAGTTGAAACATTTAAAAACCACTGGAAGAGTTTTTTCCACTGATATTTTATATTTATCAAATAGTTTTTATAACAAGTTTAACAAAATTATTTTGAAAAATGAAGGACTTTCCATGTAAACTTTCAACCCGTATGTGGTTCTGTACAGGTGGAATTTTATAAATCTTTGAATAATATTATGTTTTATATTTATTCAGTAGATTTTATGTCAATTTTCTTAGACATACGTTGAATAATGAAGAATTCTCCATTTTAATACCTGAAAAAGTATCCATTTTAATACCTTACAATATAAACCAAATTTTATTTGAACTCATTTAGCTTAGTTTCGACAAAAAATAGACAGACAGACAATAATAAAAAAAAATTGGCTTCAGTATCTTATATAGCACTATATACTTAATATAAAAATTGCAAAAAATATCTTGAATATATAGAATTGGATCATTTACAGTTTTATTATAGGTAAGCACAGATTTTTTGTAGAGGTTTTATGTAAAAGCTTCTTTTTAAAAATACGTATATTTTTGTATAAATTTAATATATCATTGGTATTTAGTGTGCATTATAATTATTTTCAGAGTTGCTTACCAACCTTTCCGCATCAATTCGACTTCCGCCTCCAACAAAGTTCCAATGCAAACAAGTTAGACTTTCTAAAATGCTAATGGACAGCGTTTTCCACCTTTACTGTGCTTTCCGAATAAACTAATGCGTTTTAATAAATATCGAACCACCGTATTTACTAATTATTTAATGGAAGAACTTTAGTTACCTATAATTCCTGAGTTGGTCTTAATTTATCGGTAGGTATTTATCGGAGGCCCGCAGTTTCACCCGCGCAGTTGATGTACCTGTGGGAATACCACGAAAAGCTATGTCACAAATAAAGCTATGTCACAAATAAGGCTATGTCACAAATAAAGCTATGTCACAAATAAAGCTATGTCACAAATAAAGCTATGTCACAAATAAGGCTATGTCACAAATAAAGCTATGTCACAAATAAAGCTATGTCACAAATAAAGCTATTTTACAAATAAGGCTATGTCACAAATAAGGCTATGTCACAAATAAAGCTATGTCACAAATAAAGCTATGTCACAAATAAAGGTATGTCACAAATAAAGCTATGTCACAAATAAAGCTATGTCACAAATAAAGCTATGTCACAAATAAGGCTATGTCACAAATAAAGCTATGTCACAAATAAAGCTATGTCACAAATAAGGCTATGTCACAAATAAAGCTATGTCACAAATAAAGCTATGTCACAAATAAAGCTATGTCACAAATAAAGTTATGTCACAAATAAAGCTATATAACAAATAAAGCTATGTCACTCATGAGTTCGGCTATCATATACAATCCTCCCCCTCCTCCTCCTCTTTGTATTATCCTCATTATTGCTGTCATCAGCTCGCTGAGACGAAGTCCTGCCTTGAAATTTTTGGATATTTTCTTAAGTCCCAGCTCTCAAATGTTTAGGGCTGACGACAATACTCTTTCTATAGGACCCAAGGAGTGGACCAAACGTAGCGCTTAACCAAATAACATCTTCTACCAAATGAGATCATGGGGTCGCATAATATTTTCAAAATTTTATAAAAGGTGACTACCTTTGTCCAATTATTTCAAGGAACCTTTTTAAACAAGCAGTTATGAAACGCCAAACGAGGTACTAGTAGTAATTCTACCAGGTACATAAGTAGATATTTTAAAGTTAAACATGTGTAAGTATCTCATAGTTATGTATAGTTTTCCGCAGTGTTCCGGGAAAACGTATTGATTCTCTGAGTTATTATCTGTTGGTACGCCTTGTAACTTAGTCGGCCACAAACAAAGACTTCCTGTGCGGTGTGTCAACGTTTTCCGTTGTTATACTTAGTACATCCTCTGTAGAAAACTTCGAAATGTTTTTACGAGAGTAGGTAGATATGGTGTGCATTGACGAGCCTGTGATTTGTCATAGGCTTTTTATTTACTGCAAGTTAGCTCTTGGCTGAAATCACACGAGAGAGTAAGTGATGATGCAATTAAAAAAATTTTTAACAAAAAATAGAACCGACTCAAAACGCACTAAAAAGTAAAAAATAACTGTGTTATTTAGTTGCTTTAATTTACTTAAGCATATCTATGCAGTCAGTGCCAGCCAAGTTTAAGGAACATTTATTTTACGTAGTAAAGCAGTTTGTGGGTTCTAGGTAACGTCCTTGAAAGTAGAAACCTTGGCTGGCACCGACTCCCAGATATGCTTAAGTAAATTAAAGCAACTAAATGACACAGTTATTTTTTACTTTTTAGTGCGTTTTGAGTCGGTTCTATTTTTTGTTAAAAATTTTTATTTCTTACTTTTTAGCGATTTATCGCCACGTAACGTACTCGTACTATACTGTCATAGTATATTATATGGCACTTGTAGCCAAAAAGCTACCGATACCGAGTTAAAAACCGAAATCGCTATAAGCGTGCCTCCAAAATTTGAAGAGTTCCTTCAATTTCCCCAGGATATCATCAGCAGATCCTAACATGAGGACAATGGGACCACCTTGGATGTATGCCCTTTCTAATAAAAAAAGAATTATCAAAATCGGACAACACTGTAAAAAGTTATGCGTGGTCATACATAAAAAAAAAAAAAAAAAAAAAAAAAAAAACAAATATACGTGTCGAATTGAGAACCTCCTCCGTTTTTTTTCGTCGGTTAAAAATGGAATCGGGATAACTTGTTATTAGGAGTCCAGGACATTCTGATTGAAGGCCTGGATAAAAGTACCCTATAAATTGACGTACTTACGTACCCTTTCGGTTTCTACACGACATCGTACCGGAACGCTAAATCGCTTGGCGATACGTCTTTGTCGGTAGGGTGGTAACTAGCCACGGCGAAAGCCTCCCACCAGCCAGACAAAGACAAATTAAGAAAAATCTCAATCTGACAAGCCGGGAATGAATCCTGGACCTCCGTCTTATAAATCCACCACGCATATCACTGCGCCACGGAGGTCGTCGAAGGTACTTGTATGAAAAGTATAAAGAAATAGGAAGAAGCGAGAGAAATATGCGGTGGCAAGTGGCCTTCCACTTCCACACGTGGTATAGGCCTACCTCTATAGGAATGATGTATGATGGTATATGTATATGTATGTAAATGTATCCGAACGGTAACAAATAAATATATAAGAAGTAGGCATAATAAATTCTTTAGTTTATTGGACAGAATCATGGGCGGTTATCGCTTACTATCTTAAGATATTACTGACTGACTAGGCTGGGCGTTAATGATTACTTATTTACTTACTATTAATGAGTACTTACATGAATCAGTAATTACACAGATAGTAATTATTGAAAACTGACCTACCCATGTTTATTCAGATTACTAATCAGTATGTTATGTAGGTTAGGTATCAGGTGCTTCGTAAGTAACTATCGAAAATACCTAATAGGTACTGACTGACACTGTCAGTCACTGACTTTTTAAACATAATTATTGGGTTATTTATTCATACTTAATTAACTAAAAAAATAACAAACGCCACGATGTTTTTATTCATTACAATTTAGCCCTTGACTGCAATTACACCTGATGGTAAGTGACGATGCAATCTAAGATGGAAACGGAGTAACTTGTCAGGAGGGTCACTTTGTGAACGGCCTACTACAGGGCCAGGCCTCCCTCCTGATGAGGGCAAGGGAGGCGGATCCAGACGCTCCCCTCATACGCAGAAGAAGACAGGGCAGAAGGAGGCGTCAATATGCGCAACTACTTTCACCGTAGAGCAGATAGGTTATAGTTGTTGGCAAGCGTCGGGACGTCACAGTAGCTTGATTTTCGATCCTGTGGCGTTCCATATATTTGACGCAGTCGTGTCCGCTGGGTTTTTCGAATGTATCGAGTTTGTTTCCAAAAGGGTAAATGTATTTCCCAGCGAAAAAAAAAGGCCTCCCTCCTGATACGGACGGAAAAGTGATATGGAGCGAAAACCTATTACGCTGCGGGTTGGCGGTCTTAGGGTGTTAATGTTTCATTTATTAACGATCACTATCAGATATTGATGATGGTGACCGAGACTCACGGCTAAACGTTCTCTTCGAGGCACAGGGGTGTTATACCACCGACTTTGAACTTGGAATGTATTGAAAATTTCATAGAAGAATCATTCGCCTAAGCCCTCCCCTTCCAATATTTCTATTTACCCTTGCTTAAATATTGCTTGAGGGATGCTTGAGGTAAATATTGCTATTTTCAAGTATTTTATTCAAAAAACAAAAAGTTCCCGTGAAAATATCTACTTGTTTTTATACGTACCTACCAAAGAGAAATATTCATATTAACCTCTAACTCAATGCAACTTATCGTTAATATCCAAATGATTATGTAGATGTAGATGCAACGTATCATATTACGAACGTTGAGGTGTTTTAAAAACACCTAAAAGTGTTTATTCGACTCCTAACGTCCGTCCCGGTGTTATTTGTTGCTCATTATAACAAAATTGGCGAAGGACAATTTATATTTAATCGACATAATGTGTTTACCTATCTACTTTTAAGGATACCGCGGCAGGTATGTTTTGATTAGTTTGAAAATATTGTTATTAAGATATTTTTTAGCTCTGTAAAGAAACTTTTTTTCTAGTAGAGCCCTTGACTGCAATCGCATCTAATGGTAAGTGATGATTCAATCTAAGACGGAATCGAGTTAACTTGTTAGGAGTAGAATGAAATCCACTTCCATTTCGGTTTCTGCACGACAGATAGCTTGGCTACACGTTTTTGTCGCTAGGGTGGTAACTAGCCACGGCCAAAGCCTCCCGCCAGTCAAAAAGATAAGTAATAATGTATAACTAATAATGTATGTTTGTTCGTATACGTCTTTTTGGTAACGATCTATGAAATCACGCCTGAAAGTAGGTAGATTACCTAAGCGGTGATGCTGCCTAAGCCTTTAGTGTATAAATGTATCTATTTAGGTTATATTTGTGTTATATATGTGTGTCCAGCAGTCTACGTCCACCGGCTGATAATGACGATGATGATCTACATGTCGCTTACGATTAGGTAAAGATACCTGCAAGACAACATCAACAAACCAAGATTAATTTTGCATTAAAGCAAAATCATTCTCATGTTTAGTGTTAAGTTACTTAGGTAAGTACACTGGAAATCCAGCAAATATAGCTTCCAAAAAAAAAGGAAATTAGGTATTGTCAAAAATTATTTACCGAATCGATTTTCACATCGATACCCAGAAAACAAATAACTTGGCCTTGCCCTTACCTCGTTATCCAATGTTATGACTTATTTGTCTCGCCCGCGTAGATTTATTGATATTCGCCAAACTAAATCGACAAAATCTGCATAATACATTCATTAAATAACTTGTAAATTGATTTTTTGGCATCTCGATCCAATGCGGCAAATGGAAATAGAAACATCTGGGATTATAGATCGATAAGGAAGGAAATAAGACAACAAAAAACGTCTTTAAAACGTTCTTGGTGACATTTCAATTATAATTTATGTATAACCAAAAAAATATATACACATATAATATACATAACATTATTGGTACTAGTCTACCGACCAGGTGTCGTAGATTAGATCTATTTTAGCGTACACTTCCATGTTTATTGGGAATTAAAAAAATTAATAAAATTCAGTCAATGTCATTAAGTTCACTTGTCTAAATAAAATATGTGTGATAACAAAAGTATTGGGAGTTCTGTTTGTAATATTTGGCAAATAAAACTTACAAAGTATAAATACGGTCTATGCTAGATTTTTTTTTTATCGACTACAAGTTGGCCCTTGACTACCTCACACCACACACCTAGTGTTAAGTGATGATGCAGTCTAAGATGGAAGCGGGCTAACTTGTTAGGAGTCTGATCAAATCCACACCCCTTTCGGTTTCTACACGACATCGTACCGGAACGCTAAATCGCTTGGCGGTACGTCTTTGTCGGTAGGGTGGTAACTAGCCACGGCGAAAGCCTCCCACCAGCCAAAAATTCCTCACTAATGCCAAATGGTGATAGTTACAGTAGGTATGTACTACACGTATGAAAGAGTTTGTTTGATTTATCAATTTTTAATAAAAAAATATATATATATTATAGGTACATAGGCGAAAATTTGTTAGTTGAAATATTTTCAACCAGTTTTACTTTTTGCTATGTGGACAGAGTCGAATAGTGCATATATAGAAATAAGTTCACAAGATAGATAAGATAATAAGGGAGATGTGGTAGAGGTTAAGTAAATATTTTGGTAAGTTAGATAACTACCATGTACTACTAGGTAAGGTACTACCTAATTACAGCAATTAGGTAGTGAGGTATTGAAATGAATTTCGTTAGTGAATTATATTTTCTCTACCTACCTACCGTAAAATTTAGAAGACATAAGAAAGAATATAAAGTTCTTTACGAAATTTTCATATAAGGAGTTTTTTATTTTAGGTAAAATGTTGACGATGTAAAAACTTAAAATAAATATGTAGAATGGTACATAAAAGTGAGTTGGCACTAACATTTCGTCTCTATGGAATGCGCTTCACTCACGAGTGCAACCTATTGTGAAATCGAAACACATTTCGGTTATTCCCATTTGCATCAAATGCATGGTTGAATCAGGCTTTGCTAAATAATTTGTACGTAGATATTATGAAAAAACCTATTATCGGTTCATTATCACCCCATTTTGAATCCAATAAAGCAGTATTCCAATTAGAAAGAGGGAAATGAAATTTTGACGATTCACACTGGTGTAAAAATATGCCAGTATCAAATTAGAGGTTCAAAATATTACCTAGGTACACTTCTCATTTTAAACTTGGGATTTTTTGGCTCTATTTCTTTTCTTACATTCAATTAAACTCTTTCTCGTACTTAAATCATCTATTCTGAGCTCTAAGATTTTCTCATCTTTTTAACCGACGAAAAAAAACGGAGGAGGTTCTCAATTCAACACGTATTTTTTTTTTATGTATGACCACACATAACTTTTTACAGAGTTCTCCGATTTTGATAATTCGTTTTTTATTAGAAAGGGCATACTTCCAAAGTGGTCCCATTGACATCATGCTAGGATCGGATGATGATATCCTAGGAAAATTGAAGGAACTCTTCAAATTTTGGAGGCACGCTTACAGCGATTTCGGTTTTTGTCTCGGTATCGGTAGCGTTTGGGCTACTAGTACCGTATAATATACTATGACAGTATAGTCCGAGTACGTTACGTGGCGATGAATCACTAAAAAGTAAGAAATAAAAAATGTTTAACAAAAAATAGAACCGACTCAAAACGCACTAAAAAGTAAAAATTAACTGTGTCTTTTAGTTGTTTTAATTTACTTAAGCATATCTAGGAGTCGGTGCCAGCCAAGGTTTCTTCTTTAAGGACGTTACCTAGAACCCACAAACTGCTTTACTACGTAAAATAAATGTTCCTTAAAATTGGCTGGCTGGTAAATTAAAGCAACTAAATGACACAGTTATTTTTTACTTTTTCGTGCGTTTTGAGTCGGTTCTATTTTTTGTTAAAAATTTTATGTTACTTCAACTTTTTGCCTCTGGTGGCAGTTTCAGATTTCTTTTACATTCAAATTTAACTGATACGTGCAGCCACACCGAGAAAAAGAGTTAACATACAAATTATTTTGAAAATTTTTCCGAAAGTAAATAAATGAGATCCTGCAAATATGTCCTAGCTTCGTGGATGCGCTTACGCGCGTTGTACGCTTGTTTGGAGCTCCCACGAAATTGGAATGAATAGGCATTTTCTAGGTAAGCGCGTTTCAACTTAGACAACACTGCTTTCCATTATGCGTGATTGTAGTCAAGCGCAAGCCTATTTACCATAAAAAAAATAAAATAAAGACAAATATATAATTTTTACACACATTTTTTATGTAGTCATTCATCATTTACCTATGTTTGACCAGTAGGATAGGCATGCAAGATTTAGGCGCAGCACGATTAATCATTGGATAATGATTCATTCATTGTATAGTTTTAAAAAACGCCTATAGATAAAAGATATTTTATGACCACAGATTAAATAAAATATCCAGTAGGTAGCTATCATGACTTCATTGTTTTATGCAAAAAATTTAGCATTTTTTTGTTTTTTATGGTATGATGTCAGTGGTTTTACCATTCTTATAAACCCTTCCCTATGAGACCGCGACTTTGTGTGCCTATATTACGCCTTTTTCTTCGTCACTACTAATTATAACTTAAATTTTAACTAGCAGATGCCTGCGACTTCGCCCGCGACGAAAATAATGTTGCAACCTTCCAAAACACACAAAAAAATGTACATAACTCATTTTTTGGTACAACTAGTCATCTTTAAAATTTACCTAAATGCCATCGCAAAAATTTTTATAGCCCTTATAAAGATAAAAAAAATTGGTTGTCTTTAAAGTCGGTTTGCTGAAGATAGTTGAACGTGACAACGTCTTAAGAAAATACTGATGGAATGGTAGCATTTAATTGGTTATTAAAATTTTTAATTTGAGTATATTTTTATAAATATTAATTTAAATTAATAAAATAATTGATTTTGATTTTATAAATTTATATTTTAAATTTATAATAAATATATTAATTTTTAATTTAAAATTAATATATTTAATAATTATAATTATAACTATAAATATTAATAGACGGATGTCGAACGCTGCCGAACGCAAAGGCCGATTGTGCTTCTTCGTCGCTCGTTTCGCGCTCTCGCTTGCACTTCAAGCCTTACATGGAACGCCTCAAAGCGAGGTAACGCGGCATGAGTCATGTTGTTTCGTGCGTGCAGCCGGCTCTATCGAATTATAAGACGTTTTCACATCAACAATCCTTGGATATTATTCTGTTAGATATACTTACCTCAGAAGGTTAGCGCGTTTTCAATGAAAGCTCAAAAGTCCAGTGGCGTAAGCTTTGTAGAACATATATCTTTTAATTTGAATAAAAAAATATCAGTTACTAATAATACTAATATCATCACAATAATTTACTTATTTTCTAGGTCATTATTGCATAATGGGAGGGCACAAGTGACGTCATAGCTTATGTATAAGTCATAATAATCAAAACTTATGAAAAAGTAAGTAAAGATGCAATCAAAACAAAACAAGCAAAGCAATTTAAGCAATAGTTAACATTTTTAGCTCATAGTACTTTGAAATTATTGTCAGATACTAATTTGTCAGAAAAATCTTATCGTATTTTATTTAAAAATACCACTGTAAAACTAATCAGGAGTTAATGTATTAAATAATTAAGACAAATATTATTATAATAGTTTTGACATATATGGTCAAACATATCCACGGACACGACTAGTATAACAGAGCTCCCAGTTTCTAAAAGGTTGATCAAATCACTGGTCAAGATTTTGACAAGTGGTAATATAGATTTTGACAAGCACCAAAATAGCACGGGGATTGCAGAAACGCCAGAAACGTCTAACTAGGTACTATGGCAAACAATGGTAATCATGGCTCATAGTGATAACTTCGTGATGGGCGATATAATTAAATCAACTGTATCTATTGAGGAGGAGATTGTAGCTTATATTTTTACCCTCACTGCGTGATAGTTTTCATTGTAAATTTTATTTGTATTGGTACGTTTATTGTAATAAAAACTAATAACGTGTTGTTTACTTAATGTTCTACTGGTACTGAATACAAAAATGATCAGCGATTACCAAGCCGTTTTACATATTAGGTGGACGCTGATCGTCGTTCGCGCAACCGGGTGCCAGCGTGGCGGCAGTTGGGCAGCGGATTGTTTCAATGTGTCAGCACCGTAAATAACAGCATCGTTGGACGTCATTTGCATTTTTATTGTCGCCTGCATAATACGGAATGGATAAAGGCTGTAATTTAATCGCCGGCCCGCAAAATTGAATTATTTATTATTCGATCCGTTTGTAAAACACAATTATTCGGCGGCCGAATGTCATCGGTCGATGTCTTTTTTGGTATCAGTCCGAATCGGCCCGTCCTGTAAATTCACATATTTAAAGCTAAAAAAAAATCGCTATCATACTTTCCTGATTTCTTTTACAAGCAGTTGTGTCGCGGCGGTGATATTGTACGGTCTCATTTTTAAAGTTTTAGAGAATTTTTTTTGCCGAGTTTCACCGCGAACGATTCGCTCAGTGGCTGCTGATTTTTTTTAATCGTTTCCCAGCAAACAATACAAATGGGTAAGCCTACTTTATTACGCTTTTTTATTATTTTAGTCGACGTCGATGGAATCCGATAACGCTTTACTTTATATTTTCATTCCGCGCGATTATTTATTAATGCTCGATTATAAAGAATGGTGGAACCGATTTAAAATTTACCGATCGCGTTGAACTCCGAGAATGTTGTGAGGAATCCGGTGGCAGATTACAGATTAATGGTATTAATCATTCCGAAATATTTGCATTGAAATACCATATTCTTTTTTAATTGATTCTAATGCGATAGAGACTTCTTGTGAAACGCGTTTTATATTTTTTTCGGTTATATTTAATTCGGCGATATTTCACTTTCTGTTTTTATTTAAAAATATCTTCTCGGAATATTTTTGACGGCTGCATATTATTAAATTTTATTATTTATTAATGCGGTATTGTTTTATATTATTTTTTATTTTTTCAAATATTTTTCCGAAAGGTAGAAACTTGAAGTATCCTATCTACGTGATCTGATGTTTGTTTTAAAAGATTTCGTTATCCTTTACGGACAAAGCGTACACCGTTAAGTTATTATATTCTTACAAGGCTCAAACTCCATTTAGTCTGACATACCGGCTCACGGAGCCGACGGGAAACTATCTGATAATCTCCTCCTCTACCGATCTGCACTGTGGGTACCGTCGCGTTCGAAATTACCAAACGATTATTTGACAAGCCAACTAACACCATATCCGAAATATTGACACAAAGACAGCGCGCATGAATAGGCTAAAGAATTTAAGCCGCGACTGTACGCCGTAAGCTCGAAAGTTCTCACAGCATCATGAGAATGCTTTTTACAATCGATATTCAAAAAAGAATAGCATCGATGTCTCTGTTGTCAACGAACAATTCTTTCGGAGATCGAGCGAGTGTCTCGAGATGGTACTCTATACGCTGTAGAGTAAGTTTTGAAATCGTGCGGTGGTTTGATGGTATTTTATTGTTCAGTTCGAGTATGAATTGCGTCAGCGACTAAAAAGACAAAGCATCGACATTGCGGCGCATTGTGAGGCTAATGATGGGCCAAAACATTATATTTTTAGAAGAGGCACGGCCGTCCGCGCTTGTGCCTTTATAAGGTCTACAGACGATCACAGTAAAGATTATAATCCGCTTTTATGGTGCCGGTAGCATGCTAGTTTTTTTCGATCGGACAGATCATCGGACGGCTTACACGAATTTATTTTTTATCTATTTCTGACTATACCTACCTACGAGTACTCTACGTTGATTATAAGCTTTGATAAGATCTACAGGATAGGTAGAAAAACATCATATCCAAATTATAACGTAATTGAATAGGTACGCTGATTGTTCTCATTTTTTTTATTTGTACTTCTTCTTCTGCAGTAATTCGACACTTCTATGGTGCAGTTGTATTATGGGAGTTGTTTTGTGCACTTTTATAATAATTTCAGTTGTCATCTTAACCCTGTTCTCTTTACAGAACAATATAAAAATATGATTATACAATATATCCTCTCCCCAATTTATAAATTACACACCTAAGATATCTATCGTAGTAAGAGATACAAATTAATATGTAAAGATTACCTACCTTTTTTGTCTTCAAGTTGTATCAATAATATTTATTGAAAATTAAGTTTAGAAATTGGATCTTTCAGTATCTCAGTAACAGTCTATTTCCCATGAGACTATTATAAAAACCTACCTATTTATACGTTTTTATGAATTGCCATTTTTCGCCATATCTTCTAAACATGGTTCCAAATAACATAAGCAAAAAGTCTGTGCTAAAGTCCGTAGATACATCAAACCGAAGTCATCACAGATTTGCGTTTTGTTCATCATCCGTGCATCTATTAGGTAAGCCAACTATTCTTTTACCCTCAACGTCTACGTATCTGCTTACCTTCATATGAGAGATTGAGACGAATATCTTAGCATTCCATTGATTCATCGTGCGGGTGCCGGGTCCATCGCGTGGCTGAGAGAAAAACTCCGAACAGAGCCCGAGACTTGTGACTCGGGTGTAGGTTTAAGGGTACCTTAGTGACGCGCGTCAACACTCACCTCCTCTGTTCAAGTTATTCTCCCTGCCCAACCAAATTCGGAAGTACCCTACTAGAGCAGCTTTGGACACTCGTTCCAATATGGAGCTTACTGCACTTCTAGTAAGGCCAAGGTCTTTTAGCAGGTTGTAGAGAGACTTCGCTGGTATACCCCTCGCACCCACTTCTACCGCGTATAAACTAACCACATAGCCATTTTTGGTTAGTTCATTAGTAAGGTCATAATATTTATTCACTTTGAATACATGGTCTTTAGGGATGTTTGTTTCCCACGGCACTGTAAGCTCAACAAGTACTATACGTTTGATTTCACTTACCTTTGTCCTACCTACTTTCATACTAACTAATCTATCTACGTCCTGTTCACCCTCATATAAACTGTTATACGTCCTGCATTCCTTCACATTTACATATCTACGTCCTACCTACCTTCATACCAATTTACCTAACTTCGTTCTATTATATAGAGATTTAATTGGAAAATTAGCAACGGATGTCACTCGGTGTGGCCAAATGGTCATTCATTTTGTCAACAAAAGTGTATCTAACGTTTTGTGTGGCCATAAACTTGCCGATTGTCGATTGTCTCTGGTCATTGTGCGCAAACACTGGTTCTGTGTGACGCCATTGTCTATGGGCTCCCCGTCGTTCGTCATAATGAATTCCAATTTCGTAAACAAAGCGTCCCGTAATATGTTTTGATGTTTTTGGGTATTGTCGCATTTTGTCACCGTCCACGCTTGATTAGCCGTTAATATCTGTGACGGGGCTAAATAGAATGGATTGTGAGGATTTTTTTGGGAAAATCTTTATTTTGTTTGTTAAATTTTAACTCAAAAGGCTGTCACGTGTCGCGTGTTCCGTTACATCTTATTTGTATTATTTCCATAGATGGCTTACAAACATTCTTTTTAATTTTTTAAATCAAGTAATAATGTCTACTACATAATATAAAATAGGTACCTAAGTATGTTATATTCGTACTATATAATATAAATGAACATGGGCATTTTATAAAGATAATATTTGTCGATAAAGATTTGCTTTAGGTAAACTCATAACCCTTGAATGTATGATTGATGTAAGCGTCGTGTCGAGTGGGTGCTACGTCGAGAGGCGGCGCGTAGCTCGGTAGCCGCGGGCCACATAAATAACCGGCTCACCGCAAACAACGACGTATTTACTACATTATTATATTTTATACATGCGCTCGCGCAATACACGGAGGCTCTAATACGCGCCCAACCTACATAATAACGAGAACGCGCGGAAGGCGTAACTCGGTGGCAGTCTGCCGTCTCGCTCGGCGGCGCAGGGGCCACGCGCCAGAGCGAGACGGACGAACACAAATTTATTAAAACGAAAAAAAGCTAAACCGCTACTGCACTCCGCGTCGCCTCCACAGAACTAGATACATTTTTCCACGTCGCCGTGCGCGACCGAGAGGCGCGCTGCCTGCGCGGGCGCGAGCGAGACGGCTAGCGTTTCGCGAGGAGGGCGCGCAGTTAAACGGCCGGTCATGTGGGCACTGCCGGTGTTGCGCACGCGCAGCTACCTCGGTGCGGTCGAGTTCCACGCTCACGCTGCGTCGTCCGGCTCGCTTAGCCCGCGTGACCTTTACTCGGTGAACTTAGGAAGCGTCGTTCGGTGTGAAACGTTCATTAGACCCCCTTCATCCCGCACACCGTGGTCTTCAGACTCATCAGCGAAGGCGAGAGAGTGAAAAAGATGGCAGGCGATCGCCAGCGCCGCAGCTAAAGGTATTCGTAGAATGCGTGATCTGTATCGAGCGGGCGGCGCGCGGCGCGGGGTGCGGGGCGCGTTCGGAAGCGGTGGCAGCTCCCATCGACTCCTGGGGTTATTCTTCCTCAGGCCACTGCTGCTCGAGCTACGTACAGAGCGAGCCAGTTTTTTCTTTCCACCGCACCGCACGCCACACACTCGTTAAGCCCGTGCCAACACGAGAAGTCGCCACTAATAAATTACTGTTTTTTACTGCACTCGAACAGTCTACGCCGCGCAGCCGACTAATTTATACGTAAAAATAAACATCAATCAGCAATAAACGCCGCCGTCAGCGCCGACCAACGCACTGTGAGTACAGCTCCTCTTCTTACTGTTTCTAAATCTAACCGATGCTCTCTCGATTCGCACATCGCAGATTGCGAACCTGATACGACTGACCATGCCCAAATAAAACATTCTGACATAACAATTAAGGAGCGCACCTTATAATTTACAATTTTTTTTATGGTGAGAAATATTATCCGTTTATTATTACTTGATTTTTTAAATCAATGTATAACAAAAATAAATTAGAGTAAAGAAACAAAAACTAAAATGACATTAACAGAACTTTTGCTAATCGAAAAATATTAGATAATTTATTAAAATGTTATGTGGTTTTTTCTATTCCTTATTAATATTTTTATCAGTCTCAAGTTATACCTAAAATCGTTAATATTTAAAATAAACAGTGCAAAAATTATTTAAAACTGTAAATAAATTAAACTTTCCACGAATAAATAAATTTTACGTAATTATTAAAAATGACCAGCCTACCAGCAAAGTGTTAAGTGCTATCATTCATTCCATATTGTGAATGATGCCCAAACATTCTTATTAGCATTTAAAATTTTATGCAAATCTCCTAAACTAATAGAGTAGTAGGTGTAAAAATTTATCATAATAAATATTATGCGTAAAAGCTCAAAAGCAATTTAAACACAGAGTATAAAAATTTTATTAGAATTTTATACTTTTTAATAAGGATACAAAAAAATGTATCCTCGATAAATTACGAAGGATTGAGATCCTTATAAAAAATTGTCATGTTGGTATCACAATAAGTCTCTCCATTACTATGTAAATTCACCCTTAGCGCCTCTTGGACAAAAAAAGTTTATTCAAAAATATTGTCGCTGTACAATTTTTTTTTAATTTCTGGCACCCGACTTGAGCACCATTGAGTGTCCGATCGGGTCTATTTTATAACGATTTATGGTTTATTCAACAATAAAAACGTCTATTCTTCAATGGTTTTTCGAAAAAGAGCGTTATTTGAGAGGTAATACATTTCTATGGGCAAAGCTTTGATGCATCATTAAACAGAGTTTTTGACACCTCCCAATATTTTAGTTCCCATGAGACTTTTTTTTTGTAAAAAATTGGTATTGGTCGTTGTTGAAAATAAGTTTTTTCAATGCTCCATATCGTACATAGGTTAAATATTAAAGTTTTTAATATTAGAGATAAAAAATGTTCAATTTTGTAATTGAAAGAAAAGTATCTGTTTAATTTTAGCAGTTTTAAACAAAACGCAATTCTGAAAATGCTTATAATACAAGATGTCAAAATGTTTAAAGTCAAAATTAAATGAATTTTATGTAATATCTGAAAGTCCACTTAAAATCAATATTTTATATTTTAATTTTTTCATTATTTTATATTTCTGTTCTCTGTAAAAACTAAAAAAATGTTAAAGTACTAAGTCTTACTTAATTAAATGAATAATATCAGACGCCTCAATAACTCCACGTCTACACCGAGGTCATAGGTTCGACTCCCGGTCGTTGGAATATTCGTTATACTCACTTCTAGCATCAGCAAAGAGAATAGTGGCCATATTTAAAAAGTTACCCCTAAATAACAAATATATATTTACATCTAAAAAAATTTTTAACAAAAAATAGAACCGACTCAAAACTAAAAAGTAACAAAATAACTGTGTCATTTAGATGCTTTAATTTACTTAAGCATATCTATAAAGTCGGTGCCAGCAAGTTAAAGGAACATTTATTTAACGTAGTAAAGCAGTTTGTGGGTTCTAGGTAATGTTCTTAAAGTAGAAACCTTGGCTGACACTGACTTTCTTACTTTTTAGTGATAAATCAATAAATCGCCACGTAACGTACTCGTACTATTCTGTCATAGTATATTATACGGTACTAGTAGCCAAAAAGCTACCGATACTTACACAAAAACCGAAATCGCTGCAAGTGTGCCTATAAAATTTGATGAATTCCCAGGATATCATCATCAGACCCTAACATGATGACAATGGGACCACCTTGGAAGTGTGCCCTTTCTAATAAAAAAGAATCATCAAAATCGGGCCACTCTGTAAAAAGTTATGAGTTTTCAAAGTTTCGTGTCGAATTGAGAACCTCCTCCGTTTTTTTTCGTGGATTAATAAAAAGATACATAATATGTAATTATATTATGTTCACGTGGAAACTGCGTACCAACGTGTTAACAATAAAAATAATGGAGGATATCTTTATACCTTTAATGTAAGGTTAATTCAAATGGTTATTGCTCATACAATGCCATCGGGCAGTTAAAAACATATCTGTAATTACTGATATCGGCCTTCGTAGGCCAAGAGCCGGCGGTGTTAATTACTTTGCCGATATTCATTTTATGTGGTACTAAAATTATTTTATTATTTACAAAATGCATAATATTGACCATTAATGGTGTAATCAATTATTAATTAATAACTTTGTTAATAATGATAAAGCGCAATATTATGTAATTTAAAAAGTTTGTGAACTCTGCTGTGCTAAATACAATTTTTCTCTTGATTTAATTAAATTTTAGCCATATTATACGGCATAAGGCACTTTCTTTAATTAAATTATTAAATTTATGAATTTAATTGCATTTAAATTGTACTTGGTATAATAAATCTTACGTTTAAATGATAAATATCTACATAGTTTTTCTTTACAGGAAAGTTAAAAATGACCATTTTTACATTTTTCTTCTGTACTTTTTTATAGCTTTGCATGTGATAGTTTTTTTTTCATTCTTCAGGACTATCTGTAGTTCTTGAAAAACACATTTAATTATCATATTATGATTCAAAAATTAAAATTAATCATGGTATAACATATTTTTCATCTCTCGATAGAAAGACTTCAGGACAAATTATTGTCCATAGGAAATTCCAACGTTTTTTAACAAATAATTAAATTAATTAAAAAATAATTAACAAATACTAGATCAATAGTCATAGGTTATAAAATAAAATATGCCGTACCATATTACGCTCAATATGTTATTTGTGTGTATTTCAATCAACATTGTATTAAACAATGCCAAACATTGTAAAAGCATTTTCAGGAATTCTAGTCGAGACAGATGATAAATGAAGCTCGTTTACATGTTACTGGCTCTTAAAGTAATAAGCGTATCTCGGTAGTGAATAATTATCCCGCTCGTTTTTATTCGCGTCTGGTGAATGCAAATAACATGAATTATAAACCAAACGATTTGAAA
Organism: Mycalesis mineus; assembly: GCA_034621355.1. NCBI lineage: Eukaryota > Metazoa > Arthropoda > Insecta > Lepidoptera > Nymphalidae > Mycalesis > Mycalesis mineus. Next base: position 9,401,349 of record CM067899.1, on the reverse strand, counting down.
TCATCGCCTTTATTGCAGCACTGCTAAGTTTTTTACGAGTATTTGCAGTTAATTATAACGCATATAGATGTTAACATCTTGAAATAATGGTGGTGGTTATTGTCTAGCATTTATAAAGTACATTAAAGTTTTAATGAGAAGATAGGATAGTTATACGTTATTTAAATAAACTCTTTATCGTTTTAGATTACATATTTTAATACAAATTGTAATAAATAAAAAATATGAATTTTGTAATGTTACCAAAAAGTCGTTTTATACGGAAATAAAGCAAATTAAATGCAATACAAAATATGCTTGTTTATTATTTTCTTTTGTTAGTTTATTATTACTTTTCTTTCTAACAACTTTGTCGGTCATTATTCAATTTTGCATAAACATTATCAGGGATAGAACATGAAACATTTTAAGTAGATTAAAATATTGATTCCGAGGAATACTAAAATTATTAGGCATTAAGTAAGTAAATGTCGTTCGCGTGATAAAAAGTAACCTACGTGTTAATTTGATGTGTAAGCTGTTATTATTATTGTAAAGTTTCATCAAAATCTATTCAGTAGTTTTAGCGTAACAAACATCCAACCATCCGTACTTTCATACTTTGGTGTATATGATATTAATAGGATTTAATTAATTGACAAAATCTGTATTATTGTATGTAAAAGTTACTAACTATACTAAAGCCAAACTCGATTGAGAATGCTTGTTTGTCAACAAACAAATTAAAAATGAAGGTAGAAATCACTAGACATTTTACACCAATTTTTTTAAATGAACCTGTAAATAACGAATTCATGACAAAAAATTAGATTAGTAAGCTTTAAACTAATTAATATATTCAATGTCTTTTAAATAAGACTTTTTAAAATAACAAAACATAATTTTAAATTTAATAGGCATAAAATGTCTTGCATTTTCTATCTTCATTTTAAACTTTTTTGTTGACAAGCATTCTCAATCGAGTTTGGCATTAGTATAGTATTAATGTATGAATGATATTTTAGTTAACGTTTAAACGAATAGTTACACTTAACAAAGTAAAAATTTGCATTAAAAACATAAAAAAGGAATGTAAAAAATTTAAATTGTATTGGTGAGATATTTTGGAATGCCGACCACGCGCTCCGGGGTGCTCACCGCATCACCTTCTTTCAACTTCGCCGATCGTTTTCTTTGTATGGTATAAAAATATAAAATATTATGTCACATACACAATCAGTTGCTTTTAGTTTAGTGATAATACACACACAAACGAAATTGTATTGTTTGTAAGTATTAAATATGTAATAACCTTAAAATTTTTCCTCTTTAAAATATGTTCTTTCTTGATTTTGTTTACAAAGGTTTCTACTATAGGCTAGTAGTAGTAGTAGGCTAAAATTTTGAAGAAATTACAATCTTTCGACTTATATGTTAGTGTTTAAAAATGGCTTTTTGATTGCTTAATACCTAACCAAAACCATAATTTACGTAGAAAATATGTTTCTATTAGAGAACACCCGCAGCTTCACCCGCGTAGTACTCGCTCCCATGGAAATTTCGAGATAAAATGTAGCCTATGTATTAGTCTAATATGTAAGCTATATTATTGTAAAATTTTATCAAAATCCGTTCAGTAGTTTTTGCGTGAAAGAATAAGAAACATCCATCTATAATTACAAACTTTCGCTTTTATAATATTAATATCATTGTCTTTTAAAAAATATAGCAGCAAAAACAACGGTATTTTTTCTTTTTTCCTAAGTAAGTAAGTAAGTATAAGGTAAGGTAAGGTAAGTTTCCTAATTTGAATCTTTATACAAGCATTAAGTTGTATTTCTAAAGACAGTTAAGTTTGATTAGGAAACAGTTAAATGTCTTACTTGCATTATTTAAGTTTCGTTCCGCATATTTGACAACTCGCTGTCCATGTAAACGTCTATGTTATTAACACATTGCTCCATGTTTACGAGCCGCAGGTTGGAATAATGTCCAGAGACAATGATTATTTATCGTCAGCATCGCTTTTGTCATGACGCCGACCGGACCGCGGCGATCATACGTCCATTAATTCTCGTCCGATGTTTAAATATTGATCGGGAATACGAAATTGATTATAGTGTCTCCCACAGAACAGAAATACCTCACTATATTACATTATTTTAATAATCGTATATGGATGAGTTATTTTGGTTTCATAATTTTTCTACCATATCTATCTATCTATACTAATGTTATAAAGATGAAGAGTTTATTTGTTTGAGCGGGAATGCTCTGAGAAGTTATTAATTCTTATTGTTAGATAGTTTATTTATCGAAGAAGGCTATAGGCTATATAGCATCACACTGCAACCGATAGGAAAATGTGGAAAAAAGTGAAAAATCAGCTAATCCTATTACTATTAAAAAGGCGAAAGGAAAATGTTGGAAAAACTACTGAATGGATTTGGAAACTTTACCACAATATAGCTTATACATCGAATAACACATTCAGTGCTAATAATATAATATAATAAGGAGTAATTTAGGCTTATTTTTATTTTCTTAATCCTATTTATTTTAATTCGAAGCGGATGAAATCGCTGGCATCCAAAATTTTTAAGTTTTAAATAAGTTGTTACATCGTTTGTGCGTTACATAGATTTTCAATAAAGACTGTTATTTTTTTGAATTCTTTATTGATTAGGCTACAAATGTCAAAATCTTAGGCTGCTACAGATCTTCATAAATATGTTTTAAATTATTTGTAATAACGTTGTGGTTATTATGAATAATTGAGACTTTCATTTCGTTTGAGTTTATGTACAGGAAGCATGTACTACAACGCATACGAACGATCAAAAGTCAATAACGTATTCGTACATAACGTCCTCTTAACATAATTCGTCAGTTAGCACAAGAATATGGCAGGAAACTTTTATTTGTAGGAGATAAAAAACAAAGGTTGGGCGAGTCTCGGTCCAGCTTTATCTGTCTTACCATAATAGATAAACGAATTCCTTTCTTGGATGTGTTAAATATTAACAAATAGAGCTATGTTCAGGGATTTGACATCTTTGTCCGTGTTGACACTTGGTGACGAAATATTATCAAGCAGATTTAAACTCGTGTAGGTGTTGTCATTTACAAAAATATCCTATGTTACTAATATCACAATAAGTTTGTAATTATATTTGGATGGATGTTTGTTTCTCTTTCACGTAAAAAGTACTGAATGGATTTTGATAAAACTACAATAACACATACCGAGGCTACTTTTTATTCCGAAATTTTGACGACCTGCGTAGCGCAGTGGTATGCGCGGTGGATTTATAAGACGAAGGTCCTGGGTTCGATTCCCGGTGGGGCAGATTGAGATTTTTCTTAATTTGTCTTGGTCTGGCTGGTGGGAGGCTTTCGCCGTGGCTAGTTACCACCCTACTGACAAAGACGTACCGCCAAGCGACTTAGCGTTCCGGTACGATGTCGTGTAGAAACCGGTAGGAGTGTGGATTTCATCCTGTGCTCCTTACAAGTTAGCCCGCTTCCATCTTAGATTGCATCATCACTTAACATCAGGTGTGATACCAGTCAAGGGCCAACTTGTAGTCAAAAAAAGGAAACGGGAACTAGTAGATTTTGAAATTTCGTTATTAGTCAATAACAAGAATATTTTGTGACTTTTGTTATTTTAATGTCAAAAGTGGAAAACCAATTCACATTGCACATTTCTTTTTTATGCAAAATTGTATAGTTAACTTAAAATTATTTTGTATTTTCAAAGTATTATTTTCGTGGAACTTATAAAAATTTTACTTGGTAAACTAACGAAAGCATCCTTTGTTCTTTTAACACAATTAAAACAAAACATTGTTAAATACCTAATATGTGTCGGAAAGAATGTGTGAATTCGCAACAGTTGTACCTACAAAAGCGCTTTGTTCGTACACTGCTTATTATTTCCTTCATCGATAACCACGTTATCTGTGTTTACGCACGGGCCAGACACGGGCAGTGTTTTGTTGGCCGCCTCTTTGACTATCCCGACTGATAACTTTGTATAGTGATAAACTTAACAAATACTAGAAACCACTTGCAGTAACGCCCGAGCCTTGCGCGTTATCATTTATTATTATTTTATGGTGTTTTCGTTTTAATACGTAGCTGTTAGCGACCGTGAAACGATAGCAATCAAACACTCTTATCGTGTAATCTAAATTGGGTGTCTATTGTATTTAATTAATTTTACACATAGTGTTAGAATAGTACGATTTCGTACACATATATAGTCTGCAAAGATATCTATTGATATGAAAAAAATATATGATAAACTTAAGCAATAAATAAATATAAGTAAAACTCGTTTAATAATAAAAAATAATTTATTTAATGTAAAAAGTAAAACTGTATTGGCTATCTATAAACACAGTTTGAGTTTCTAATATCCAATAGAGGCCAACCAAACAACAGGATTTAGGCGGCTTATCTAATGGATGTTTGAAAATAAGTTTCAACATTTTAAAATCATCTAATAAGATATGTGCTTAGTGATTAGATAAATTAAATTTAACCTTACAATTTAAGAACCTTTTATGATCGCAATAACTAAAGACGCAATCTAAAGACGCAAGGTTGATTTGACATGAATCCCACTTCTGTAGTTAAAATTTAAGGTTACACGTACCTATAAGTAGGTACCTACATATATTTTGTACACATATGGCGTTAGCTTTCAGCTGGACAAATCTCACTTCTGCATTTTATACTAACAATCTCCTATGACTTAGTTCGAAACACCAGGGGATAGTGTAGCTACCTAATAGTGAAACAATTTTTCAAATCGGTTTAGTTATTTCGGAGCATATTCAATACAATTAAATAATAAATAATATTCCTCTTTATATTAGGATTTTATTTGTAAGTACTTCTAATTTCATCATACATGAAAAAAGTTAGACCGTTCATTCAAAGTTTCGTCCATTGAGCCGAATGTTTGCCGAGGCCGGTTCACAGCGGCGCTATTTGACCACTCGATAGCGCCACAGGTGACTTTAGGCACCTTTAGGTATACTGTAGCCCATATCTAGTTTGAGATGTGTTTGGGGATTTCAAAAGTCAAAATCGGTTTATTTAGTAAGAACCAATGTTTATTTTTAATGGTCATTTAATATATTTTTTACACTATTAAAAAATAAAAGTTATGATTATAAGTTAAATATGTTGAATTAAAAATGGAAGTTATTCCCGGCGGGCAGATTAGATTTTTCTTATTTTCTGCTTACTTGAGTTATCTTTCCGCAAAGACGTATCGCCAAGCGATTTAGCGTTCCGATACGATGTCGTGTAGAAACCGATAGGGGTGTGGATTTTCGTCCCACTCCTAACAAGTTAGCTCGCTTCCATCTTAGACTGCATCATCACTTAACGTCAGGTGTGATAGCAGTCAAGGGCCAACTTGTAGTCGATTAAAAAAAAAAAAGTTAGTTAGGTTATCTTTACTGTATTTACACACAAGTGAATATTGTAATATCAAGCGGACTGTAAGGTGCCAGTAGATGCTGGTAGCTCGTGGTGTTTGGAGGTCCGTGCAAAAGGCTTTTGTCCAGCAGTGGACGTCTATCAGCTAACATCCTTTCTGTATTTCGTATTTATTTTGTACAAACCAATTTCTAATTACTTCATACCAGTAGTGTAACCAGCTTTTATGGGCCCTGTGCCAGCGTGATAACTGCGTCCTACAGACTTATAACTGGCCTTAAATAAGTTATTTTTGACGTGACAACGTCTTATAATTCGATAGAGCCGGCTGCACGCACGAAAAAACATGACGTCATGCGTCGTTACCTTGCTTTGAGGCGTTCCATGTAAGGCTTGAAGTGCAAGCGAGAGCGCGTTCAACATCCGTCTATTAAATATAATTATTAAATATATTAATTTTAAATTAAAAATTAATATATTTATTATAAATTTAAAATATAAATTTATAAAATCAAAATCAATTATTTTATTAATTTAAATTAATATTTATAAAAATATACTTAAATTCAAAATTTTAATAACCAATTAAATGCTACCATTCCATCAGTATTTTCTTAAGTTGTCACGTTCAACTATCGTCAGTAAACCGACTTTACAGACAACCAATTTTTTTTGTGTATGGTCTGGTAATTTCTTCGCCCCTCCAGGGTCTGCGCCCTGTGCTCGGGCATCGCTGGTACTGCCCTAGTTACAGCACAGCTTCATACCTACCTGAAACGATTAAACAGTTCGCACGTTCATTCAAAGTTGCGTCCATTGAGCCGAGTGTTTGCCGAGGCCGGTCCACGCGGCGCTATTTGACCACTCGATAGCGCCACAGGTGACTATACCTGACTTTTTGTGTGTTCAGCGAGTTAGATCTGTTTGGATGTTTGCGGTCAGATTTTGGAGTGTTTAATGGCTGTTTAACTTTTAGTTTTTTTGTACGCTCGAATGGAGTTTTCTTTGTTTTTATTTTCTTAGAGAAGGAAGGAAGTGTTATTGTTAAACTATTAGACATTTAAACGATAATTTGAATATTACCTCTTATTCTTTAAATAACTTTTTTTATTGTCTTTTTAAATACTTGTAAGGTTTGCATACTCCCATAAACTAGCACAATTGGCATAAAATCCATTTTTTAGAATGTTTCGTAATATAAAATAAGCGCATCATCTTATTAAGATTTTTTTTTTATAAAATAGTCTTGTACGCATTATAGGCACGAAATTATAGCAGTGAAAACACGAGTTAGAATTTATTTCATAATTAATATTCACACTTTCCTGACGTTCTAAACACCAAAATAACAGCGTCCCACGTAAAAACTCCTCCAAGCTATAAAAAACCGAAGAAAGTTCCTCCCACGCGCGCAGGTCAAATAAAAAAGTAAAAATTCTTTTTTCGAATTCCCCAATCAGCCACCGAATTACACGCCACGCCTCCGCGTTCTGATTGGTGAACAGTAGCCGGATTACATTTTTTCACTGCGTACGCGCATAATCAACCCGTTTGATAGATAACGTTCTGAAGGATGGTATCTGTATAGTTAGGCAAGTTTTTTTACTGAACACATTTTGCGGTGGTCTCTTGAACTATTTATCTAACGATAGCGTTAGTGGATTATTTATTAAATTGGTATCTCAATAAAAATAAGTATAAAGCAATCTATTTAATTTCTTTTCAAATTAAATATCTATACTTACAAACCTATCTACCCTACAATACAAAAGCAGTAGGTAGATAAAATAACCCACTAGTAGATATGAGTTAAGTATATTATTTTATTAATAATTGAATTAAAAAAAATTAAAATAATTTAAAAAATCGAAATGCTAATTTAACAAAATAATTAGATTTAAAATTAAATATCTAACTAACTAAAAGATATTTAAAATTATTATTTGCCTTTAAGAATGTTTATCATATAAACCTTGATTTCACCTGGTTACCGAGAAAAATCCTATTCCAGATTGTAATCTATCTTCGTACCAAATATAATAGGTACCTACAGTATTGTTCAGCCGTTCTAGAGTAATAAAAGCTTACCCCGGTTTGATACTCTATGCACGCCACTGAGCATGGGATAAGGCCCGAGGGTGCAGTGCATCCATGTTTTAATTATATACAGACGTTATGTTCGGTCACGATCTCTGATAAGTAATACCATTGAGACGACTGGTGCTTAACTCGCCTTTAATTGCTGTTTTGATTAGTCAATCCCTTTTAAGTGCGTCGCGAAATTGAGTCCTTGCTTAATCAATATTGTTCTGCAAAAGGCACAGCCTTTTAGGGTTCCGTACCTAAAGGATAAAAAAAGAACCCTATTTGTAAGACTTCGCTGTCGTCTGTCTGTCACCAGGCTGTATCTCAAGAACCACGGTAGCGAGACGATTGATATTTTCACAATTATGTATTGCTATTGCCGCTATATTACAATAAATACTATAAAAGTATATAGGTAGGTACTTAAGGGTGCTTCCGCACAAAAACGCCCTCTCTCGAACCTTCAAGGTCTGGTTTTGAAGTATTGAGCAATCTTTTATTGCAAGAACTTCTCTGTAAGTTGCTAGTGACATACCCTAGTGCTTCGAAGAACACTTTAAGCCATTGGTCTTGGTTTAATGATTTACGAGTACTTAGTTATAACGATTAGGCCTACGCCAAAGAGGCGATATGTGCTCTTTGATTTGATATTTTTTTTGTTAGAGTTAATTATTAGTTTGTAAAGAAAATGGTGTAAGCCTACTTGATATAAGGGCTTTTTTAATTTTTTTGACGTGACAACGTCTAATAATTCGATAGAGCCGGCTGCACGCACGAAAAAACATGACGTCATGCGTCGTTACCTCGATTTGAAGCGTTCCATGTAAGGCTTGAAGTGCAAGCGAGAGCGCGGAACGAGCGACAAAGAAGCACAATCGGCCTTTGCGTTCGGCAGCGTTCGACATCCGTCTATTAAATATAATTATTAAATATATTAATTTTAAATTAAAAATTAATATATTTATTATAAATTTAAAATATAAATTTATAAAATCAAAATCAATTATTTTATTAATTTAAATTAATATTTATAAAAATATACTTAAATTATAAATTTAATAACCAATTAAATGCTACCATTCCATCAGTATTTTCTTAAGACATTGTCACGTTCAACTATCGTCAGTAAACCGACTTTACAGACAACCAATTTTTAATATTTATTTATGTAACGATTAGAAGTTAATGACTTGCTTCTTCTTTACTTTGGACTGAGCGCTTCGTGAAAGAAAGAAAAACTCAATATCACAAAGCTCGACCTAGGGTTCGAAACCAGAACCAGGATGTTGTGATCTAAAGTCACTAACCAGTGAATCAACAAGGCAATTTTAGATTGCTGAAATTAATAATACCTAGATACCAAAATCAATCTAGTCTCATATCTACGGTAAATATATTTTTCAGTTACAGATGAAACAATTGTTTTCTCTATTCTTTCCCGCAGCGAAAAGGCAAGATAGAAACACAAGTTGTTTGTGTGCGTAAAATTTTCCATTTCCATTTGTAATTCGACCAATCCCGTGTTACACATACGTGTGCGTGGAACGAGGCACTTATTAACAGTAGCTCGATTTCTCCCGCGGCTTTGATTGGCTGCGCGTAAACCGGTAGCTACTCCCACACAGACACATACAAGCACATATACATACACGCACGTTACACATGCGTGTTAAGTAGGTATGTGTGTGTTGGTGCGTGCCTTCAGGCGGTATATAGGAGAGGAATTCTTTCACAGATGTAATTATGTAGAGGTGTGTTTTTACCTGACTGTGCATGAGTTGAGTGACTCACGTTCTCGTATATTTCATTATATGTTAGCGATTTTAAAAATAACCTATTGATGTTTATATTTAATGCCAATTTTTCGGAGTTCTGCATGAGAGTTGGTAAAGTTTTTCGTGTTAGTGGAAATAAATTGTCTTCAATTTAGTCTTCTTGAATGCTACTTCTAAAGGTTTAGATTATTTTGGCTATATATATGGCTATACACTGCGCAGAACATAAGCAATCAGTACCGAGCGAGGCTCGGCGCCGGGGGCGATGCGAGCCCCAATATATCAGTAGATACTGTACTGCACCGCGCCGACATAGAGTCGACCGTAGCACTAAAACTATATACTGCGCAGAACATAAGCAATCAGTACCGAGCGAGGCTCGGCGCCGGGGGCGATGCGAGCCCCAATATATCAGTAGTACTGTACTGCACCGCGCCGACATAGAGTCGACCGTAGCACTAAAACTATATACTGCGCAGAACATAAGCAATCAGTACCGAGCGAGGCTCGGCGCCGGGGGCGATGCGAGCCCCAATATATCAGTACTGTACTGCACCGCGGCGACATAGAGTCGACCGTAGCACTACAACTATATACTGCGCAGAACATAAGCAATCAGTACCGAGCGAGGCTCGGCGCCGGGGGCGATGCGAGCCCCAATATATCAGTACTGTACTGCACCGCGGCGACATAGAGTCGACCGTAGCACTACAACTATATACTGCGCAGAACATAAGCAATCAGTACCGAGCGAGGCTCGGCGCCGGGGGCGATGCGAGCCCCAATATATCAGTACTGTACTGCACCGCGGCGACATAGAGTCGACCGTAGCACTACAACTATAGATATTATTTAAATTATTTTTACTTTTATTATTTAAACACTTAAAGCTGCTAGTAATGCCAACGACCAGTCGTTGTGTGTGAGTTTCTCTATAATTGTGGATTTTATTTAACATTTTGTTAATTGTATAACTTATATAAAAACTTAGCTATCTTAAGCATTTCTTTATCTGACTATGGTACGATTAAAAAAGAGATAAGAAATCGTTTTTCTTATCTTTTTTTTAATGCAACGTTAAATTCATTTGACATTCGAATTATGTGTTTAGGTATACCTAGGTACGGAATGCGTAATTTTATGTGCTGACAGCATCGCCTATAAACTTGATCATTATAATTGTAATTAACCATCGATTAGGTATTGTTGTCATTAACAAGTAATTAAAATCTTTAAATCCATAATTATTTACTACTCTTATAGCTGAGACCTTTGTCCTTTAGTACCCTTGAGAATATAACGTTAAGTTTAAAAATATTAAGTTTTAGGTTTAAAAAAATATTTATACGTAAATCTAAAATAAAGTTAAAATTATTTAAATATTATTAAATTACAAGCTACTTCTTATAATTACTTTAATTTTGTATAATTTAACAGTATTATATTTGCACATAATTCATTGTTTCTGTACAATTTTACACAATAATTAAAATTGAATCCTCAAAATTTGAATCCTCAATATTTTAAGTCTTGTTAATAAATTAAATTAATAAATTAAAATATATCAAATAAGATTTCATTCTGAAAGATTTTCACACATAAGTTAACGTTGATAGTATGTTCGATAGCGGGCTTATTATAAATCTAGGTGATGATAGCTCAAACTGAATATTATAAAATATTTTTACTTTAAAATTATTTTTATTCTTAGTAGATAACTATTTAATTTTTTGTTTACATGGTAACAATATATAAAATGTTGACTACAAAATCTCATGATTTCGAATATATTTGTAACAGAAATCGTTCAACAAATCTATTTATCTCAAGTAGCTCTACTTACGATAATAAACATAAATCACGTCAATTATTTCGCGAAGAGTATGATATAGTTTAAAGAAAAATATTTGACAAAGAACATTGAGCTGTCGACTCCGCCGGGCGCTCTGTTCGCGCGCGCGCATACCGTTCCTGTGGGAACGCGCGGCACATAAACTGTTTGGTTATTTCTGCTCATTCGCTCATTTGTATATTATAATTTGGCCCCGCTTAGAACCTGTTTCCATTTAAATTGCTATTATGTGCTTTAAATAATACGTTCATGTGATTGGGTTTGTGAAAAAATTGCAAGGACTTGTGTTTAACTAGACGCCGCTTGCATTTACTACCACACTAGTATTTTTATTTATAAAAGAAGGGACGTTAAGTTGCTATTATGCGCTTTAAATAACACACTTATGTGATTGGATTCTGTTGATAATTCAAGGACTTGTACTTAGCTAGACACCGCTTTAATACATCAGCATCTCTCTTTTTATTTGCTTCAAGTTAGCCCTTGGCTGCAATATCACTTCGTGGTAAGGATAAGCGATGATGCAATCTAAAATGGAAGCAGGCTTTCTCGCTGGGAGTAGGTTAAAATCCAGACCCCTTTCAGTTTCATACATAACATTCTACTGGAACCATAAATCGCGTGGTGGTACATCTTTGTCAGTAGGGTGGGAACTAGCCATGGCCGAACCAGCCAGAACTGAACATATTAAAAAAATCTCAATCGGCTCAACTGGAACTTGAACCCAGGACGCGCGTCTTATAAGTCCACCACTCACTGCGTAACGGAGTAGTACCTACAATAGACACCTTTGCTATACTATGGTATGTATTTATTCATCGACATACCAACCAAACTAAAAAAAACCTAACTGATGTCTTATAGGGGAAAGGTATAAAAAAACATGGCTAAGACAATATTTAATAATTATAATATTTTTTTTAAATAATGTCACTTAGAGGAGAAAGGGGAAAAACGGGCAAGTTTCAAAATACAGGGCAAATTATGTTTTTAACAAAAAAAGTAGTTTTCTAAAATAATACAATTATTATTTACTAGCTTTTGCCAATTTTTCTAAGCTTTGAATGTCATATTTATTAACATCTAATCGACTGCCTAAGAAATAGGTCTTAATAACCCCTTACAACCCTTTTTCCCCATTAAAAGTAGCCTATGTCCTTTTCCAGGCTCTAGATTTACTGGGTACCAAATTTCATTTAAATCGGTTCAGTAGTTGTAGAGTGAAAGCAAGACAGACAGACAGACAGACAGAGTTACTTTCGCATTTATAATATTATAGTTAATAGTTATATAGTTAGGATAAACACAGACAGAAAGTTTTTATACCCCATGTTTATCACCGTGGCCTTATAGAACCGACCAATTATAAAACCGTGATTCAGCTCGCGGCTCTACTCCGATATAAAGGACAAGGCAGCACAATAGCTCTCTAACCCTTTCCACCATGCGGAGATCGTTATCCGTGGGAGGGAGAGGGGGAACATTGTTGTTCATTGTTCGTAAAAATGTCAAACAGAATGATAAACATAATTTCGTGTTGAAATACAGAGATGTGCGGCACAATATGGATTTGTGTTTTTGTTTATAGAATTATTGATGACCTCCGTGGCGCAGTGGTATGCGCGATGGATTTATAAGACGGAGGTCCTGGGTTCGATTCCCGGCGGGGCAGATTGAGATTTTTCTTAATTTGTCTTGGTCTGGCTGGTGGGTGGCTTTCGCCGTGGTTAGTTACCACCCTACCGACAAAGACGTACCGCCAAGCGATTTAGCGTTCCGGTACGATGTCGTGTAGAAACCGATAGGGGTGTGGATTTTCGTCCCACTCCCAACAAGTTAGCCCGCTTCCATCTTAGACTGCATCATCACTTAACATCAGGTGTGATAGCAGTCAAGGGTCAACTAGCTAACTATAATAATTATTATAAAAAAATTGCTCTCAGTTTATATTGAAGGACAATTCTATATAAACTGCAAGTACTGTAAGAGGCTTCCGCCATGGTAGATTACGAACAACACTACGAAGGTTTTATTGTGAATCTATCACAGTTTCATCCTGATGTTAAGGGATGAGGCAGTCCCTCTTATAGGAGAGAGGATATGGAGCGTACACCCACCACGCTGCTCCAATACTGGTTGGCGGGCTTAGGGTGATAATGTTTTATTTACTAACGATCACTATCAGATGTTGATGACAGTGACCGGGACCGACGGCTTAACGTGCTCTCCGAGGCACGGGGGTGTAACACCACCAACTTCTCGACTCCGGGCTTGAAATGTACTAAGAATTTCATAGAAAAATGAAAAACTCAGAAAAACTTCGTGACCTGACCCAGGATTCGAACCCAGGACCTCGTGATCATAGCCAGATAGGCTAATCACTAGACCAACGAGGCAGTCACAGTTTGGGGCATTGAAATCATTTTAGGGCACACAAGACATTAAAACTTGTGTGCACCAAGATTTCGGTTATCATAACCAACGGTTAACATAAGCTAAACGTAAAATTTACTGTTCACGACAACCCGTACACCGGTTAAGGACGTAAGCTCGGTTAAGATAACCGCCGTACGGGTTTATTATAACAGTAAATTTATAGTAAAGTTATGTTAACCGTTGGTTATGATATCCGAAATCTTGGTGCACACAGGCCTAAGGCATGTGACCGCATCATCACTAAACATTAAGTGAAACCGCAATCAAAGTGTCACTGAATGGATTATCTTTCTGTACACTCAGAAAATACAAATACTGAGGCATGGAAAATGATACAGAGAGAGTACGTGTGCATGAACATTTCTTTAGCTACCAAAAATGTTCTAAAATCCTAAAAAAATTCTACCAAATGGTAATAAGGTTTGACCAGAATGCCATAGATACTTAAATAATGTAAGTATCTATAGCATTCTGAATCTGAATTGAATAACAAAAGTATGGTGATGAAACGAGTAATAGTTGAAGACAAATATTCACACATCACACCAACTGACAATAACGCAGAAATATTAACAATTGCACAAATAAAGCGGCATACACACTCAGAACTTCAATCGAATTCCAAGAAAGCGGTCGAAAGCCGAACAGTTCCCGCTGACTCGGCACTCGGCGCTCGGCCTCGTGAAAGACGAACAATGGCACAAAGCGCAGTAATAGACCGTATTAGATGCGCGCATAAAGCCATTGACACAATAACTTGATAAATACTGCCTTTGAACGGGACGCGTGTAAATCGCCCTTTATGAAACTTTACATTGTTCTTTTTTTTTAATGGCGTGAATAGAGTGGGTTTTGATTTGACAGATTTTTATGCCATCCATTTAGTTTGAAACTTTTTGGTATAATATTCAAAACCTTGGTGGCAAAATTAAATTTGTTAAAAACTTTTTACCTTGTCAAGTTCTAAAGCGGCAGTCAGATGCCGTTTTCATTAACATTTCAGTCACGTGGGATCAATGTTATAACATAATTATTATCGACATATTCCATGGGCCCAATTTAACCAGAACGGCTATTTCGACCTAAAACCCATCACGGTGCTACAGTCTGGAATGGCGGTTAATTTATTTAGATTATTTATTATGATTATTATAAAAGACATTTAGAAGATGGTGTTAGTTAAGCAAAGTTCATCTGATCTTAATTAGCAAATTGGTACTTTAATTCTACAGGTTTTAACAGTAACAAACAATGTTGCAAGTTCTAATTAATAATAAAAAATAGAACCGACTCAATACGCACTAAAAAGTAAAAAATAACTGTGTCATTTAGTTGCTTTACTACTTAAGCATATCTATGAAGTCGGTGCCAGACAAGTTTAAGGAACATTCATTTTCCGTAGTAAAGCAGTTTGTGGGTTCTAGGTAACGTCCTTAAAGTAGTAACCTTGGCTGGCACCGACTCCTAGATATGCTTAAGTAAATTAAAGCAACTAAATGACACATATATAGCCCCAAAGTAAGCGTACTCGTAAGTAGCTTGTATTATGGGTGCTATGATAACTGAAAAATATTTTTATAATTTTTACATAAATTTTAATATTTGATTGCCACTGGAAACATCCGTACTCATACTAAATATTTTCCAGATGTGGGAATCGAAACCACAGCCTAGGAAGAAGCAGGGTCACTACCCACTGCGCCACTCTCATTAAATTATAGGTGTGAAATCAGCTTCACTGACTACGTTGTCTATTTCTTTTGAATAATAATTTAAAGTTATTTTTTTATTGACTCAGTTAAAAAATAAGATGAGTATTTGTATAAGTCGTACTATTTAACTTTGGTTTTACTGTAGCATTTTAAAAAGCTTTGTTAAAAAGCTTAAAGCTCGGTATTCTTTTTATTTCGATTAAGCATTTCAACTTACTACTTAAAACCCTTTAAAAATTCATAGCCAATAAAAAGTTTGTTCGAGTTATGAATACAGTCAAATTACCGCATTAACGATTCGCTTCAAAGTCGCGAGTGGTAAATTTTAATTACTCGATACATGCACATGTGAAAACGGCTTAATAGCTATTTTACAACTTTTGATCCTTGCTCCGATAGTTCAGTGAATAAATGTTAAGTTTGATAGATTTTCTGAATTTACTACCCGCTTAGTTCATAACGATATGCAAGAAATACATTGCGTGCAAAGTATGGCAAATCTAAGTGGTTGTCGATGTAAAACGGGTGGTGTAAAGCTCATTAAGTTCATGATCGGTCAGTTATCTTACATTGTTGTTAACAATCGTGTACATTTGTGGAATTTTGCGTAATTAAGTTTAAAGTGGCAGTTTTTGTTGGGATCATTAGGGTGTATTCTGTAAGCGCTGCACAATAACGCCGGTGCAAGATCCTGCTACGTTGTCTTTAATGAGATGGATGTATGGCATATTGCGTCGATGCTTGTATTGTACGAGATATTTTATTAATAAAGGCAAGCTTTCGAGTTATATTATACTTCGGTTAAGTTATTTGTATCAACGCTTATTAACTACTTAATTAAAGTATAGTTTTGTTTAATCATATTAGTTACCGTTAGTTATATTAGTACCGTTACAGGCCATATACCTGGATATCAAAAACATAATATCAAAAGCATAATTTCGACACCGACGTCATCGTGACCGTGGCTTAGCGGTAAGGCGCTCTAAGTGCCCGGTGCAGAGAGACGCGGGTTCAAATCAGTCGGTTCCGCAATTTTTGATATTATGTTTATTCTTTAATATAAATATTAGTTATTTGAGAAAGTATGTTAGATTGCTACCTTGTACTCGATATACACTATTATCATCTTGTCTGAAGTATGTTTTGACGACCTCCGTGGCGCAGTGGTATGCGCAGTGGATTTACAAGACGGAGGTCCTGGGTTCGATTCCCGGCGGGGCAGATTGACATTTTTCTTAATTTGTCTTGGTCTGGCTGGTGGGAGGCTTTCGCCGTGGCTAGTTACCACCCTACCGACAAAGACGTACCGCCAAGCGATTTAGCGTTCCGGTACGATGTCGTGTAGAAACCGAAAGGGGTGTGGATTTTCGTCCCACTCCTAACAAGTTAGCTTTCATCTTAGACTGCATCATCACTTAACATCAGGTGTGATAGCAGTCAAGAGCCAACTTGTAGTCAATAAAAAAAACAAAAAAAATGTTTCTACGCATAGTTCTCATTAAAAGTGTTAGATTTTATAAAATATCGAACGTTTGGCCATCGCAGGCTTTTACCTCAGTAGTAAATACCAAAGAGAGTTTTCCTACTAATATTAATAACGCGAAAGTTTTTGAGAAACTATGTATGTAAGTATGTTTATTGCTTTTTGTTTATTGATTTTGATGAAAGCGAGTGAAACTGCGGGCATCTTCTAGTTACCAATATTCCACTACCCGTGCTGTCTGTTAGGACTTTGTATAGTTATATCTAGTACAGCATTCAGGCTCGAACTTATGACCATTCTGTTTTGAGTCTTGCTCTTTACCTGTGAAGATAGTGAGGCTTTTTATTAGTATAAAACTGCAGACATATAAACCATAAAGCACCTGTGGATCCCTTTCACTCGGATCGTAATTAATGAACGCGTTGAGTCAGAGTTTTGACACAGCTGACACTCCTTAGACCTCTCACCTCGGCGCGAGACCGGGTGACGCATCGCAGACTAAATGTTGTTTGACGAACTTACGGTGCGAAAGTTTCACTTTCTGACTTTGGTTTTTACCTTACTCCTAAATGACGGTTATGCAATTTACCTAATTTAAATTACCATGTAATGTCAGACAGTGGTGCTAATCGCGACTTGCAGAATGACTTCATATGATTTGGTTACAAATTGTACTTTTAAGTCCAGTGGAAGTTATTTTGACGGCCGAGTGGCGCAGTGGGTAGTGACCCTGCTTCTGCGTCCTTGGCCATGGGTTCGATTCCCACATCTGGAAAAATGTTTGTGTGATGAGCATGGATATTTTCTGGTGTCTGGGTGTTTATCTATATATTACTAGCTGACCCGGCAAACGTTGTTTTGCCATATAAATAATTTCCTAGTAATTTCTAGTGTAGACAAAAATAAATGACGATTGATCAGTTTTCGACCGGAGAGGAAAAATGATTATATTACTAAAATGGCTATTAAAAAATAAGGGTTGATCGTAGAAGGGTGAAAATTAAGGATTGTATGTATTTTTGTATGTTGTATCATAAAAAAATCGAAATTAAAAATTTTGTCTAAAAAATAAAAAAAAAATTAAGGTATGGACTACCCCTAACATTTAGGGGGATGAAAAATAGATGTTGGCCGATTCTCATAGATACCGGATAAGCACAAAAAATTTCATCAAAATCGGTCAAGCCGTTTCGGAGGAGTATGGCAACGAAAACTGTGACACGAGAATTTTATATATTAAATAAGGATTTATGTATAATATATATATAAATATTTATCAGTTATCATACTACCCATAACACAAGCTACCTTCGCTTACTTTGGGGCTATATAGCGATGTGTGTAATTGTCCTATAATATTTATATATTTATTTATTTATTAGTTATGGATCACGAGATTCTAGGTTCAAATCCTAAATCAGACTATAAAATATTGCGTTTTGTATTCTTCCAAAAAACTCTCAGTGTTCGGACTTTGTTGGTGTTATTTAAATTCGGATACCACGTTAACAATAATTAATTAATTATAAAAATTTGATACAACTTGTTTGATCAAGTATTTCAAACATTGCAAGTTATAAGCCCGCCAACATGCATCGGAGTAGCGTGGCGGGTCTGAGCTTTTCACTCCTCCTCTAAAAAGGGAGACTTGGTCTATAGTGGGCCATTGAAATATGCTGATAATAGTGATGATACCAATGAGCACCCCCTTAATAAAGAAAAAAAAAAATAATAAATAACGAAAAAAAAAAAAGAAAAATATATTGTATTATAGCGTGTTTATATGTTTTTGTATTTATATATATAGTTGGAATATGTCAGAGTAGAAAGATGTCGTACAATGAATAACGACAGAATCGAGACTACAATAAAAATAAAAAAAAAACCAATGAGCACCCATCTACAATTTAGTCCACATGAGGATTAGGATAAATCGAAATATGGGACATCTATCCCAACTTCACCCTACATTAAAACGTATAAGAATTTGTATGGAATTTTACAACATGGGTAATTACCCGTGACGATAGTTTGTTTCGTCGAAATAAATTTAACAATTTAATTTAAATGTTAAATTTCTAATTAATACAACACCTGTAGCGCGAACGGTGTGAATCAGGAGGTCACTAGTTCAACTTGTATGAATCATAAAACCATGGAATGTTCGTCAATGTAACGCAATATAACAAACGTTTACATTTAGGAGCAATTCAGATAACACTGCATCCTTACTAATATTTTTTATTCCTTACTAATATTTAATTTTGACGACCTCCGTGGCGCAGTGGTATGCGCGGTGGATTTATAAGACGGAGGTTCTGGGTTCGATTCCCGGCGGGGCAGATTGAGATTTTTCTTAATTTGTCTTGGTCTGGCTGGTGGGAGGCTTTCGTCGTGGCTAGTTACCACCCTACCGATAAAGACGTATCGCCAAGCGATTTAGCGTTCCGGTACGATGTCGTGTAGAAACCGAAAGGGATATGGATTTTCGTCCCACTCCTAACAAGTAGCCCGCTTCCATCTTAGACTGCATCATCACTTAACATCAGGTGTGATAGCAGTCAAGGGCCAACTTGTAGTCGATAAAAAAATATATTATAAAGGCGAAATTTTGTTTGTATGTATGGTCAGTTGTTTGTTACACTTTCACGCAAAAAGTACTCAAATGGATTCTAATGAAACTTTGCAATAATATAGCTTACATATCAGAATAACACATAGGCCAAATTTTATCCCAAAATTCCCACGGGAAGAGTAATTACGCGGATGAAACCGTGAGCGTCCTCTAGTTGATAATAAAATAACGTGTGATTGCGATCTCACTTGAGTTCGTGGCCGTGCAACATAACCAATTTCACAAATCTAGGTTGATACTTAAAATTTTTTAGTAGAACGAAAAATCTTTCCAAGCCACCAGAACCGAAATCCAGGATCTCAAAATTCGCTACCACACAGACCAAATCCCTAAATCACTGAGACAGGTGAGTCAGTGACTTTTCTTTAAAAACAAATAAGTATCGCTCATGTTTATAGACTTAACGTTATCTTTTTAAGCTATTGTATAGCTTTTAGCGCGGGCCTTGAGCGTGGAGACCGAATATAGAAATTCCGTAACGAAAAAGCCTAACACACCCTGAGTATCAAAAACATAATATCAAAAGCACTTATCAACTTATGTTTACCTACCGACGTCATCGGGACCGTGGCCGAGCGGTAAGTCGCTCTAAGTACCCGGATTGCCAGAGAGACACGGATTCGAATCCCGCCGATTCCGAAATTTTTTTTTCATACGTGATATTTCAAAAAGTCATTTTTTTTTAAATTAATGACTTTTTGCGATATCACGCTTAAAAAATGCTATGCAATAGCTTTACCGCGGCAGTCTCCGAGTGCCACACGTCTTTTTTTATTTTCACAACAATATTATTACAGTCAAGCGGCGATCGAAGCTAGGATCTTTTGAGCGTTTTGACCGTGGTACTATCGGCGCTTGATTAGCTATGAACACTCGCTTAGTTATGAGTTGGATCTGATTCATCCGAAGATCCGCTTTAAAACAAACGACACAGATAGATCTCCACTAGATATGATATTTTTCGGCGACCGCAAAGATTCGCGTAAGTCATAACCTTTGTTTATAAGGAAAATTATGTCTCACAGCATGCGGTCTTGTGCCTTGTGCCTATTGTTATATTAATAACTTATTGAATTCTTAATACATTTTAGGGTTACATTGTTAAATAATAATTTTGTTGTAGTTTCGTGTTTTGTGGCCTCTCTATTTAAAATGGAACAATAATTGTATCCTTAGTTAATAAAAACTAGGCCAGTAGAAATGTATTTCTGTTTATATTAAAAAGCTTGTTAAGAAGGAAATAAATTAATAATTAAATATATATATATCAAAAAAATATTTATTATAAACTAACTGTGCGCTGAGGATTCCTCCGTGTAGATTCAGTTTCCCTGGGAACATCGAGAAATCCATTCTTAGTGAGCATATAGATCACAAAATGAGAAATTAAACTAAAGTAAATTTAAAGTTCTTCCGGTATACTTTTAACGATCTCGTGATTAGTCATTAGTATTTCGTTTATATACAAGCATAATAAGGATATATAGGTAATAATACGTAATTAAAACTTGCAAACACTAACATTTTCAGTTCATTGCATTAGCATATAAAAGGCGGAGTTAAAACATTAATATTTGCAACTTAATATGAACATAATAATAAAGTTAGTACCAAAGTGGCGATTACGTAATCAAAAGTTACAAGTAGCGTCAACTATTCGTAGGTCGCTTAGTTACATCAGCAAGTATCGTTAAACGATAATGCCTTTAAGTTTTCAAGATTTATTTGAACATGAATGTTGAGTTAACAGCTATTGTTACTAGAATGACGATAATTTCTTCAAGATGAGCAGTAAATTTAAGATAAACTCGGGACCATCTCTCATACCATAAGAGGCATTTATTTTGCTACTAAAGAGGGAACTTCGTGACTATCAGATGTTTATCAAAAAGTACCGGCGTACTGTAACCCTAAATGGTAGCTAAAATGTCGAAATCTCTACAACGGAGCTTCTTTTGCGTGCCATCGTTTCGTGATACCACCATAATGCATAGTTTTTATCGGAGCTTACAATGTTAGCAAAAAATACCTCTTAGAACGTCTTTATGTTGTGGGTACTCATAAAGTTGCTTATATCACAAAATGTAAAAAAATAATGTAGGTATCTAAATAGGTATACTTTACAACAAACAGTTGTTTTGATTGTGCAAAAGTTATAATAGATATTAAAATTGTACAACTACCTGAAAATAGAGATATGTTTAACGCCTTATATTTTTTATAGTTCAGTGAGACATGGTATGGACAAGTAATAGAAGGATATAAAAAATAATATATTTTCTAAAAAAGTCATCTTTTCCTAGTAAAGTTTAAATTGGTTTAGGTAATTATTTTATGTAAGTTTAGAAATTTCTGGTATATTATAAAAATGTATGTTCTGTAGTGACGCTTAAACTCGAAAACGATATAATTAATTGGAATATAATATATTCGTTACTTTAAAGAACAATACAATAGTAACAATAGTAAACTTGAAATTTAAGAGAATATTGTTTTATTGAATGCTACGAAGTTCACCGGGCTGGTTAAAGTGGGAAAGTAAAACAAAAAATATTAAATCTCCTTAACGCGCGTATAAATTTAGAAATTAACATTAAAAGTCACAATTCGGCAATAAAATTACGCGGAACTACAGAAACTGGAAACCGCAATAATAACAGAAGCCGGCCAAACGGTAATTTAGCGGGCGTAAGCGCCGCACAGTGCCGAAATAAGCAATATCGTGAGTGGAACGCACGCACGGTAGCCCCGAGCACCCGCGGCTTTCCCACCGTGTGCTGTAATCGGTGCCATTTTAATGCTTGTACCCGTAATTACTAGTACTCGTGGTAAAATAGTGGTAGCTAGCGAGAAATGTACGCGAACGTGAATTATGAAATGTTAGCTTTCGCGTTGGGCGTGTAAAAAACAAGTTTTTGTAGACGAGTACGTATCTGAATCAAAGAAAAAGAAAAAGCAAATAATTATAACAGGCCCAACTTAAAAACTGATAAAATTTACATAACCAACCATTATATTTTTCACTAACTTCTTATTTATTTGTTATTACCTATATTTTATATTACCTATCTTCCTATTACCTACCTATTTGTATCGCAGTTCCAGCTTACATTCTTACTAACTTACTCGTGTTGTAATATTTTTATTTGTGTTAAAAAAATGTAATAATAAAATTTTTTGTTGATTAACATTAAATATAAAAAATATGCTTAATCAATTTTTTTACGAAGAAAAGCAAAGATATTCTCAACAAATTATTGCACTATGTTATAGTCCGAAATAGTCAAACAATATAATTTCCATGCCGTACCGACTCGTTACCTGTTCACTGAGCTTATCATAGCTTTTGATTTGTCGATGGCGTATTAATAAATAGAAAATTAAACAGTATTTTTACAATGAAAAGTAAAGATTTTCCCAACGCATAGTTGCACGTATGTTATTGTCCGAATAACATAGCAATATAATTTTCACGGCGCTCCAGCCTACCGACTCGCTACCTGTTCGTTGAGCACGTGGTGGGGGCTACGCGCCTTCCGCGTAACGTTATCAGTAGTTTCCGCACCCTCACGCCATCGCAGTTGCCAAACGCACCCGGTCTACGTCGCACGTCTACCGTGACACATCTAGTCAACAGCTCTCGGTGTATTTTGTATACAATTTAGTGTTTAAGGTACGTTATACCCATTCGGTGTATTTCGTTACTATACAATTTAGTGTTAATACTTCAGTGAAAGTGTTAGTTTACAAGGTGCGTATTAATAATACTAGGTTTTAATGCACGTTTTCTATAGTTTAAAGTGTTAATTAAGACATCTTCATCGATATAATAGTCGTAAAAAGTTGCGTTAACACGTTAAGACCGCCATTGCATATTATTTATTTCGTAGGCGATGTAATAAACTAATACCGTGTTATGTTATATTACAGTGTATGCTTATGTTGTAGAGCAAGTAATTAAGTAAGGCATTATTCATAATGCCCGGGCTATGTGAATAATTTAAATTGATATGTCCAGTTATGGATATGTTGGGTTTTTTTTCCAATATATTCTGTTGTTTCATGATTTTTATGTAATTTAAACTTACTTTAGATTTTGGAAAATATTTTTTCCAATATGATCACTGTATTTTTAAGTCTAGGTATTTTTTTTATGATATAACTTTAACCCACTTTTATAGCTGTGCCCACCACGCTGCATTAATGTCTATAACTATGAGATGTTGACAATAATGACCGGGACAGACGGCATAACATGCTCTTCATAGAACCCACCTAACCAACTCCAGGAAAATGGGAATTTCGTAGAAGAAAATAACTCAATAAATTTTAGACCACATCTAGGGTAGGTCTAGAACTTAAGATCTCATTATTCGTAGCCGAATAAATCTGTCTACCAATGGACCAACGAGTTTGGAAAAAATAATAATTATTATTTTCATAATAATTATTTATATTGCCCGTTAAACGTAATGTCCTTTAACTTCATGTTTTATTTAGCGCACCTTCATAGAGGTATTACGCATAGAAACGCAATAACTGAATTCGAATTCGAAATCAAGTAGGCCTTTAAAGGCTGCGGCTATTGGCGCGTAAACCATTTTATTTATTTCGGAATATTAAAAGTCTATAAAAAACATTTTATCTCGTATGATTTGTACGTCGTGAGTTATAGTGAATGTTCAGCTCATTAAAGCTAGCACACACGCTGGTTACTCGGATAGAAATCGAATCCAGGACTTCAGAATAGATTTTGGGTAGGTATGGTAGCTAAAGTGAGCATCAGGCTTAACGTCTCCAAATGTCTCAAGTTGATGGACACTTGACGTGTTCCTTGCATGTCCTGCGAAGTATTGGTTTGTTTGTAGACCTGCTTCATCAGTTATAACTATAAAAATATAGTATAAATAATACCAGCCCGCCAACCCGCATTGGAGCAGCGTGGTGGGCCTACGCTCCATATCCCCTCTGCAGGGCCTGGCCCTGTAGTGGGCCGTTAATAGGCTGATAAATCATATGATGATGAATAACATCTCACATTATTATCTGTATCTACTATTTATACTGTTCACATCTATCTACTGACCACAGTATAAATAGAAACAGTAATCTCTTAATAAAAAAAAATCATTTTGACGCTTGTGATTAATATGTTGCATTCTCCCGCAGGCGCACTAGCCCCGCCCGCAGCGAGCACCATAGCCCAGACAAAATGTTCGCCGTGATGCAAATCGACGAGGATCACACCAGGGACTTTAGGCGTAAGCTGCGCCCCAAGTGCGAGTTCGTCTGCAAGTATTGCCAACGTCGGTTCACCAAGTCCTACAACCTGATGATACACGAGCGCACCCACAAGAGCCCCGAGCTGAGCTTCAGCTGCGAGGTCTGCGGGAAGAGCTTCAAAAGGCAGGACAATTTGCGTCAGCACAGGTTAGTCAACTACTCTTTATATTATAAAAAAATATTTACGCGCAATATCAAAAAAATAATTTTTACAATTTATTCTTGGCCTAGCTAATCTAGCCTGTACAAGACCTGGCTATCATATTAGCCAGGTCTTGTCGTGTCTTTAAAACATGCTGAAATTTTCCTACCATACGTAAGTTCAGTAAGCCACTATGGAATTGCAAACTGGATGGAGTATGAATTTTGGTGTCTTTGCTCTTAAAGGACCAGATCCTTAATCGGTTTTTGAAATTCATTATCTACCAAAACCAACATACTTATTTTACTTTTCTATGGTAAGAATTATTGCTGACAAGCTGCTACATTGTTTTGTACTAAACTTGTACTAGGAGTGGCTACTACTTCAGAGTCGGTCAAAACTCGTAGTTAATTGCAAAGAATTTATCACAAACATGGTCACAGAAAAATCCACACTCTCGATTGCGTAATATACTTACCTACCGACCTACTTAGACTGTGGTTGCGGCACGGGGCACAAGGCCGCGGTCACACTGTCGTCGTATATTAGGGTCCGGTCTGTCACAAACTCGCTCGCCTGTGTCTACTGAGACGTCAGTAAGCCACTACTGTTACAGACTACGACCGCAGTTTAGTCTATGGAGATATAGATAATAGAATATACTTAGTTATATCAAAAACATATAGTGAAACCTAAAATAATGAATAATTAGACTATGAAACGGTGGAATATTAGGGGTTATTAAAACTCGTGTAAGCCTTATAAAACAAGCGAAGTGTATAGAGACACGAGAGTTTAAATAGTACACTAATATTCTGATGTAAGGATCTAAATACTACAATAAAACATTTAAGTGTAAAACAATACGTTTTTATTGCTAAATATTTATGCAAATACATTTACATGCACGTGTGCCATTGAGTACTCATGTTGTTCTTTACTAAAAGTAGGGAATAAGAGTTCGTTTAAAAGCTCTACATTGTCTCTATTAGAAACCTTACTTTATTAAACTAATCTTACTACAAAATTAATCAAATAGATAATTAATTGCACAAAATTTCTATTTTTTGTTAAAAATTTTTATTTCTTACTTTTTAGTGATTTATCGCCACGTAACATACTCGTACAATACTGTCATAGTATATTATAGGCAGTTGCCAAAAATCTACGTGACAAAAACCGAAATCGCTGTAATCGTGCCTTCAAAATTTGAAGAGTTCCTCAATTTCCCAGGACATATTATGATCCTAACATTGTTAATGGTTTTTTTTATTGTTTCTTTTAAAAAAAAAATATCAGAATCGGTTATTGTAAAAGTTTTAAGGTCATCATAAAAAAAATAGATAATTGCATA
This sequence comes from Mycalesis mineus, assembly GCA_034621355.1. Lineage (NCBI taxonomy): Eukaryota > Metazoa > Arthropoda > Insecta > Lepidoptera > Nymphalidae > Mycalesis > Mycalesis mineus. The sequence continues at coordinate 9,375,153 of CM067899.1, read as the reverse complement.
AAATGGATTGACAGAATGTAGATGAACTTGAATAATTACTTAATATTATAAAGGCAAAAGTTTGTGTGTACATGTATAGGATTTGTTACTCCTTCACGCAAAAACTACTGAATCGATTTTGATGAAATTTTACAATAATATAGCTTAGATATCAGAATAACACATAGACCACATTTTATCCCGAGATTCCCATGGGAACGAGAGCTATACAGGTGAAACCGCGGGCGTCATCTAGTTGTCTATAAATGTTTAAATTATTTCGTACCTACTTTGATTGACACTGACAGTGATTGCAAGGAGCCTTAAAAACATCCATTTTCCTGTAACCCCAAATAATTGCATTTGGTTTTACAACTATAATAAACATTGTAATGGTACTACCAGATACAAGATAAGTTTTAATATGGGACTCTGAGTTAAACCGATTTATCTGCAAAAAGTACGAAACACAAGGCAATTAAATCAGTGATTAAGTTTATCTTAACTAATGCGCTGATGGTTGATTTATTAATGCAGTTTTTTATCTAGAAACACTGTCGTAACTGTGCGAATGAGACGCAAAAATGCGGTAAATTATAAACATCAAGATTTAATGATCGGGCTTCAATTAGTAATTTAGTACCAACCTACTGTTAAATAACTTTTGACGACCTCCGTGGCGCAATGGTATGCGCAGTGGATTTATAAGACGGAGGTCCTGGGTTCGATTCCCGGCAGGGCAGATTGAGGTTTTTCTTAATTTGTCTTGGTCTGGCTGGTGGGAGGCTTTCGCCGTGGCTAGTTACTACCCTACCGACAAAGACGTATCGCCAAGCGATTTAGCGTTCCGGTACGATGTCGTGTAGTAACCGAAAGGGGTGTGGATTTTCGTCCCACTCCTAACAAGTTGTCCCGCTTCCATCTTAGACTGCATCATCACTTAACATCAGGTGTGATAGCAGCAAGGGCCAACTTGTAGTCGGTAAAAAAAAAAAATAAACCTTTTTCTATATTATTTTTTTAGTTAGCCCCTGATTGCAATCACACCTGGTGGCAAGTGACGATGCAAACTAAGATGAAAACGGGCTAACTTGTTTGGAGTAAAATGAAATCCACACCTCTTACGGTTTCTACACATCGTACCGGAACCATTAATCTCTTGGCGGTAAGTCTTTATCAATAGGGTGGTATCTAGCCACGGCCGAAGCCCCCTACCCGCTAGACCTGGACCAATTACGAAAATTTTAATCGGCCCAGCCGGAAATCGAACCCGGGACCTCCGTATTATAAATCCACTGCGCCTGCCGCTGCTCCATGGAGGCAGTTAAAATACCTACTAACTTAGATTAAATTAATATGAAAAAAATTAAAGAAAAGAAATGCGTATGATCTATTAGTTAAGTCATCGAAATGAAAGAATACGTCTTCGCGACAAACTGACAACATTTTTGTTTACGAGCGATAAGGACAGAGGTGATACTCGACCGCTTAATATATCGGTCCTTTGTTTACGTTTTTTTTGTCGGGTCAAGGAAATAAAGTAGAGTACATATATACATGGGTTAAATCACTACTTCCCTAATTAGAAGAACACTGAAGACGTATTTACACGTCTATGACAGTGTCGCCCACGGAGCATTACCATACAATGTGGTGGTAGCTGCTCGATGACAGTCACAGTGAAGTCCTTGTTTCCGTTGTCTCCTGAACATTGTTACAAACATTTATATTAAATTGAGACAAGGACTTTTTGTTAGTAAGTAGTAAGTTATGAAAATTACAAATGACGACGACTATATTAGAATCAGAAAAATCTTGATGGATATACGCTGAGATCTTAGAGATGGCTTATTAGAGTTTATTTGTATACCTCTATAGAGATCTCGATCACGGAAATCTAGTCCCAGATCGTGACCCTTGCCTGGGCGGCAAATTCAGTGGACCGAAAATTCAAAGTTCAAAATTTCAGGAAAATAGGATTGATTAAAAAAGAACTGCGCTAGACCAGTGGCGTAGCATTCTTTCCGGGAGGCCAATGTTTATCAGATGATGTTGCCGAGGGCGGTATTTTTTAATTCTTGTCCCACATCGGAAACATTCAAGGTCCAGAGCTGGTCAAATCTCTAATAACAATCTCATCAACCAGTCTATGCCGGTAATAGTAACACATACATATATGAATAGGTAAAAATGTCAAACTTATGACCTCTTTAATTTCTACTATCACCTTGTTTTATTCGTTTGTGTACAACATAAAGTCTTTAAATTTAAAACTATACACACACCATATGGGTGCACGCGTACTCAGGGGTTCCGTGTGAAAACCTCGCTCCGTATCCGGGCTACCAAGATCTCCGATAGATCGCTCACGACAGTCGTGAGCTCGTGATGGGCCCGTGTGTTAACGGTGCTTAATAGCCCCTAATGCTTCCGAAACTGTGCGAGCTCGGTAGCCCCACACGTGAACATGTAATTTGCAGTCGCCGTACATGGTATAGTGTGCACGCCGCTTAACCCGAACTCGAATTGCGGATCGTTCGCCTATTTGGCGGTTTACGGTAAACGGTCGATTGCTTATGTTGCGTTCGTATTACGGGTATAGATCATATTATGTCTGTTCGATTCTTAACACGTATTGGCAAGCACATTTTGTTTCTCGTTTCTTGGTTAAAGGCTATTTTTTTGTTTTTCATTCTTTGATATTGTTTATATACATTTATATATTATGTTTACTTTTTTACGTAGTTTTTTTTTTAATATTATTATATTTATAATAAATTTAAGTAATTTCTTCTCATTGCACCACCCCGCTTACGATACTCAAATGTCCTTTCAATAGATAGAGAGATTGCTTCTAGCAATAAGGCCGCCTTTGCATGTTTATTTTAATCCTTTTTTTTTCATGTATCTGTTATATCTATTTTTATGTGCAATAAAGTGTTTCTTCTTCTTCTTCTTTCCAATCCATTATTAATACTGACCTAAAAGTAGATTCTGGATTTGATCTCTGTATGAGTATGTCGAACATAGTGTCCACACCGCTTAATCAGAATCGCAATTTTGGATCATTCGCCTATTTGGTGGCTAACGTTCTATAGTTATATTATTGTGAAGTTTCGACAGAATACATCCACTATACTAAAGCCAAACTCGATTGAGAATGCTTGTCAACAAACAAATTTAAAGCTTTAGAGCTTTAGAGCTAGAAAATGCAACACATTTTATGCCTAATAAATTTAAAATTATGATTTGTTATTTAAAAAAATTTTATTTAAAAGACATTGAATATATTAATTAGTTTTAAGCTTTCTTATCCAATTTACTGACATGAATTCGTCATTAACTAGTTAATTTTAAAAAATTGGTGTAAAATGACTAGTGATTTCTACTTTAATTTTTGAATTGTTTGTTAACAAGCATTCTCAATCGAGTTTGGCTTTAGTATAGTTTTTGAGTGAAAGAATAACAAGCATTCATCCATACATACACATACATATAAACTTTTGCCTTTAGTAAGGATGTTTGATCGATTCACATTCGAATAATTAATAATTTTTGATTTTTGCGTTATCCCTTTTCGATTATTAGAATTGACTCTTTGTACCCGAACTCGTATTAAGGATCGTCCACCTATATGGTGGGTTACGATAAACAGTCGATTGCTTATTGGTAATGTTTAATCTATTCACATTTCGCATCTGTTGATTCTTTTTGTTACCCGACTGCGTCAGAAGAAGAATTCAACTCCTTATTATTTCGCTACATTTATATTTTCGTTTTTTTTGTTAACGATTTTACAAGTAGGTTTTTGAATTGATCCGTGTGTTTCTATGCGTATGTTTATATTTATTTTGATCTAATCGAGTTCATCAATCAGGTGTTAATGATATTCGATGGGATCAGAGTAGGTACCGTGTTTTTTGAGGCATAGGGGTGTAACACTACCAACATCCGAATTTTAGGCTACTACTGAGAGCTTGGCTATAAAGCTCAATATTTTATAGACAGAATCGAACTCAGCACCTCTTGAGCCGAAGATCCACAACCACGACACCGATAAGGCCTCATATGTGGTTCCGCGTAAACCTGCAGGTCTCGGTACATAGTCATTTAGCGAAATAATCGGTAGCGGTACTCTCTGCCGAGGGCGCTCACGATTGCAGGTGCGATTCACACGACCGCGTCTAGTGGCCCGCTGTAACCATACGTGTGTCGGGCTAAATGTTTTGTTTGTGCGAACTACAGGGGTCTATACCTACCGAGTTTACTACAAATGATCTAAGAGAATTGATAATAAAGCCCGTGCCTCATCATCAACTGCCAAATCGCTTTGGAGCAACTTGGTAGGTCTATCCGCTCCCCTAAAAGAAAGAAAACCTGGTCTTGAGTAGACTGTTATACCTAATAGGGTAATAATTAAAATAATAATGTTTTAAGAGAATAAATAGAGAGACAGACAGATCAAAATCAACTTCACCTCAGACAAAATATAGTCACTGCTGTATAAAGGCCTTACATAGAGCCTTCGAAAGTTTTCGGTCCTCCATTGCCCATTAGTACCTAACTCATTTGATGTTAACGGTGCACCTAGTGAACAGTCATACTTATTGCACATTACAACGACGCATAGATAAATTGTACAGGATATACGTTAGGGTTTCACTTAATAGTAAAATTTCAATTGTTTTTAAATTATGAGTGAATTCATAAAATTAAACAAATTAACATTTTAACTATAATTTTTATGTAACAGACGCGAAATATTTTATGTACAATTAAATCGCACAGTATTTTTAGTTTTAGTCGTCGTTCACTTTCGATTTGGATAAATCCGCAACTCTCTATCGAAACACGATAATATCTGAGAAATACCTGAGAAACAATGGGAATTGTCAGTGACATTTATGCTAACTTAATTAAGCGTACATCTGAACTATAATTTATCGATTCCAGTAATCGTAATTAAGGCTAGCCTTTGACGCGTCGATAACAGAGGGTCCCGGCTTAATTGCGATGCAAAATCGATGCTCTACTAAGTTAGTGGAGTGGGTCATCTGAATAGTGTCGGCGAATGTCGTCGCTTTTCGGCGAGTGTCGATGAATGTCGATGAGGTACATTGTCTTATCATCAGAGTTATGATAGCTAGACTTTCATATTGTTGTTTATTGAATAGTATTAGCAGTTCATGCATTTATAATAATTGTGAGGCAAAGTCAATACTCTATTAAGTTAGTAGAGTGGGTCATCTGTATTGTGTAGGATAATGTCGGCGAGTATTGGCAAGTGTCGATCAGTGTCGATGAAGTACAGTGTCTTATAATCGGCTATAATATTATGATAGAGTTATGATATTTAGCTAGACGTCACCTTTGAAATGTTTAAGGCTTGCAGTGCATTCAACAGAGGATCGGGTTAATTGCGATACGAAATCGATGCTCTGCTAACTTAATGCGACTTTGTCCGCGTGTAATCTATTAGGACACCCTTATAAATATAGTTAATATACGGATCATTATTCCCGTTGAAATTTTCAAAAATTTTCTAGACTAATCTCACTTAACCCGTAAATAGATAGAGCACCATGGGTGTTAAGGTCCCTTTAAAAGTGAAATTTTGTCAAGCCACGTTCTTCTGGTCGGCTTCAATCTGACATAGCTTCTATAGATAAATTCTTCATTATCAGCCTATTAACGGCTCACTACAGGGCCAGGCCTCCCTCCTTATTGGAGAGGGGATAGATAGACTACCTACTGATAACTCGAAAACTATATACAATAAAATTCTAACATAAAAATGCGATATTAAAAAGCAACACCCAGTTATTTTTTGTTAAATTTTAAAAATGATTTGTACGTTTAATTCAAGCCTATACTTAAGTACTTAGCTAGGCGTGTGTTATTTTGCCATTTAAAACTAACCTAGGAATTGTTAGGTTGGCATTACAGCAGATTTAGGCACGGGTGTACTGTGTTCGCTTACAATGGTTATTATGTTTAGACAGCTATGCGTTAGTTATTTTCACGCGCACTTCATACGTTCCGATGGCGCAGTGGCTAGCGGGCGGAGTGGAGCTAACGAGACCGAGATCGAATCCTAGTCCCGATACACTTTTTCGTTTTTTGTAATGTTTTAACATTTGGTTAATTCTAACGAATTGCGAGGAGGGGGATGCGTGCGGGCAGGCGGCCATTAGAAATGGATTCGCGAATAAAACGGCAGAAAGGCCGTGCATGAGTGGACATTTTTAGAAATCTTTTAGTGCAGTTATTTTGATTGTGAATAACTAAGTAATAAATAATAACTAATACTCAGTGAATCCTTAACATTGTTCACCGTGACCATATTATTTGCGTTTACTGCGAACATAGGGGTAAGTTGCACACATATGATTTCATGTTAATGTTATGGATATCTATCTACCAGCTGTGCAGTTCTAAGGTAGTCTTTTCCTTTGTTGTAGCTTACCGGAATGCCCTTTAAAGATTACGCGATTAGTGTATCGCTCAAATAAAGTATCATACAATTATTGTCTAACCCTGAGAGGACTAGCCGTGGTTTGTGTGGCAGAGAACCAAGAAATCTCTCCTGGCGCCTAACATTAGTATTAATCAGTAATTATAAGTTAGTGAGTGTACCTTAGTCCTTAAGTAATTTAAGTTCGTTTCCCTGTTATCTTATTGTTAGGTGTAAGAAGCAATTTGCGTTAAAATAAATATTTATAGAAAGCACGAATAAGATTTTTAAATCAACCCGTAACAAATAGCGCCCAACGTTAAAACAAAGGGTTATGCATTAGTCTTAATTCAGATAAGTGCCTATAATAATTTACGCAAGTACTTTTCTATCCACGTATTGTTTTGATCGATTATCTTATATACTGTTACATTATTTTTTAGCGCACTCAACTGTGGTGATTTTGTTACAATGATTTTTAATGAGTAGGTGTAATACGCATTATCGCAATAAAAGCTATAGTTACTGCGCACCAACAGTTGGAATAATTTATTGTATACTTACAAACTACCTACACAGTAAATATCAAAAAAAAAATATTCTTTTATAATTGTAAGTGATAAAAAAGTAACTAATCAACATTAAAAGTGAAGATTACATTGTTTTAATATTTATTACAAGGTAACTTGCAGGCATGCTATTGTTGATGTATGGCTAATATTTTGATACCTACTCGTAGTTACTAAATTTTATTACATTAAGATATGTACGTAGGTAAGTACCTACCTATTTTCATACATTTGGGCAAAATAAGCAAATTGTAATATAGAAAATTGTTATTATTTGTAGTATTGTGTAAATACATTATGCATCGTGATTAGATAAATAGTAAATTACTTGTTTAGGATAAGTAGTAGCTGTTCCTAGGCATCTTCATCGCATCCCCTTGCAATACATTGCGTAATTGCTTCTAATTATTATAAATTAGATATTGGTCAAATTTGAAGTAGGTAGTTAAGTTAATATTACTGTTCTGCATTTTCATATTACATTGTAGTTAAGATCATAATAAATGTGTGTGCACTTACATTATAATAAGATTTTCTGCTAGGTATAGGTAATAGGTTAACGAATCTTCTATTGTAATTTTTGTAACTTTTTTTTTAAGCATTGTAACTTGTTTTTGGACAATCATGGATCCTCAATACTTGTTAAAGGATGAAGTAGAATTCGAACTCGCCTCTCGTGGATACACTCAGCCAGGTCTAGTTTCTGCCTTAAAGAAAATTCTAAAAAAAATGTTAGAGGCAGAAAGTGTAATGAATGTTTCGTATGAGGTAAAATCACCACAGGCATCGATTAATACACCCTCTTTGGAATTAGATGTATGTTCTGTTAAAATTAATAATATAATGTGTTACGTCTCCGAACTTCATGAAAAACCAGATAAGCAACTTTTTAAGAGGTTAATATCGCGTTTATTTCATGTAGTAAATAGATTAAAATTGGCGGTCCCTCTAGATGAAGTAGAAAAAGATAGACGCAACGTACTCCTAGATAAAGCTGTTATCTTGTTAAAAGATTTAGAGGGAAAAGATGAGATAGAGGATAGTGACAACATTACTCCAGAAATGAGAGAGGCGTTACACAACTCAATAGGAGAGGATAGCAAAAAAATTTTAGATCTTATAGATGAGCCCGTATCCCAAGAAAATGTAACTCCCTCTACATCAGAAGCAATGGGAGCAGCAGATACTGAAGAAATTCTAGCTATGCATCGTAATATAGGACAAAAAAGAGTTAGTTTTGCGCACGATGATTTAAATATCGCCTTCGGTAGGGAAAATCAGTTGCAAAGTAAAGTTTTTAATTCAACTACATTTGACGATGTTCAACAAGTGAGAAAGCTTAAATTAGTTCCCATTAGTCAATGGGGAGTTCATTTTCATGGGAACAGCAATATTAGTGTAAATGCTTTTATTGAACGGGTACAAGAGCTGAAAGATGCTAGAAATGCTTCTGATGATGATCTATGGCGCCACGCAATTGATTTCTTTAAAGGTGACGCTTTGATTTGGTTCCGTGCAAATAGAGAATTTATTGGAAACTGGGATGAACTTGTATTGCTATTAAAACGAACATTCCAGTCGCCATATTATCAAGAAGAGTTACTTTCAGAAGCTAAAGCCAGAACACAAGGTAGTAATGAATCGGTCCTGATATTTATTGCTGCCATGCAAAATTTATTTAACAGACTACCTAACAAGATATCGGAACAAGAGAAATTGTTGATTATAATAAAGAACCTCCAACCATACTATCAAAGGGCTGTATGTAGGGATACCTTCACATCAATTTCAGACCTCATTAATGTCTTGCGTATTATTGAAAGAACGAAATTAAACTGTGACCGATTCCAAGAACCGAAATCTGAAATAAACTCTCTAGAGCCAGATCTAGCCTATAAAATGCACAATACTAAAGATACAAAACAGATAAGTGAAATAAATCGTTCTAATACAACCAATCAGTATAAGGTTCAAATGAGATGTTGGAATTGTCGGGAAACCGGCCATTTATTTCGCTCCTGCCCGGCACCAAAACAACGACTATTTTGCTATCGTTGTGGTCGTTTTGGGTTGACTTTGAAGGACTGCACCTGCAAGGGAAAAGGGAGTGGGGAAAGCCTAAAGCCAGTCAACTGAGTCTTTCCCCTACTTGTATAAACAAAGACTGGCAAGACTGGTTAAATTACTTAAGAAATTTCATGTCTCGAAAGGTTTTATCAAGTTTAACGTTTAGAAAAAGCAATGATAATAGACCATACATACGATTAGTTATATTCAATTTTGTTTGCCATGGTCTGCTTGACTCAGGGGCCACCTGCAGCGTGGTAAATGCTGATTTTGCGGACACTCTAAAACGTCTCGGGATTAAAATACAAAAGATTAAACCACTGCATATTGCAACTGCAGATGGTGCCAGGCACTGTATAACTGAGGGTTTTGATGTGCCAGTTAGATTTAATGACCAGTTTCACTATGTGACAATGTATCTCATGAGTGATTTGTCTCAAAAATTGATTTTAGGAAAGGATTTCTTTGAATTATTTGAGATATCATTTAAATTTAAAAAGGATTCTAAAGAAGAAATATCAGAAATAAATGTAAGTGGGAATAAAGCAGCAGCAATAATAGGCAAAGATGATTTAGATGAGAGCCAAAAACAAAAACTAGAGAACATTATTGGTGAAATACGAAATTGTGTAGGGACTGGTTTAGGTAGAACTAAAATTATTAAACATTTCATAGATACAGGGAACAACAAACCTATATATCAGAAACAGTATAGTTTTTCTCCAGTTATAAAGAAAGATATTGAACGCGAGTTAGATGACATGTTGGAGAAAGATGTAGTTGAACCCTCTTACAGTCCATGGTGCTCCCCTATTGTATTGGTCAAAAAATCCAACGGTACTAACCGACTTTGCTTAGACAGCAGACAGCTTAATAGAATAACAAAAAGGGATACTTACCCTCTACCAAGAATTTCGGGTATTGTGGACAATTTACGTAATGCAAAATATCTTAGTACCATTGACCTAAAATCAGCATTTTGGCAAATTGAACTAGAAGAATCTAGCAAAGAAAAAACAGCGTTCGCAGTGCCCGGAAGAGGACTTTTCCACTTCAAAGTTATGCCTTTTGGCCTTGTTAATGCGTCACAGTCTCAACAAAGATTAATGGATATCCTATTTCACATTCTTGAAGGAAAAGTTTGGACTTACCTGGATGACATAGTGGTGTGCTCTGAAACCTTTGAGGAGCACTTAAATATTTTAAGACAGGTAATTAATATTCTTAAGGAAGCAGGCCTAACTATAAATGTAGACAAATGCAAATTTGCACGAGCAAGCTTACGATTTTTAGGCTACATTATAGATAAAGATGGTTTGCGCACTGACCCTGAGAAAGTTTCAGCCATAATGAACTTCCCTAGACCAAAAAATATTAGGGAATTAAAGAGATTTATAGGGATAGCGAGCTGGTATCGAAGATTTGTTAAGAACTTTTCACTTGTTGCAGCACCACTACACGATTTAACAAAAGGCAAAAGATCTAAAAAATTCATCTGGACGGAAGAGGCAGAAAAGGCATTCTTAAATCTAAAGACGTTACTTACTTCTGCACCAGTAATATCATGTCCTGATTTTACAAAGCCTTTTATTATTCAATGTGATGCTTCGAATAAGGGAATTGGAGCGGTCTTATGTCAAAAAATAAATAACATCGATCAACCAATATCTTATTTAAGTAGAAAGTTAAATAATCGTGAACAGCTTTATTCCACATCAGAACGGGAGCTCTTAAGTATCGTTTATGCCGTTGAAAAGTTTAGACCTTATATAGATGGGCTGCACTTTACCGTAGTGACAGACCACAGTGCACTTAAGACGCTACATAACATGAAAGATCCACACGGTAGATTGGGAAGATGGGCAATGAAGTTGCAGCAATTTAATTTTGATATTGTTCATAGACCCGGCAGAAGCAACGTAGTACCGGATGCTTTGTCGAGGGGTGTTAATGTAATTGAATCTACCGATAAGGTTGACATACAAATTTTAGATAGACATAAAGATGATTGGTACAAATCAAAAGTAGCTAAAATCGAACAAGAAGGTACAATAGGCAACGATTGGCAAGTTAAAGAGGGTTTACTTTATAAGAAAATTTGTCTAAAACAATATCCTAATAGAACTAACGATTGGAAATTAGTCGTCCCAAATTCTCTGCATAATGACGTTCTTAAACACTGTCATGACGATGTTACTGCAGGACACTTAGGGATACGCAAAACTCTTTTCCGAATTAAACAATATTATTATTGGCCGGATATGTTGAGGGACGTAAGAAATTATATTGGGAAATGTGATACATGTGCAAAAGTCAAGGTGTCACAGAACTTACCATTGGGTCATATGGGTGAACATAGAACAGTGACAGCACCGTGGGACGTCATATCTTTGGATTTAATGGGTCCGTTCCCCAAAAGTAAACGCGGTAACACGATGCTTTTGGTCATAACCTGTTTATTTAGTAAATTTACACTACTATTTCCGCTGAGAACGGGAAAAGCGGATAAAATATGTGAAATTTTAGAAAATCAGTTTTTGTTGTATGGCAGAAGTAGGGCCATTATTTGTGACAATGGAAGACAGTTTGATTCGTTGTTGTTCAAAGATCTCGCAGAAAAGTATGGCAGTCAAATTTGGTATACTCCTAACTATCATCCACAGAGTAATCCCACGGAGCGAGTTAACAGAGTCATCGGAACAATGATAGCTTCTTATATTAATTCTAAAAAGCATAACGAATGGGACATACATCTACAGGAATTTGCTCATGCAATTCGAACGTCCGTTCATGAAGCAACTGAACACACTCCATCTCTTTTATTCCTCGGTCGTGAGACATCTTTTCCTGTAAAATTCGCAAATACACCTGTTAACATCCAGTTCCTTGCTCAAGACGATCCCATTTTGGTTGATACAAAAGAATATTTACACAATCTTAACAATTATCGACCAAATTTGTATAAAGAAGTGAAGTTAAAATTAAGTATGGCTCATAAAAAAAGTCTAAGGTCTTATAATGAAAAAAGAAGAATAGCTAGCTTTGAGGTAGGAGACGTTGTATGGAGAAGAACAAAGTTTCTGTCTAAAGCGAGTACGAAATTCATGGCTAAATTAGCTCCGAAATTTGAGAAAGCCATCGTCATTAAAAAGCTATCTGACAATGTATTCCATTTAAACAATGTTTATGGCAAGTCGATAGGCATTTGGCATGCTAAAGACTTGAAACCATCATGGCGAGCTATAGCATAAAAAAAAAATATATACATAATTATATAATAATATTTTTTTTTAGGTGTGTTAGGGGAATATTATGTTTAGACAGCTATGCGTTAGTTATTTTCACGCGCACTTCATACGTTCCGATGGCGCAGTGGCTAGCGGGCGGAGTGGAGCTAACGAGACCGAGATCGAATCCTAGTCCCGATACACTTTTTCGTTTTTTGTAATGTTTTAACATTTGGTTAATTCTAACGAATTGCGAGGAGGGGGATGCGTGCGGGCAGGCGGCCATTAGAAATGGATTCGCGAATAAAACGGCAGAAAGGCCGTGCATGAGTGGACATTTTTAGAAATCTTTTAGTGCAGTTATTTTGATTGTGAATAACTAAGTAATAAATAATAACTAATACTCAGTGAATCCTTAACATTGTTCACCGTGACCATATTATTTGCGTTTACTGCGAACATAGGGGTAAGTTGCACACATATGATTTCATGTTAATGTTATGGATATCTATCTACCAGCTGTGCAGTTCTAAGGTAGTCTTTTCCTTTGTTGTAGCTTACCGGAATGCCCTTTAAAGATTACGCGATTAGTGTATCGCTCAAATAAAGTATCATACAATTATTGTCTAACCCTGAGAGGACTAGCCGTGGTTGGTGTGGCAGAGAACCAAGAAATCTCTCCTGGCGCCTAACATTAGTATTAATCAGTAATTATAAGTTAGTGAGTGTACCTTAGTCCTTAAGTAATTTAAGTTCGTTTCCCTGTTATCTTATTGTTAGGTGTAAGAAGCAATTTGCGTTAAAATAAATATTTATAGAAAGCACGAATAAGATTTTTAAATCAACCCGTAACATGGTACACAATTGTTCGCGCGTCGTCCGAGGTGGCAATGCGGTTAATTAGCTTGGGAAATATCGCTCCTTATACAGGTTGATCCTTTTTTATAAAGCCTTATTTTGATTTGGAGAGATGAAAATGTCTAAGTCGAATGTTAGAATTTTAGTTAGGACCACTATCCTGACTATCGTATGGACTCTTTTGTACACTAGTTTGTCTCCGGAGTTGTTACTGTAAATCATAGTCTGATGATGGTGAAGGTGAAGTCAAGAAACGTGACCATGAGCTACGCTACTTTAGGTTCATTTGAGATGCTTTTTGGAAATGTTATTAGTAGAATGTCGCATTTGAGCTCGTTTTGTTATATTTTCATAAGTTTTTTTCTTTTATAATACTGTAAACTCAACTGAATAGACGATTGAAAACACTTAAGTATAGATTTCACTGAAAAAATATTTAAAATTTAGATTTTGAATCAGCCTGTATAACGAAACAAAGCGTTCCGTTCCCACAGTCGCACGTACAGGGTGTTCGCTCACGAACTCACCCGGTGTTGTTTCGCGCGGAAGTATAAATGCCTGTCACCTACGCCCTTTAACTGCGCTGCGGAGATTCGGCGGGAATTCGATCGTTGTTACGATTACGTAAATTGCACTATCGGACTATTTGAATAGTTCAACGTTTACAATGAACCACACAGCGAGCTTTCGGATTATGTTGTTCGTTGGGCTTACTGTGATTTCAACGTATGAATGCATGACGTTTTGTTACTCTGTGGTTGTGCCATAATGTGTTATATTATGATTAGGGTTTATATTAAGTTAAGGATGTTTTTTTGGAGATTCAGCGAATATTCGATCGCTTTGACGATTACGATCGTCCGATCGATCATTGATACGACTATAAAGCTTTTTAAGGATTATGTTGCCCATAGATATTTCAGTCAGCTCTTATTTGTCGTAATAAATTAACACGATATGATGTTTTCTCGAATCTCCAAAAATTGTTAACTGTATACAAGCATTTATGGAGACTTAGTTAAAATGTGATGTCTGCTAATGCTATTAAAGATTACGTAGGTACCATTTAGATACATAGTGTTTGAAATTTTACATTATCACTGCGTTGGATTATAAATACACCATAATCTATAACAGATGTGACAATTTTATTTTCCCACTACCTATATTACTTCCTCTTAAAGCTTTTAAACATACATTTTACATAAAGAACAACGTATAGAAATGTACTTAGGTAATTATTTAAAAGGATTAAAATGCCTCTATATGAATACAGATTTGGGATGAGCCAGGATTTGGGATTGAAATCCTCTGTTTGTCGCACGGTTAGGATTTAATCTCGTTTTAGTTCTTCTAACACGATTCACTAATTCTGTTCTTTGCTGCGGTTGTTTTTGCTAACGGTACCCTATATTTTAATCCTAATTTAAGTTTACTGTTTATATTTTTTCGCATAATTTTGTTAATGCTTTGTTTATAATACTTTTTCCCAAAAAAACTCGTTTTGGATTTAGTATTTAACAGTTATTAATCAAAAAAAGTATAACATTTGTTTAATTGTAGAGTAAAAATTAACTTTTAATTGGCAATTATCTATGTGATATTTATATACTTAGATCGAATTATATTTATGGGAAAGCGAACGTTTACATGATTTAATGTTAAAGAATTTTGTATTGAATATTGATGATATTTAAATGTATAATTTAGTTTAGCTATATGTAAGAACGTTAGTTAAAACAGTTTGTTACAATTTAACAATACTGTTTTAATAAATGTTAACAATTTACAAAAATGTCACTGTAAACTAATGATGTTTTTCTCAATTGTTGTAGATGTAGTCAATGCTTGTGGCGGTGAGGTGATGGAGAAGCACGATCAACAACAGCGGTCTCTCTTACACAATAGAGTAAGGTTCAATAACATTGTACATATACCTACTTTTATTGATATACAACTATAATAATGGAAATAAAAAGAACATGTTATAATTTAACATGTTAACATTGATACATGTTAAAAATTAACATCATTGTCACATAATTAACAAAATACAGAGACCGCGATGAATCAATATGTATTTCTTTCAGTAAAAAATTGAAAAAGATCGTGCTTATTGTATCCACAAGCATATGTTGAAATTTGGGTTATTTTGTGTATGATTTTAATTACTAGAATAATTAAAATGTGGGTAAAAATTAACTCATCATATTTTGTTACAGAGAAATACACTACAATTCCAATAAGGAGACCACGAATACAAGATGGTGATTCACTATCCGATCACTCAGAGACCTGTACGAGTATGTAGGTAATAAAACCACCTGGGAATTATAACAGTATTCTTGCTTCTATTGTTGTACACCAGAATGGGATATTGCAATAAGAAAAAACATATTATATTTTTATACAATCTTCCGTCCTTTAAACATCTAGAAATTGGTATGTTATAAAAACAATTACCTGTGTTAAAAGTAAAACTATTATGTCTCACTTTTAACATATTTATAGCAACAGGCTTGTCAAATGTTAAAAATGTACAAAACATTAAATAATAATTGAACAATTCTATAATAATTCAATAAAAGTTATAAGGAAATATAAAATTATAAACTAAATCTATTGGCTGTCATAATTATACTATTGAAGAAGATTTTGTATTCATCTTTTGAGTAATTTTAACTGCTAATAGTTTTTGAAATTTTCGTATTTGCTTTAAATCATTCTGGTATATAAATTGTAAATAGTATTTATTAGAATTAGTGATGGTAGCATATAACAGCTTAAGTGCTTAGCTATTTTTATGTAAAATAATATTTATATAATATTTAAAATATTGTTACTAATATAATCTTCTACGTAGAACGTAACTTTTGTAATGATGGAAGAGGAGTGGCAGAAAATTTGTGTAAGTGACGGAAACTTTTCAATAGTTAATGATGTTCTAACAAAAGGACAGTCTTAGAATATTACGATAACGATCGCAAAGATGTCAAAATTGTGACATAAAGTCTCAATCTTAACAAATAACATTTTTATTAATTTCAGTTTTGTTTGGAATTTTCTCATTTTATAGCTTTTATAGCTTTGCATCATCAAAATTAAATGTAGCTGAGATAAAAATCAACTTGTTGTCACTTGTCCGATGGATTATTATTATAAGGCGATTACAAAATTGATTTCTGTTTTTATTCCATATAAAATCTATCAAGCTTCTATATAACATTCCCTATCGCTTTATGTAAATGTTAAGGGTTGTTCCTAATGCTTAGAAATATTATGAGAATATTTTGTTTTAATTTTAGTATATTGACACGGCTTGGCCTTATTATTATTTTAAGTAGGATCGTGCTATCGAGGAGAGTTTATGAATAGTTCACTTACTTTATGATTTATATAAGTTAGGTGATCATTCATATCTTGTCCTATCGAATTATAGTGAACATTATTAATTTTAAAAACAGTGATAGATTTAAGTGGAGAAATACGTAATTTTGTAATTTTTCTGTTTCTATTAAGATTTAAAAAATTTTGAATATTAAAAAAAAATATAACAGTATCTAAAAGAAATTAAACAGAAAAGTGCACATGGTATTAAATGCTCGAATCGGCTTATGCCTTTTTATATACATTTTGAAGCTCATTTCCGAAATAATTTTACCATGCTATGTAGTAAATGCCATGCCATATAGTAAAATTATTGAACAGAAAAATTATAATAATATTAGATATATTATTACTTTTACTATAATATGTCATCCAGAACTACCTATATTTCGATGTCGGAGCGAAATAATAAAGGTAAAGTTTAAAGATAGATTAAATATGCGTTTAACAATGTCTTCACAAAATATATAAATATAAAGTTTATATATGAACTGTTATAAGACTAAATCGCTTGTATTAAATATGCTTAGATTATGCACTTTTTAGATATCTGAATAAAAAGTAAAATACTATAGAAATATTAATATTTTGTGAATGTAACCTTTACCTATTTACGGTACGTAAATTCAACACAAAAATATATATTTTATGTAACTATGTCTACTAAGTATATAATCTAAGGAAAATGATATGCTTTAAAAACATATAATTAATAATTATACTGACAAAGTAATTAAAGCGCGTCACTCACTACCAAATATGATGAACGTTGAAGTTAACTATAAAGTAGAAAAAAATGATAATACTACACCGATAATAATTGTTTGCATACACTGAACTACTATGGTAATTATTATTATTAATAATACCTACATATACTTCTACGTGAATTCCTCGTTGGTCTAGTGCCTATGTGGCTTCGATCACGGGTCCTGGGTTCGATTCCTGGGTCGGGTCACGGAATATTTCTAAGCTTTTTCATTCTTCTATAAAATGTTTAGTACATTCCAAGCTCGAAGTCTGGAAGTTGGTGGTGTTACACCCCCGTGCCTCTTCGAACACGTTAAGCCACCGGTCCCGGTCACTATCATCAACATCTCATAATGATCGTTAATAAATGAAACATGATGATACTTCTACGTATAAATAAACATTGATGCAGACTAAGAAATTAATATCTCGGCATCAGAAAGCTACCAAGCTTTCTGATGCCGAGGGTTTTTGGCAACACGATCATTAATATTTATTACGATCATTAATATTCTAAATATAATGATACTTAAAATTATACTTTATCGATAATAGAGTTACTAAAACTGGCCAACTTGACTTTGCAAAAGGGTTTGTAAGCCTGAGTATTTAAATTTTGAAATTATTTTAAATCAATATGGTATGAAATATAGATAGATTAATAATGTGAACAGTTTTAAATTTGGTACAGTGTTCATGTATTCATCCAACTGCAAAACGGCAACATGTTTGATCGTGAATGAGGCGCTTAAATAATATTCCACGTGCCAATAAGTGACAGGCATATCTGTCGTGTAGCCATATTTTATATAGATTTAGTTGTATAAAAATAAATAATTATAATAATATTATTTTTAAAGTTATCATTATGTATGTATTCTTTACATTGTGTAGATCGATGATAATAAATAATGTATAATGATGTGCTTTGTTTTATTATTTATATTTTATTTCTCCTTTTATAGTTATAACACCAACGTGCCAATAAATATTTATTGGGTTCACACCTACGCTTAAATTTGTAACTTTTAATGAGGAATGACTGTGCCTAGTGTAACTTATGAGCCACATGTTCATTAGTTTAATAATGCAAAACTATATACAAAATAAAATACTACTGACTCATCACGAGATCTTTAGATACACACACAAAATTTAGCATAATTATTTAGACTGCAATCACACCTGATGGTAAGTGATGATGCAATCAAAGTTGGAAGTGGCGAAACTTTTTTTTTTTATCGACTACAAGTTGGCCGTTGACTGCTATCACACCTGATGTTAAGTGATGATGCAGTCTAAGATGGAAGCGGGCTAACTTGTTAGGAGTGGGACGAAAATCCACACCCCTTTCGGTTTCTACACGACATTGTACCGGAATGCTAAATTGCTTGACGATACGTCTTTGTCGGCAGGGTGGTATCTAGCCACGGTGAAAGCCTCCCACCAGCCAGACCAAGACAAATTAAGAAAAATCTCAATCTGCCCCGCCAGGAATCGAACCCGGGACCTCCGTCTTATAAATCCACTGCGCATACCACTGCGCCACGGAGGTCGTCGAACTTTTTAGTAGGATAAAATTCTTTTTCCTTAAAAATTTCGGCGTCTATACGACATCATACAGGAACGCTAAATCGCGTCGCGTTTGGTACATCATTGTCTGTCGGGTGCAGCCGGGTCCAGCCTGACAAAAACCAATCAGCCAATCTGGGAATGGAACCTAGGACTTTCGTTTTATAAATGTGCATGTCAAATAAATGGCATTGGACGCCTTACGGTTCTGACGATGATGAGATCCTTGAATTATACAAACGAAGTCGCAAACTTCACTCACCCAAAAACGGTAATATTAAGATTACAATTTGTTGGGTGTTTTGTTTTAACCTTTAATAAAAACATTTAATTGGCAAGAGTAAGTGACTGCCTCGATGGTCTAGTGGTTAGCCTATCTGGCTTCGACCTCGAGGTCTTGGGTTCGAATCCTGGGTCACGGAATAATTCTGAGTTTTTCATTCTTCTATGAAATTCTCAGTACATTCCAAGCCCGGAGTCGGGAAGTTGGTGGTGTTACACCCCCGTGCCTCGGAGAGCACGTTAAGCCGTCGGTTCCGGTCATTGTCATCAACATTTAATAGTGATCGTTAATAAATGAAACATTATCACCCTAAGCCTGCCAACCCGCATTGGAGCAGCGTGGTGGGTCTACGCTCCATATCCCCTCTCCTATAAGGAGGGAGGCCTGGCCCTGTAGTGGGCCGTCAATACGCTGATAATGATGATGAAGATGAAGAGTAAGTTATAACTACACTAGACATCTGAATATGCACCTGTATCTATTAATAGACAAATTAGTTGCTTCATTGATTATTTTAACATTCGATAATCAAAAGTCATGCTTCGATAGGTCGCAAATGTCATGCTAAGGATAATGTACCAAGTCGTGTATCGAACGGGTATTTTGCTCGGACAGGTTTTGGCCGTTGGCGTAACGCGGTGGCAGCCTGACGGTACCTGGGTTAGTCATCGCTTGTCCGACCTAATCTAACATCTAACTTAGATATTCGAACTACTCACTACATGTACAATACGTAAGGTTTGAATTACCTTCAACATCAAATTGTAGAAAGCTCGAACATTTTTGGTTTCGAACATCAAACTAAGTTTATTTTAAGACAGCTAGACTAGGCCTCTCTCCCTCCTTCCTTATGTGAAAGGTGATTTAGAGCATAGACTCACCACGCGGCATCAATGCGGGTTGTTGGTATCACTATCGGATGTTGATTGACCAGCACCGACGGCTTAACGTAAGTACCTACTTACCGAGGCACAAGAATGTAATACCACTGCTAGTTCCCGATTCCGGACTTTTTTTTAAAAAGAAAAACTAGTATTATTTCAAAGCCCAACCCACTATTATGGAACAATCCTGTGGCGTACCACCTAATGACACAGACGTGTCCCTAGCGGATATGTCTGTGTGTGTGTGTTTTAGTGAGTATCGGCATAGCCGGGGAGTCCCACATACCCTTCCGGAAGTAAATTATGTATCTTCGGCATTGCTTTCGGGAGGAATGCGAAGATACATTTCCCAGCGTAAAAAGAAGGATTATGGAATAATACTGATAAGACCTAAGAACCGCGTGATCTAAAGGCTAATCACTAGATCAATGCTCTAATATATAGTACCTACTATTGAGAGTAGGTATTGTGCCAAAATATCTTGAACCTAAGCACATAGGAACCAGTAACTGTTGCTTAGCGGGGTTGGATTTTTGGATGCCAGTATTTAACGATGTATGTCTTATAATATTTAAATTTATTTATTTATTTGGTAGTAACATCTCCCTAAGAATTGAACGACACACCGGACATGTTAAATAGAAGCAAATAATAAAATTATTGAAAACTACATATAATGTGTAAAATGTAAAATAAATGAATTTACAGTATTACTATACTGTAAACATTTTACTATAATTTTGGATGGTAGGAGGCCTTAGCCGTGACTAGTTACCACCCTACCGGCAAAGATGTACCGCATAGCGATTTAGCGTTCTGGTATGATGTGTCGTGTAGAAACCGAAAGGGGTGTGGATTTCATCCTACTCCTAACCAGTTAGCCCGCTTCCATCTTACGTGTGATAACAGTCAACTTGTAATTTAAAAAAAATACATCGAGCGATTATCACTTTGTGCAAAGTGATATTCGTGCTTCCGAATCGTGGACTACCCAAGACGCAGTGGAATAAAATAAACAACAGTGCGAGTTCAACACGGGACTGCATGGGACTAATTTCGCTCACGGCGCGTTGATACAATGCGCGGAAGCGAAGGGCCAACGCTAGCAGATAAACGTGAGCTTTAAAACTTAAGATACGTGTTATTGGAGTACCTATACATTATAGGAGAAAGCTATTTTTATCGTGGTCCTGGGTTCGATTGCCGGGTAAGTTTTTCTAAATTGGCCCGGACTGGATGGTAGAAACCTTCAGCCATTGCTAGTTACTACCCTACCGCCAAAGACGTAGCGTCAAGCGATTTGATGTTTCGGTACGATGTCGTGTAGAAAAGGAATTTCATCCTACTCCGAACAAGTTAGTCGCTTCCATCTTAGACTGCATAATCACTTACCATCAGCTGTGATTGCAGTGCAGTTGCAAGAGGTAGTCTGTAATGAATAAAATGTACGCACCTAAAGAGGGGGTAATATCTAGACCTATAGTATTCTTGAGATAATCTAGAGAAACTAGTAGTCACTGGCAAAGTAGAAAAAAACGGCCGCGTGGGCGTAGCCCGATGCGTTGGTCTGACCAGATCCGCACAACACTTGACTCCTCAATGTATGACACTCTACAAACGGACGGTAATAGGAGTGGATGGCGTAACATCTTAAGGAAGATCATAAATGGAGGTGGTCACGACCCTGAAACACGAGGAAAACGACTCACGGAGGTGAGTATTCTTTTGAAGAAATTTTTCATTGGGGCAAAGAAAACTCCAACTCGGAAATGAAACCTCCAACAAACGATGAAGAATGCTGACATGCTTAATTTGTTTCTTATGGAGATATGGGTTATACCTACCATCACATAAGCCACTTTTAAATGGCTTTAGTGTTTATAATTTATTACATTTTTAGACAGTTATGAGTGAAACAAACAAAAACAAATAAAGACATGAACAGAAAAATTTAAATTCATGATATTTGCATCTAGTTGTTGTTAAATTTGATTAAGATTTTCGGCATCTCCACCATCTCACCAAATTCCCTTAGGGGTAAACAGAGACTACACACACAAGACACTTGCCATGATCTTTGCATATCTTTCACGCTTCTTCCGTTTCATTTATTCTCTCTACATGACCAAACTATCTCAGCATACCTATCTTGATTCTAATCACCTTTTACACCTTTTATACCCTTTATACCTTTTATACCTTTTATACCTTTTACACCTTATATACCTTTTACACCTTTTATACCACATTGCTCTCTTATCACACTATTCTTAATACTGTCACTCAGTTTTACTCAGGTTTGAACCTGCCATACCCAGGTTTCACTACCAAACATGAGTAATGTAACGTATATCATAATTTTTTTTTTCAAAGAGTTGTGACACCTAAGCAAGTTACTATAACTGCTGAGTCATCCGTAAGACACATCATCGAATTAATTGTGAAAATCACTCTACACGATAGTCAGTGTTCTTTTCCAGTGACACGGCGTATTTAAGCGAGACCATTGCAACATAATTTGAACGGGCAAGACGTGAGTCACCCGTTCCGTTTCGCAAAGATCTCATCTGCGATGCTATCTCAATGTCCTACGGAAGCCTGGCCGGCGAGAAAGCTGCATTTTTATAATGTAACTCACATAGTTTCCCACGACTTAGTTACTTGTAAGGTAATCGAATAGGTATAACACAACCATCATCATTTATACAGCAGCCTTTTAGCAGCCCACTACTAGGCCAGGTTTCTCCCTATAGAAGAAGGTTTATAAAAACTTAGAACCACCATACTGCTCTCATTCAGGTTGGCGGGCTTAAAGTGATAATATTTTGATTTATTTATTAACGCTATCAGATGTTGATGATATTGATCGGGACGGGAATTAGGTACACTACCAACTTTACCGACGACGAGCTTAGAATTTTTCTTTTTACTGAAAATTTATCGGAAAAAAATCTCCGTATTACTCCATAGCCCGATCCGGGACTCGAACCCATGACCTCGTAATTCGAAGTCACACATATTAACCACTAGATCAACGAGACATCATCATTAATTGATACCCATTTTTTAACAGCCCGATACAAAACGGAGTGACTCAACGAGCCGCATGGCTGAAGTGGCGATGATCAGGGCACATGGTTCTAAGAGCCGATGAATGTTGGAGCCCCAAGACCCCGCACCAGAAAGCGCGTTGTTGGTGGACCCTCTACCAGGTGGATCGACGACATCAGGTTGTTTGTAGCGTGCCGTTGGATACCGTGGTGGCGGACCGGCGGAGGCCGTGGTGTTTAAAAGTCCTTACAAAAGGATTACAGTGAAAACAGATTAGCCGGTAATGATAAGGGAGGGGGTAGGAGCGAAAATTTCATGTCTGAAAATTAAAGTCCTGAAAGACGTAAGTCTTTGCACAGTGTTTACGCATGAGACGCGGGTACTAACATTGTTAGTACTACCTAACACCACCCTACTTATTAAGTAAACTACGATTGCTGGTGAAACAGCTATGCTCAGATTGTCTTTATATTACCAAATTTGAAATCAACATTATCATTCAGACGACGCAATGCCCTTCCCCTCCTTCCCCCATAGACTCAAGCTACACAACTATTTATTTGGTGTAGTTTTTCTTCGGTTTAGCATGGTTGAACTTAGCCTGTATTGATGTTGATGACGAGCATTTTTGACGTGACAACGTCTTATAATTCGATAGAGCCGGCTGCACGCACGAAAAAACATGACGTCATGCGTCGTTACCTCGATTTGAGGCGTTCCATGTAAGGCTTGAAGTGCAAGCGAGATCGCGGAACGAGCGACAAAGAAGCACAATCGACCTTTGCGTTCGGCAGCGTTCGACATCCGTCTATTAAATATAATTATTAAATATAATTATTAAATATATTAATTTTAAATTAAAAATTAATATATTTATTATAAATTTAAAATATAAATTTATAAAATCAAAATCAATTATTTTTTAATTTAAATTAATATTTATAAAAATATACTTAAATTAAAAATTTTAATAACCAATTAAATGCTACCATTCCATCAGTATTTTCTTAAGACATTGACACGTTCAACTATCGTCAGTAAACCGACTTTACAGACAACCAATTTTTTAGAGACAAGCCAAAGCTCTGTAGTGGCCCCAAAAATAATCCGTTGATAATATTTAATAATTAACAACACTCATCATAATCAACATCTTTCTCTCTTTGGTACTAGAGTGTAGACGTATCAATACTGTGCCAGGTTCGTGTAGGCGAATGTAGGTGTTGCTCTAACGAGCTTCGTTTACACGCATGCTGGGCTCGCACTGTGATATAACATTAATTTACTACTCAATAATATTATTGTAAGACGATTTCTTTTTTAGGTAGGCTAATCACTTGGCTGCAGTTACGATTTCGAAACAAAATACTTTACATTACAGAAACATTATAGCAACTGTTGAATTTCTTACCAGTTAAGTACAACCTGCCTTCCGAGTTGGTGGTAGAGTCAATACAAATAGGTAGAGTAATACGACGTAGCAAAAGTGCTTGTAAACTAAACCTACTTAAAATAAAAGAATTTATAATAACCGTAAAAAGTGTTAGAGCAAAATGTGAAGAGCTAAAGAAGCTGAAGAGATTAAGTTTCAGTGATTTTTTTTTATATACTGTACTGCAAAATTTATTTATTTATGTAATACTTACTAATATTATAAAGGGGAAAGTTTGTATGGATGTATGGATGTATGGATGTTTGTTACTTTTTCACGCAAAAACTACTGAATGGATTTTGATGAAACTTCACAATAATATAGGTTACATATCAGAATAACACATAGGCTACATTTTATACCGAAATTCCCACGGGAACGAGAACTACGCGGGTGAAACCGCGGGCGTCCTCTAGTGTAATTATAAATTGAATGTAAAATTAATGAGACCATAAAAATATTAAAATTAAAGCAAGTAGTAAAATAATTTCGTCTGTTTCTATTCAAATATAGCTATAATTTTTGACGTGACAACGTCTTATAATTTATCGAATTAATTAATTAAGCGCTGCACGCACGAAAAAACATGACGTCATGCGTCGTTACCTCGCTTTGACGCGTTCCATGTAAGGCTTGAAGTGCAAGCGAGAGCGCCGAACGAGCGACAAAGAAGTACAATCGGCCTTTGCGTTCGGCAGCGTTCGACATCCGTCTATTAAATATAATTATTAAATATATTAATTTTAAATTAAAAATTAATATATTTATAAATTAATATATTTATTATAATAAATATATTAATTTATATATATAACCAATTAAATGCTACCATTCCATCAGTATTTTCTTAAGACATGTCACGTTCAACTATCGTCAGTAAACCGACTTTACAGACAACCAATTTTTTTTTTTAATTAAAGCTTTGATCTAAGATTAAGGTAAAAGAATATTTTATTAATCCTATTATGTAAGGTAGCTAAAGTTCTATATGATAATTTAAAGACGATAATTAATTAAATTACCAAAAAATAAATATGACCAATGTACTTTATCATTGCATTAAGTAGGTATATTCCAATGTTTTACCAATTCCGCATACGATACGGTACCTATATACTTCTCCCGTAACATACGTTTCGTTTAATAGTTTATAAAACTATTAAACAAAAGTAATCAAATTAATTAAATTATATAAGCTATTAGCATTCAGTTAAAGAAAGCTCATGTTTGCCACGCAGAATACATTTGGTAGAAACGAGTACGGTATCTTCAGTACTTTCAAACAAATGTATATGCAAGAGCCTTGACAGAAATTATTACAATGCCTATAGGTACATGCATAGCTGACCAATAATCTTCTAATGCACCAACCTCACGCCATCTCCGCTCATAACAATAAACCCTTTGTAAAAACCAAACACCGACGAATTAGTTACGAGACATAAATTTCCAAGTTGGTTATTCTTATTCAAAAAATCATTTGCTTATAACAATATTAAAATTCAAATCGATATACTTCCTTCGATGGTCGTAAAAACTATAAATTTTTATAATCGATTATTTTCATAGATTTTCTATAAACGGATTCTATGTTTGAAGACCTATAATTGTAGATAATAGTTTTATGGAACGGACAAATATTAAGATCCTTTTACATGTTAACATTTAACGCGTTACAAAATTTCGATTTGAATTATTCTCCCATTAATGAGTTTGTTCATGTTATATTATAAATATACATACTTAATATAGGTGGGTAACATTTTACTTATTATTTAAGATTTAACTACCTACTAGGTTTATTTAGTCTTATTCCTTCGTCTTTCATTTTATTTCATAATCTTAATTCATGGTAATTTTATCGGTTAATGTAAAATCTACTGAATAGGTTCTGACGATGAATACGCAGATTGAATAGAATATGGCATAGCACATATAATATTTCTTATCCCGGAAAACTAAGTAGTAATCGCAGCATAATCTGTGCACCAGACATTGTATCCGTTGTTTATATTAGTATTTAAATTTTAAATGCTTGCACAATCAAGTAAATTACTGTAAGTATTGCAAACCAAAAAAAATTAAAGGGCCATTGAATTTATTTTAGAACATAAAATGCGTGTAGGAAGCAGTCCTCAAGCCAGACTTTTTAGTCATAAGAATTAGGAACAATCCTATAATATAGTGTTTTGTTTTAATTTCCTAGGGATTATGCAGCATTTTCTACGAAATGCTTGATTTATTCCGACAAAATCTTTTTGCCCAAATTTATCGTTATATATTTTTTATAATAATATATTAATGAAAACCACATTCAGAAGTTTTGAACTTTATCGTGGCAGACATGCGGCTGAGGGCTTTATCAAGTACCTAGCTATTAAAATGTGTAACTTTTTAATAATTTATATTGTGGTTGTTGACTATATTAAAGCTTCGATATTCATGATAAACTTCTGCAAAGTAAAACCTGCAAAGTAAATCCTACATTTAAAACCGTTACTGTTATGTGCGCGTGTACAAGCTCCTTATGACGTATGTGTTTATCAATGGTATATCCGTGAATGGTCCAGATGGATCGAGTTTTCAATGGTTCGCGTGTTTCAAGCCATTAAATATGTATAAAAATGAACGATTTGTTGTGTCAATATCCTCCAAACTCATAGCAGGGAATAAATTTGACGAATTTATGAATTATTGATATGTTAGTTTAAATATTAGGTATTCATATAATTGATTGATTCAAATGGTTGGTCACTGCATAATTACTTGGTATTTATCTTTTGTTGTGTGGTGATGTGTCGATTAAAATATAATTTACACATCTTTATTTTATGTTCCTGACGAACCTAGTTGTTTTTTCAAGTGCTGTATTAATCTGTATGAATATTATAAAGAGTTTGTTTATTTGTTTGAACGCGCTAATCTCAGGAACTACTTCTAACTGAAAAATTTTTTTTTCTGCTGGATAGTCCATTAATCAAAAAAGGCTTTAGGCTGAATAATTTCACGCTTCAACTAATAGCAGCCAAAAATCAATGGAAAATGTTTTTTTTTACCGGCCCTTCACTGCTATCACACCTGATGTTAAATGATGATGCAGTCTAAGATGGAGGCGGGCTAACTTATTAGGAGTGGAACGAAAATACACACCCCTTACGGTTTCTACACGACAGAACGCTAAATCGCTTGGCGATACGTTTTTGTCGTTAGGGAGGTAACTAGCCACAGCGAAAGCCTCCCACCAGCCAGACCAAGATAAGTTAAGAAAAATCTCAATCTGCCCCGCCGGGAATTGAACCCAGGACCTCCGTCTTATAAATCCACCGCGCATACCACTACGCCACGGAGGTCGTCAAATGTAGAAAAAACAGAGAAAATTATACATGTTTGGGAGCTAATAAAATATATTAAGTAATAGGAGTAACTGGGGCTATTTATGTTTTCGTATTCTTGTGCAATCGCTGGCATCATCCGCTAGTTTTAATTGTAATGGCGTGGATTTCATCCTACTTCTAACAAGTTAGCCCGCTTCCCTCAGCTTAGATTGCAGCAACACTCACCACCAGGTGACATTTCAGTCAAGTGCCAATTTCTAGTATTAAAAACAAACACGACGCTAGTCTAACAGCATCATCCATAAATATATACAATGCCTTACTCATTAGTCGCATTTATTGGTAATAAGGCGATGATAAAATACAACTAGCCTTCTAGGGTTAGAACGCGCCATAAATCTATAAAATAAAACTGTCCATCGTGTTGTTCTAATCTTATTTACATTTCCTAATTAGCTCAGTTGGAGTGTTATTTTCAAAGGTCATAATATTCATGATTTTTGGACAGATTTATATAAGATAGCGGATTCGCTCCAATTTCCACACTGATATACCGTTTTCAATAAATTACGCTATTTTCGGAAATCACTTTGAGAGACATGAATCGGATTTTTAACTGACGAAAAAAAACGGAGGAGGTTCTCAATTCGACACGTATATTTTTTTATTTTTTTTATATATGACTACGCATAACTTTTTACAGAGTTGTCCGATTTTGATAATTATTTTTTTATTAGAAAGGGCATACTTCCAAAGTAGTCCCATTGTCATCATGTTAGGATTTGATGATGATATCCTTGGAAAATTGAAGGAACTCTTCAAACTTCATAGGCACACTTGCAGCGATTTCGGTTTTAGTGTAAGTATCGGTAGCTTTTTGGCTACAAGTGCCGTATAATAAATATACTATGACGGTATAGTACGAGTATGTTACGTGCCGATAAATCACTAAAAAGTAAAAAATAAAATATTTTAATAAAAAATAGAACCGACTCAAAACGCACTAAAAAGTAAAAAATAACTGTGTCATTTAGTTGCATTAATTTACTTAATTTTGAGTCGATTCTATTTTTTGTTAAAAATTTTTATTAAATAAAACGATTTGGCCAAAATTCTTCCGTCATAAGATTATAGTGAACTTAGAATTTAAAGAACTTTGTTAGATTACTCAAGTTTACCACTTATCTTCTTATACATACCACACAATGTCGTATACATTATCTTACATTCATTAGGCCAGACTAGAATTGCAGTGCTGCTCTAGGTTGTATCCTACCAAACTTGACTGTGCTGGATGAATCTCCCAGGGGGAGATTTAATAACATGTCATGCAACACACCATCTCTGTTTACACCTGGATTTATAAGACGGAGGTCCTTGGTTCGATTCCCGGCTGAGCAGATTGAGATTTTTCTTAATTTGTCTTAGTCTGGCTGGTGGGAGGCTTTCGCCGTGGCTAGTTACCACCCTACCAACAAAGGCGTACCGCCAAGCGATTTAAAGTTCCGGTACGATGTCGTGTTGTAACCGAAAGGGGTGTGGATTTCATCCTACTCCTATAAAATTAGCCCCCTTCCATCTTATATTGCATCATCACTTAACATCAGGTGTGATAGCAGTCAAGGGTTAACTTGTAGTCGATAAAAAAAAACCTCTGCTCGTGTTGAGGAGAGTATTGACACGCGTCACTAGTTCAGAGTTTAAATTACGTAATAGCCATTTCTGATATTAACAATATGGAAAATACTCGCAATAGTTTAAATTCTAATATGTATCTAATGCTCTTCAGACCAGAACAAAGCATTCCTACTTGGTGGCAGTGAGGAACATGGTAATGGTTCATGTAGTAATTCAACAACGCGTGTTTGTTGTGCAGACGTTCCGTTAGTAATCTCTGAATACTGTAGATTCAAAGCCAAATCGTTTTTCAGTAATAGAATATCTACCTCTTAAGAAGAATGACTTTCGGAGAACTTTGCGTGTTATCGAAATATTTTGCTTTAGCTTACAAACACAAATCTACCTAAAGCTTTTAAAAAATAGAATTCTACCTATCCGATAGCGTACGATTGATGCGGTCGGTCGGTTGACACGAGATCGTATCCTGTGGTTGCGCCGAATACGCCGTGAAATTGACTTTCGGAGAACTTTGCGCTTTGCTCAGTGTTGTCGTGATGTTGTTGCGGTGACTTGGATTTTACGGTGATACCGCTATATGGGCTTTAATGCAAATCTGTGGCATTATATCTTACACACACACTTGTATATACTTATACCTAATAAAGTCGTTAGGAGGTCAAATATGTAGGCAGGTTAATTAAATGTTTTATGAAAACGAGACAAATGCGAGATAAACTTGCCTGAAGACGTTTAGTACAATGTCATCTATCTAAATATCGCAAGTTTGTCGCTATCTAGGATTTTAATTTGTCATTTAGCTTTTTAATTTGTGTATTTTGCCGTCCATATTTTTTGAGTTCTAGGCGGTGTGAGTATAAAGGCGTACCTATAGCACTTTGCATCTTATCTATAATTGCCATGCTGTTCCTATTGCCTCATTACAGGTAAGTATAGCGAATAGAGAGAGTCTTTTGTTATCACTAAGTTATAAACTTATCTGGGAGGTTTATTTGAAAGTATATCAGAGAAAACTCTCTGAGACTTTGTCAAGCATAAGTTCTTGTCAAATACCTACCTGATATCTTCAGGAATGTGTACGATATATCAGGCGAAGTTCTCTTATTGTCAGCGGAGCGGCCGCGGGCGCGCGACGTATAAATGCTCGCTCGCGAACGTTTGATGCACGGCTAGGGGACGTCGTGTCGAACACAACGCTCTACTCTTTAGTGGTTCTCATTCACGGGAATAAAACGAACTGAAATAGGGCTGGTACGTGATCTTGTGTCCTTTGATATGTTTTGTTTACATTACTTACTTGTTAGAAACAATAGAAAAGAGAAAAATCAGCTCTACCTAGATAAGTACGCGAGGCTCTAAACAGAATTAACTACAGAAGACGAAGACTTTTTTTATTAGCTATGTAAGTTAGCCATTGAATGCAATCACACCTGAGTGATGATGCAATGTAAGATATAAGAATAGAAAACAGTCCTTTCTGTTTCTAAGTGACAACGTATCGGAACGCTAAATCGCTTTGCGGTACGTCTTTGTCAATAGGGTGGTAACTAGCCACGGCCAAAGCCTCCCGCCAGCCAAACCTGGACCAATCTAGAAAATCTCGCTAGGTCCTGCCGCTTTATTTTTTTATAATAAGAATGAATTTGAGATTTATTTACACAAAGAGGACACGTGCAGCGCGGAGCATGTTGCGAAGAAAGGCACTTAAGGTGTCGACTATTAAGCGATGGTATAATTTTAAGCTATTGCATAGCTTTTATCGCGGGCCTTGAGCGTGGAGACCGAATCGAGAAATTCCGTAACGAAAAAACCGTAATTAAAAAAAAATAAAAAATAAAAATAAAATAAACTAAAAAAAAATAAAATTAAAAAAAAGCCAACATCACGCGGTGTTCTCAGGCGGTCACCCATCCAAGTACTGACCGCGCCCGATGTTGCTTAGCTTATATGCAATAGCTTAACCGCGGCAGTCTCCGAGTGCCACACGTCTTTTTTTTACTGTTCCTTATAAAAGCGAAAGTTTGTGTGTATGTTTGTTACATTTTCACGACGGCTGGAGCGATTTTAATTAAATTTAGTATGGATTTAGCTGGCACCCTGAATTAACACACTCGTAGGCAACACAGGAAATTCCTACGGAAAAGAGAACTACGCCGGTGAAACCAAGGGCGTCTTCTAGTTTTTTTCTGTATATTTTTTTATATTTTAAACAATGTTCATAAAATGTGTACTTACCTAACTCAAATAATTACAAATTGCCAGAATTTCTTTGCCTTTTACTCCCAAAGTTGAATTGAAGTATCTAACTTAATTGATTTCATTGAGTGTGATGTGACGTTCTTTATTGGATTTCCAATTTTTTTCTTTTAGTAAAGTCAAAGTCTAAGTATCTTTATTTAATGAAATCTATATGATTATTTTGAATCGTTAATATGTAATTTTAAGATTATGTAAAAGTAATTGTGATAAGTAAGGTCGGAAACTTAAAATTAAAGCTACGAGGTTTCGAAACGCGC
Source organism: Mycalesis mineus (assembly GCA_034621355.1). Classification (NCBI taxonomy): domain Eukaryota; kingdom Metazoa; phylum Arthropoda; class Insecta; order Lepidoptera; family Nymphalidae; genus Mycalesis; species Mycalesis mineus. Next base: position 9,343,151 of record CM067899.1, on the reverse strand, counting down.
TTAAACAAGGTAGCTATTGTAAGCCGTTACGGAGCTTCCTTAACTGTACTTCGTCTTCATCACCAGACCCTCAATCATAGTCACAGCCCATCTAAATGTAAAGTTCTCACAAAGACAAATTAATCTAGCCCAAACACAAGGTAACTGCAGAAAATCGTCAAGGAGTTCTCTTATATGTAGATCGGCTCCATCATCAGATCGACTCCAGACCTTCATCAAATTGTAATGCTTTTAAATACTTACTGGAAAAATTAACAAACGTACTTGTTGTCCCTACAATTTATGAAAGTTCCCCTCGGTTTCTCCAGGATCCTATCATCAAATCCTGGTTTCCTTGTCATGGTACCACTACCGGACTATCTACTTTCCAACAAAAAAAGAATTATCAAAATCGGTTCATAAACGACGAAGTTATGCGCGAACACATAAAAAAAAATATATATCTACGGTCGAATTGAGAAACTCCTTTGTTTTTGAAGTCGTTTAAAAATGTAAAATTCAATGTTTTCTTTGTTAATTTTGACAACCCTGTCACGTAGTTACAAATGTATCGAGAGCGGTCGGGCCCATTGAATAAATCGCGGGCCACACCGCGCGCGCGGACATGTGCAGCGCGGAGCATGTCGCGTGCCCGCCAGAGTAAGCTGCGCACGTTGACTATTGAACGATGATTTCTTTTTAATTTTAGAAAATAAAAGAAAAATATATAAATAAATTCTTATTTATTTCATAGATAAAGAAAATAACTTCTATTAGTAGAGTTAAATCTCGAGAATCAAATCCTGATCTAATTAATTACCGATTTTTCTACTTTAATCAAATTAAAAAGTATATCTATTTAAAAATGTAGTATTTTAAATATAAAATGATAATAACAAATAGAAAAATAGTTAAATCTTGGCTTGATCAATTCGTATCTATTTTATTGATTGACTCTGCTTTTATGCAGTTCTATCTTTTAGTTAGAGCAAAGTTAAAAAAATATCGTTTTAAAATAATACTAAATTTCTAGTTTCGTAGCAATAGACCACAAATATACAGCAATCTCATAAATAAAATGATTTCAAAGAGTGTTAATATTAGCTTCTACGCTTAATTGGGCAAACATTGAGAAAAGTTGCAATCAGATAATTTGTTTTCAATAAGTAATTTCAAACAAACCCACTCAATTGGAAACAAACTAAGCAAATAGAAAGTTGACGCACGAGATCAACTACCAACACATCGCATCCGTCTCAACCGAGCGATGGCGAACAAAAATCTGACGCACGTGTTAACAATTAAATCCACAGTCCAACAAATCACCGCTCTCAACAACAATTATAAGTGGTCACGGATATTACTAAACATATATAACGGGCCGACGGACAGATCTCAAATTATAGTTTAGATACGGTGGTTTCGCACCCACACATTTCCGCGTTTAAGTGCCTTAATGATCTGATATTATATTACAATATTGTGACCGGCTAGTCCCGTTGTGGACCAGTCAATGGATGGATTTAATTGGGGCTGAATGGAGACGAAATATGGCTTTTTTGTTCTTGATGAATTAGATAGTGCACTAGTGATGTCAGGCGTAAATATCTAAAAAGACGATACAAATAGTTGATCGGTTACATCAACAGGTTTTATGTGTGATCAACCAGTCAATGATCGAACGGGCTATCTCTTTTGTTGTTAATTTTTTGGTGGCGCTATTAAACTTTTGGTTAGAAATATTGTACAATTTAAACATTTTACTCGTACAGTATTTACTCGGTACAGCTTAGTTGTAAAAACTGATGTCATCGTGTTGTATTGGTATACAAAATCATTTCTGAACAAAACTATTTTGTCAAAAGTAAGCTAACAGTCAGCTTACTAATAGACACCACAAATAAAATAAAGTCACTTCCCGCCATTTTTTTGTCGATCGTTACACGCTTAGAAAAATTTTAATGCGGTTTTCAACAGACCACTAAAAGAGAAAGTTTCATAATTTAATAAGGGATATCGTGTGTGTGTGTTTACACGCTGATGACGTATTAAAAAATTTCGAATTAATTTCCCAAAGCTTTTTAAAAGAAAAAAATTCGAGATTAAATTTTCGCAACACTATTCGTGGGTGTTATGTTAGGCGATAAAAACAATATGGAAGTGTTGATTTTTTAAACCCAATAAATTGGTTTGGCAAGAATTTAATTGTCGCCCAAAGGTTGAGGATGCGCGTGTCTCTTGCGAAAGATATTGAACGATCCCGTGATGTTGTCGAGCGGGGCGGCGCGAGTACCGATCGCGACCCGCGTAGGCGGCACTTGCTGTCGTGTGAACATTATTTTAATTTTATCGATATCGATAGAAATTGAACTGAATTTTGTCGATATTGAGTATATTCACACTACCGTTAATTATAGTACGTAATAGTTACTTGTACCATGTCATATGTAAAAATTCACGTATCCGCGTAATAATTATTTAAATTTATATTTCTCTTTATTAGGGGAAAAATGCAAAATGATAATGAATTCAATAAGAATCGGTTTCATTGCAGCCCTCAAGATCATTTATTTTGTTTTATATGAATGAAACTATATTACATAAACGTAGCTTTTTACAGGCATAAAACTATATAGCAAGCCAGCTGTTGTGATCATTTTATTAAAATTAAAGCAATATTAAGCCTACTTATTGTTAACTAAGCCTAATACTAGCGGTGGGAAGGCTGACTCTCTCACTCAACCCACAGCGCTAGCCATTTTTAAGTTATCACTTCTATCTGGTGCACCATTTTTTTTACTAAGAAGGATCATTTTAATAGCTTAGACTAACTGATGAAACTGTATATATTTCATCTTCTCACTTTGATGTTATATTTCTTAAATTAACCAATTTATCTTATGTGTTTTGAAGTTATATAATGTAACCCAATGACCATTTACAAGTATTGCATAAATTAAAAAGTGTTACTGTGTTAGAAAGGTAGGGACGTATCAATCTTCAAGTTCTTTCTGAACACGAGGTGTATGCCTGCGTAATACCTGAGTAAACAATTTATTTAGGTACTGTGCAGTTATCAATTCTGTAGTATAAAATAGTTCTCAGTGCTGCCATAACCCCGTGCAGTTTTGTGTGTAGCAATTTGGAGTAAACTCGAAATTTAGCAACCACCTTATAAATTAGAAACTAGACTGAATTATTTATGACTATCTCAGATATATTTTAATTTGTGACTAATAATATTTCGTAATATTATTTATTAAAATTTTATCGATGTTATAAAATAGTTGCGCAGTACATCCCTATTTCAGTCAACCCGTAGCGGAGAGACCGGCGACATAAGGTCAAAATCGGTGCCATAAGAACGCGCCTTTAAATATATAGCCTTGTACGATAAATGGCGAAACGTCTAATGCTATTTCATTCGCAGTCTTCCTTACAAAGACGGGGTTAGCGTGGAGTGAAATCAATTAAATGTCGTTGAATGATATTTTGATTTTGTTGCTTTTTGCTTTGTCTCTATAGCTAATAATAATGTTAGACATAAATAACGTTTAGTAGCTTTAATTGCAGTGTGCAATGAACAACTGCTGCTTCAACTTTTAGTGATGGACTTTAATCATGTTACTCGTATAAGTAATATCGATACAATGAGAGTAGGACTTATGTAACTCTAAGCTTTATTTCTGTAGACGAAGTGGAAATAATAATTTTTAACAAAAAATAGAACCGACTCAAAACGTACTAAAAAGTAAAAAATAACTGTGTCATTTAGTTGCTTTAATTTACTTAAGCATATATATGAAGTCGGTGTCAGCAAGTTTAAGGAACATTTATTTAACATAGTATCTAATGCAGTTTGCGGGTTCTAGGTAATGTACTTAAAGTAGAAATGAAGTGGCTGGCACCGACTCCTAGATATGCTTAAGTAAATTAAAGCTACTAAATGACACAGTTATTTTTTACTTTTTAGTGCGTTTTGAGTCGGTTCTATTTTTTGTTAAAAAAATTTACTTCTTACTTTTTAGTGATTTATCGCCAAGTAAGTAACGTACTCGTACTATACTGTCATAATACATTATATGGCATTTGTAGCCAAAAAGCTACCGATACTTACACAAAAACCGCAATCGCTGCAAACGTGCCTATAAAATTTGAAGAATTCCTTCAATTTTCCCAGGATATCATCATCAGATTCTAACATGATGACAATGGGACCACCTTGGAACTGTGCACTTTCTAATAACAAAAGAATTATCAAAATTGGTCAACTTTGTAAAAAGTTATGTGTAGTCATACATAAAAAAATATATACGTGTCGAATTGAGAATCTCCTCCGTTTTTTTTTCGTCGATTAAAAAAAGCATTAAACACGAGTGCATTTTACAAAATAAGAGTACCTAATGATTTTCACCATTTAAATACTATACAATATATTATAACTTTTTATCAAAAGTAAACAAAAACGAATTATTTTGGTACCCTACATAAATAAATAATTTCCGAGTATTTTTAAATAAATGTTTCCCTAATAAAAAATTACAAATCATAAAAAATGTGTTAAAAACTCTACAAGAATAGGACTTTAGGAACAATCAGTTAAACTACAACTAAATTTATTTTTTGTTCTTAGTAAGTTGTAAATAAAATGCGTAGAATCAATATTTGCAAGCAATAAAATAAAATTTTATTACTCTATAAATTAATAATATGACAATAGTAAAAAAATTAATAACAACAGACCAAAATCAATTTAATCATATATACGAATGACAAAATATCGATGACGATCGTAGAGTTTGTCGATTTGATGACTTCATTACGTTGATAAATGCTCATCACTAATGAGCATATAGAATTGATTCAGGAAATTCTTTAGTGATGTACGTAATCATTATCATATATATCTATTATTTTTAATGAAAGTATTTTGATTGGGTTTTCATTGCTTGACATTTATTGTTGTTATTGTTAGTTTATGATTGTCTATTTATAAGAGTTATGTTGTTAGAATATGTAAAAAATGATAATATCAATCTACAGGAATATTTAGAATTGCTATACTCGAAAGTGTTACATGGATTTTTTTGAGAGCCGGAGTTTGCAATTTGTTATGAAACTTTTTAAAGGAGAATGCCAGACAATGTATAGAACTTTAACCGACTAATAAAAACATATTGTACAGCAATGTTTTATGCATCATTTTATTGCATTTTTTTTTACTATTTAATATAAATTACATTTAAAAGTTCTAAAAGTTAAATAACTCGGAGTATTCGACACGAGCCTAACGTTGGTTATCGTCCATTTCTGTATTGTTGTTCCGTATAGTTGTCACACTGACATGACAGTCGCAAAGCTTAGTTAAATACATTTTTAAACAGGCCTAACGACTATGGATTTTAGCCTTTTGGAGCCCACTTTTGATGAAAATACAATAAAAACGATTTAAATGGCTAGAACCCAGTGCAACAATAAAGATTTAAAAATGCGTAAAGAGTGTAAACTAAAAGGAAATATGTAGATTAATTACTTTTTTAACATAATTTTATTCCGATGTCCAACAGTAAAAATGGCTTATTGTAAAACATTTATATAATTATAGGATATTTTTAGGGCTATTTACATTTTGTGGTCTTTCTGGGTTAGGATTTGGCATTCTCCTTTTTATCAAAATAATTTACTTGATGATAATTAATTAAATAAATCTTCAAAAATATAAATGTGTAGCTTAGACCCGCCATGTTGCTGCAATGAGTATTGGCGGGCTTAGGGTGATAAAATGTAATTTTCCTTTTCCGGGCATATAATTCTGTGAAAATTCCTCAGTTGAAAGAAAAACTCTTTAAAACAAAATTATGACTACTTTGATGGTCGAGTAGTTAGCCTATGTGGCCTCAGATCACGAGGTCCTAGGTTCAAATCCTTTTTTTTTTATGGACTACAAGTTAGCTCTTGACTGCTCTGACCTGATGTTAAGTGAGGATGCAGTCTAAGATGGAAGCGGACTAACTTGTTATTAGTGGGACGAAAATTCACACCCCTATCGGTTTCTACACGACATCGTACCGGAACGCTAAATCGCTTGGCGATACCTCTTTATCGGTAGGGTGGTAACTAGCCATGGCGAAAGCCTCTCACCAGCCAGACCAAGACAAATTAAGAAAAATCTCAATCTGCCCCGCCAGGATTCGAACCCAGGACCTCCGTCTTATGATTCCAACGCGCATACCACTGCGCCACGGAGGTCGTCCTTTGACAGGCTATGGAGTGATATTTGATAAAATTCAGTAAATTTACCTGCAGGTCAACATCATCAATGTGTCAATCAATGTGATCCTTAAATAATCGAACATTATCGCCCACCTGCATTGGAGCAACGTAAGGAGGCAGGACTGGCCCTGTGTAGAGTAGTGGGTCATTCATCATCATCATCATTATCAGCCTATTAACGGCCCACTGCAGGGCCAGGCCTCCCTCCTTATAGGAGAGGGGATATGGAGCGTACACCCACCACGGTGCTCCAACGCGGGTTGGCGGGCTTAGGGTGATAATGTTTAATTTTTTAACGATCACTATCAGATGCTGATGATAGTGACTGGGACCGACGGCTTAACGTGCTCTCCGAGGCACGGGGGTGTAAGACCACCAACTTCCAAACTTTGAGCTGAAATATAATGTACTGAACATTTCACAGAAGAATGAAAAAGCTCAGACTTATTCCATGACCCGACTCAGGAATCGAACCCAGGACCTCGTGATCGAAGCCACATAGGCTAACCACTAGACCAACGAGACAGTGGGTCATTAATAGGCTGATAATGATACAGCAATATACTTAGCGACAGAAATAAGTATTGCCTTAATACTTCCTCGGACAAACTCTGTCTGAGTAGGTACTTACGTATGAAAACTCTTACCCAATCCCTGCGCCTAGAAGTGGACGTTAGTTCTACGACACTGTTATCTAATGCAAGGCTCTCGTAATAAGAGGTATTACATTACGGCGATAGGGCTGACAGCGGGCCGTTTTATCGCACACATCGCTTATATTGAATTTGTATGGTAGTATTGTACGGCGGGGTACGAGTGTGGACGCGCCCTTGCGTCCACGCCCCCCATTGTCTTGTATCACAATAATTTGTTAGCAAATCAAAGGGATTCGAACAATCGGATGTTTTTCAATTGATTCGAATAGGGTCATATTCGATGTATGATTGCAGAGGGATGTGTGATTGATGTTTACATTTTTTAACGTGTAATTTTGTGTGCGTGTGTTTTTAAGTGTTAAACTTATGAATGGCTTGATTTTTCTTTATTTAGGGAAGACTGCAGTTTGGAAAAGCTGATAATAACGTTCGTTACAAGGTCGTTTCCATATACGACGTGCTAACCAGTGGAGTGAGTCCAAGCATACCACGTTCTTTACGCTAGCGAAGATAGCCACCAACAGAAGCAGGTGGAAAGCACGGACCCGTTCAAGACTTGTATCTTACCAGGAACACGATCTTCAGACATGAAGAAATGACTAGAGACAAGTAAAAACAGAGTATATATATAATTATACTAGCTGATCCGGCAAACGTTGTTTTGCATTAAAAATTTAAAAAAAAATTTTGATGAAAATTAGATAGTAGCCGATTCTCAGACCTGCTGAATACGCATACAAAATTTGGTAAAAATCGGTAAAGCCGTTTCGGAGGAGTACGGTAACTAACATTGTGACAGGGAAATTTTATATATTAGAAGAAAGTAGCGTGGTATTGCTATGAACTGAGCAAGACATGCAATCAACACAGTACAAAAAGTGCCGTCGTGTATCAACCTGAGACTTAGGTTTGACCCTCATGTACCTACTGTAATTACACCGGTAACCATACCATCAAACGATACATGACAATGTTGCTTGGGGGTAGAAATAAGCGTGGTGGTAGTAGGAACTTCTACGGACGTTTTCTGTCATAAAAAATGTATGCGTCTCGGACGCCCGACAGAAGTGATAATTTAAATACGGCTAGAGCAAGACTGTGGGTAGGAGTAAGAGAAGAGGAGCCTGCCTTATGCGTGATAGAAAGGGAACTAGCGCCTTACAGTATTACGGTTTATCCTTCTATAATGAGTTATCTGTTCAAAACTTGTAAATTCGAAAAGCGAGTTGTCCGGCGTATAAAGTGATAATGTATTCTATCATTTTATTTCTTATCACATATAAATGTCTCTCTTCTTGCTCCTCGAATGTGAGGCTGACTTAGAATGTTTGTGTTTGTTTCTAAGTTATATCTATCAGATTTTAAATTGATCATAATTGTCTTCTTTTTAATTTTGGCTGTTCCTAGGTGCTTATACATACCAAATATATTTTTATGAATTTCTAAAGAAGGTTTCTTTATGTAACATTTTCTAAACAAAATAAAATAAGAATAACGTGTTCAAATTGATCAAGCTGCTCTCGAGTTTTGCGATAAAATAACAAAACAATGTTGGTACCTATTCGTAGTAAAGAAGACAAGTTTCTTCTTTTTTCATTAAACTAGGTAGGTACCCACGGGAGCAAACCAAATAGTATTATTTATAGTTTAATATAAGAACTTAAAGCATTCCGCAGAAACCCAATATATCTCTTAAGTCTGAATTGTTCAAAAAGCATTATTTTACGCACTACTAAATCAATCCACGTCAAAGCAAAAAAGCATTACAAACAAAAATCGCCTTTGGCGGCTTGTTATTAAGTTGACGATTTATTCCTTTTGTGCGCGTAACTCTAGTAGCAGCTCTTTGTATGGAGAACCATTCTAAAATATACATAAGTGCCATTTGTGTAATTGGAAATATGTACTTTAAGTTCTACGTTTTAGAGGTGGTTATGGTATCTTCGAAGTCCAGGTAAGACCAGTAGCCTGAGGACAATAAGCGATCCGTCATTGAGTTAGATAGGTGGGATGATTACAGCGTTTCGTATAATGCCGTAGGACAATTTGAATATAAAGCAGCCTCGAAATAAGGTTGTTCTCACTAAATCGGTGTTTTGATGCATTATATACCCTTAGGGATTTGTTTTACTTGTCGGTTATTGCGCAGCTGATGAGATTTTTTACATATTTGCTGACTACACTGTTACAGATGCCATGTTATTCAAATATAAACGGCTGAAACTTTTTTTTTTTTTTATCGACTACAAGTTAACCCATGACTGCTATCACACCTGATGTTAAGTGATGATGCAGTCTAAGATGGAAGCGGGCTAATTTGTTAGGATTAGGATGAAATCCACACCCCTTTCGGTTTCTACACGACATCGTACCGGAACGCTAAATCGCTTGACGGTAAGAGTACGAACTCACGTCGATGTTGTCGGAGTTAGCCCGACTAGTTTCTACTGCCTAAAGATCCCGTATGGGCTCGAAATTAGTCGGGCGTACTACGACAACAGTGTCAAGTTTAAATCATAATATAACTGTAGCGATAGCGGTGAGACTTTATTTTTTACAAAATGTTTGATACCATTTTGTAAAAAAATAAATTCTAATGATTTTTTTGGCAAGAACACATGAACGTGAAACAAGGTATAGGCATAATATAAAGGTGTTCCAACACGTCTGGGCCACGGGATTATTTTGCAAACTTGTGCAATCAGCTAGCTGCACCCGTTAAAATTAACAGATCCCTGATTTTGGTAAATAGGTAATAAGTTATTTAGATAGCTGTTCTTCGCATAAAATCTACAGATCCAAGCGAGAAATTTACCTAGATCCGATAGAAAACCTTCTACGTACGTTTCACTCCTACACCGGAGAACTCTCAGGAGATTTTGACTCTACAAGAACAACAACAACAACTTCGCAATTAAACTTTAAAGAGTCATGATGACAATTTGTTGGTCACAGTGGTTGGCCTACGTGGCTTTGGATTACGAGGTTTCTGAATTTGAAGCAATGGGTCGGGTTGTGGAAGAATTTCGTGTTTTTCTTTCGTTTAAATTTTAATTTTAACTCTAAACCTGGAGTATTCGGGATATCAGCGGTGATACACCGCGAGGTCACTTTAAGAACAATATCTCATAGTGATTGTTATTGAATCAAACATTATCATCCTATATCCACCAACCCACACTGGAGCAGCGTGGTGGGTCTCTTCTACAAGGAGCCACAACCAAGGCCTCAAGGAGTCCAAGGCCTGGTCACAAGTTTGCCAAGCCTTCGGGTGGTCCGTGGCGATAACGATGAACTTCTGCATAGAAGTGCCTGCTAATCAAAACCTCTAACCTGTTGCAGGCGTATAGAAAATACAGCATCTATAAACTCGAGAAGTGTAACCTAACCTAACCCATGAACAGCTTGCGGGCTTTTCGCCGCCGATATTTCGGTGCTCCGTATATCACGCTAATGTTATCTTCGGCCCGCTGTCCGTGTGATGCATTGCGCATGCGTTCCGTCGGATTAACGAAATTAATTTGTCGCAGCTGCGATTGAGACGACATTCTTTTAGAAGTTTCACATTTTTATATGAATACCTTTAGAACTTTTGGCGGACATCCTAAAACGTTATCTTTGGGAGGTATCTTGTTGTGAAACTGAATACCTAATTGGTGATCGTTAATTGGATACTACACAATTTGTAGTCATATTTTATTTAAAAAATGCATTAAGTATACATACATTTTGGAAAACACTGACATAAAAAATACTTATTCAAGAAATTAGAGTTAGAATTTAGGTCGTCAAATTTTTAGAAAGTAGGTACCTAGGTCTACTCTCATAAAAGAGACCTGTGAAATAAAGTAGGCAATGTCATGAAGGGTTGCGGTAGTCTTCGAGTCTCGATTGATCCCGAGGCCCAGTCACCAGACGATGAGCTGGAACACCGTAGGGTTAGTCGGTAAGAGTCCAACATAACGATTTTGCCTCCACGTGGCGAAAAGGCATGAGGATTTCCCCAGGAAAAAAAGGTAATGTCATCCAAGAGCCATAAGCAATATTTTTGACGGTTTAAAATCACACTATACTAAACCCAAACTCGATTGAGAATGCTTGTCAACAAAAAAATTAAAAATGAAGGTAGAAATCACTAGTCATTTTACCCCTATTTTTTTTTATTAACGTGTTAATGATGAATTCATGACAATAAATTAGATTAGTAAGCTTAAAACTAATTAATATATTCAATATCTTTTAATTAAAATTTTTGAAATAACAAAACATAATTTTAAATTAATTCGGCATAAAACATGTTGAATTTTCTACCTTCATTTTAAATTTGTTTGTTGACAAGCATTCTCAATCGAGTTTGGCTTTAGTATAGGTACGAGTACTGTCTTCATACTCGTAAAATACTTGTGTCTATTTCTAATAAATAAATATTGAAAGCAACATTTGTATTTAAGAGGTTAAAAAAATAATGGCAGTAGTAATAATAACACACCTACTCACAATAAAATAGAAATAAAGTCGTTCCACAGTGAAAGCACATTCCTAATTGACAAAGGTGCTTGGATAGATATGTTCGAAGCTTCCAAAACCGTAATTTAGATAAAGGTGTGTGTCCCAACACTGCATAAATACAACATGTCAAAACAACCTTATCAGGTGACCACCTTGGTGTTTCAGAATGAATGACCAGTATAGGATGGGCAACAGTTTTTATTTTATATAATTTATTTGCTTAGGTAGGTAATCTTTACTATTTTAAAATTATAGCAGGGCTTTCTGATTTACTGATGTTTTTTTAGAAAATAATTTGGAATTCAATATCCTTAATGTGATATTTTTTTTTATTGAGAAAGAATATAATAAGGAAGTTAAGCTAACTTATCCTAATAACTATACAAATCATGCGTGGAATGGTGGCAAGAATACTGGCTGCATTTCCGCGTTGGATAGCCAGGCTAATCCTTTGCGCAAAAAATGAGCCAGCCCTTCGGTCACCAGTTGAGGCATTTAGGCGAATAGATATTGAAATATAACGGAAATATGTATTGGAAATCTGCAAATATGTAATGATAATTTGAAAAACATACCACGAATACCTTCATTTTTTAACTATTTCAAATTACTACTGTTGTAGAGCAACTAAGAATTTAAAATGCGTTTTGTAGAATTCTGTTCGTTGAGACCGAAGATATTTTGATATGAAGTAAATTGATTTCGTTTGCCGTTTTGAAACTTTAGATTACCTACGTAAAATAAATTATTAAAATTGAGTTCACAATTAAATCAAATAAATTCAATTGTTTTAACATCATCATTGTCAGCCTATTAACGGCCCACTACAAGGCCAAGCCTCGGTCCTTAAAGGAGAGAGGATATACAATTTTCTATTTTTTATTAATTAATCTTTTATGTTTCCTGTTATCGTAAATATATTAAAGATTTCTATTAGGGTTAGATGTGAAATGGCGTTGATCACGCGAACAAAATCGCGGCACTCTCAGTGTAACACTAATAAAATTATTTCACCGAAGGAGTTGTATTTATATTACCTTTATAGGTTGTTAATATTATTGTGCCCCTAACCCTTCGATGAAACTAGTTAATTATACGATCACAGTCAATAATGATTATTGACCTTATAAAATCATCAATAGGACCGATCGCCGGACAAAGGGATCCGTCGAAACGGCTTCCTCGTCGAAAAAACAAAGCCAATTTGGTCTAATAAAGTATAATTAGAAAACAAATTTTATAGACGCCCCCTTAACGCGTGTTACCGTGGGTTTTAATTAATCAAATCGGTTTTATTGTAAGTCGGTACTAGTGATGGTATTATGGCGAGGTGCCTAAGACTATTGAGTGATTTGTTCCGCGTGCAGTTTAGGGCTGGATCAGGGGCAGCTTACAGAACTTTGGAAATTGGTTCTGTAGTTACAATCGTTTTCTCAAATAAAATTTATCATTTTTTACCGGTATGTTTGATTTATTATTTATGGACTCAGTTTAAAGATCTAATCTTATCCCACACCCCAATATCATTGAATCTAAATAAAGCAGTTTTAATACTACAATCCTTCGATATCATATAGGTAAAAACACAGCCTATAATTTCTTCTGATTACGTATAACACGCTAGGAAATGCTCATCCTACTCAGATACGTCTCGATACATATCTACCGTGACTTCCGGTTTCCGGAGGGTACGTCAGATTCACCATTAAGCCAGAACATTCACAAAAACACTCCGCGTAAATAAAGCGCCTATAGAATCGCTGAGGAGTATAAATAGACCCTCCGACACATACCCCTCAACCAGCAAAGAACTTTGTCTTCTGCTATACATTCTTCTTCAACTGACATTACATATACAAATAGAAAATAACATCTTAGAGAAAGTTGACAAATACAAATATCTTGGACATGGCTGACAGACTCATGGAAAAGCGACACAGAAGTTCGAGCCCGTATTGAAATTGCTCGCGCATCTTTCGTGAGGATGAAGAAAGTTCACTGTGGCCGTCAACTTTATCTGAAACTCCGCACCAGACTCCTACAGTGCTACATATGGTCCGTACTTTTATATGTTTGTGAAGCATGGACCCTAGTGGAAGACCTTCGTAAAAAGCTTGAAGCCTTTGAGATGTGGACATACCGTAGGATGCTCCGCATAAGTGTCTAACACTGAGGTTCTTGCCAGAATGCAGAAAAAGACGGAGATAATCAAGACCATCATTACGTACCTAGGACATATTTTACGACATGATAGGTACCGCTTGCTGCAGACTATTATGATGGGCAAGATCTCAGGAAAAAGAGGTGTGGGAAGGAGGAAGATGTCCTGGCTAAGAAACATTAGGGAGTGGACAGGCATAAAGTCTGTTGAACAACTATTCCGTGTAGCCATGGACAAGGAGAGGTTCAAAGAGCTGACTGCCGACCTTCAGTAATGGAGAGGCACTCGAAGAAGATACATTCTTCACATAAGGGTCGACGGTATGGCTGCCAGATCTTTAATAAGGCCCATCGATCTCCAGGAGACCAGCTCCTTAACCGTAAAGTTGTTATACATTCTGGAGGAAATAACCTGCCTATCTAGCTTACGTGGCTATTTTATCAAAATTCGTAACATATAATGTTATATAATAATTAAAAGTAATTATACAAACCATATCAAATTATAATTACTGTAATTATACGTTTATACCAATTGTTTTGAAAGATTCAGCAAAACATAATGGGTTCTGCAGATATAGAATTACTAATTTGTTTTAATTTAAAGCTTCTAATTTTAGCACTTTTATGTTTTTTTAATTTTGTTTTGTATGTTTAAAATTTGTTAAGTTTTAAAATTTTTTAATTATTTAATTTTTCAGTTATTAATATGGTTATTTTTAACAGTGATTTAAGAGTAAATTCTCTAATGTATGTAAAATCAAACATCATTTCAAATGTAAATTTGATATTTATAATAGCTTTTGGTCTAATTACCTACCTAGATATAATAGGCCGCAGTGAGTCATATAAAGAGAACAAGTTGGTATTTGTAGTATCTGTAACTGATATGTTGACTTTTTCTTGCCTTATTGATGAGTAATTTTTCTTAAAATAATTTTTTAAGGAACCCTAAAATAGCATACTATTTAAATCCTACGATTACATCTGTATTTAAGTATAACACCGTGCCATGTAAACCGCATAGCAGCCGACCCACACTTATCAAACACACCGATATATAATTAAAACTGACACGTCGGTCTGTCAAAACGTCTTCAGTGGCATATATGGGGAACTGACAACCCATAGAACCCATTATTATGGCTTCAGTCACAGGTTGCGTAAAACGCGGTAATTATACCTATGTGTTTTTGGAAATATTTTTGTTTTATTTTAATTTAATATCTTGGAGGTCTGTTAGGAAAATTAACAATTTAGTAAGGGTCGTTGAATTCGTATTGTGGCGTATCTGGGAATCTTGTCATAGACATAAATATCATATGTTTTGGTCTTCATCATCATTCAACAGCCTATTTTAACTATCTACAACAGAGTCAAACCTTCCTTGTATGATATGGAGCTATAACTTACCACGTTGTTCCGATTGCTATCAGATGTTCAGCTCAACGTGTTCTCGGCGTATGGGGATAAAACATTATTAATTTCTAAACTCCATTTTGCTTTTCAGGATTTATTGGAATAAACAAAATCTGGTTAGTTCCTAGCTCAAACCAAGACTCGAACCCTGGACATACTACCTGACTAGCCAGGCAGTCATTATATCAAGCATCAAGCACTTAAGTTATAAAAATATTTGTATCTCAAAACAAAAGTCGCGAAGACAAAAATCTTTGAACACTGCAAGCACATACAAGTATATGGTCCTTAAAATCAGCAGCATGACTATAAATCCTATATTTTAAATCATCTATCTTGTTAGGGTGATCACATAACCGATCGTTGCACCCAATTACACGCACCCTACATTATGCGTCTAGTTTTTATGTCAACATATTTTAAGATTGCGATCAGATACAGCGTGCTTCATAATCTTTTTTAATGCACTTATTTTTAAAAACAATCATCTATTTGAAGCGTAAAACTCATTCAAGTATAATAATCTAACCTTATTGATGAGTAGACCACCTCAATCAGTACAAGCGAAACCCATTAAGGGCGAAACAAACTTGCGATAATTGGCAAAACTTTTTTGTTCGCCGTCTCTACTTGATTGACGTGACCACTACATCTTTTTGACAGCTCTGAAGTGTTTTATTTGTAGACTCCCTTATAGAGTATGTTCTAAAAATTAAGATTTTATAATTTGATTGATATAGGTTTATATAGCAGATGTAGACTTCACAATATATAATTTAAGATATTTTGGACGATATGATTTGAAAACGTTATTTCTGTAATTAAAAGTTATTTAATTAAGTAGATAATGTTAGGACATTGAAATTAAACCGTGAAAATATTTATTTTCATCGCTTGATTGAGTTTATGGAAAATCAGCATTAATCCAATCCATTGTTGTATTATTTTTAGTATCTATTGCATTAAAAGGGCGTACGTATGAAATTACCAATTAAAATTATGGTTTGATAATAGTTTTCTCTATTATGTGACTCGTAAAGTGCAAACATGCATATAATTGAGTCAACTTCCTGTTGCTGGGTTTCCTCAGTTTATAAAGTACGAGTACATGTGTGGTGGTCTCTCTTAACATCAGGTGACAGTCTTGCTCATTTACAGACTGCAATTGTTCTAAAATAATTGGGGTAATTTTGAAACCTCCTGTACAATGCGTTTTCGCCACAGATGCGTATCGATACATTAAAGACGGGTAATCGGGCAAACTTCGCAACCACAAAAAAAGGTGTAACAGAAGCTGGTATGCGCGGGCCCTAATGACCGCTCCTTAGTTCCATTAACCGAGTCAAATATAACGAAGCGGATAATTGCGAATTTGTCTGCATTTTGTTTTGTTACGGCTAATTCCAGTTATTTTTAAATGCAAACAAGATGCATATAACATAATTTATTGATTGACGGATTTGTGCCTTATTGATATAAGGTCTTGTGATGCACCTACATTTATTTGTTATTATATACAGGTAAAAAATAAAGTTTGACTAGATTTTGTCATATTTTTTAAATTACTATAAGGACCTTAACTGCAATCACATATTCCCATCAGTGCGCACAGTTAAGTTTATCTTTATTTTGACGATGCCATCTTTTAATAATGGAATGGAAGCGGCATATCATACCGGGAAGCTAAATCGCTTGGAGTTACGTTTTTGCTGGTAGGGTGGAAACTAGCTAAGGCCGAAACCTCCTACCAGGCAGGCAGCCAGCCATGTTCATTGCTGCGCCACTGAGGCTGTTAGATTTTCTTCTTCTTTGTTATAGTAACTGTTATAAAACCAAACCTTCAGCCTAAACTGTCTAAACAGTGCAGGAACGCGGTGGATACAATTTCCAAATCCCCTCTCTTATATGGAGAGAAATCTAGCCTATAGTTGCCGAAAATAATGCGTTGTTGAAGTGCAGTAACAGGTTATACTATAAAAAAAACTCGACATTAAAATTGCCCATCATTGCTATCCTAAAATCGATTCCAAAGCTACTGCATAACCACTGGATACATTCAAACAATAAAATGTATCTATCACTCATCCCCCATATAATTATGCAGTCGAAAACCTTTTAAAGAGTCATTTCTAAGAAGATCGTGGGATCGGACTGTATTGGCGGCCAATCATAACATAATTACTAGGTTTGGTTATCAGCTGCGATGGACATCGACAGTGCATTAGGCTTGAGGTCAACTTTCGGCCATTTTGGTATTGTACGGTGGTACTCCTGTTTTTGTTTCCCATGACCTTTTAGATTTCAACGGGATATTTCGTAATATAAGCATATAAAATGCAAGAAGAGTAATACTTAGAGCAGTGATACTCAACCTTTTTTTTGTTGCGGCACACATTTAATGATTTCAAAATTTGGCGGCACACCAAAAAAAGGATAAAAATTATTTACTTACTACAACACAATGCATAAATAAATTATGACAAAAATTTTAAATACACCAAGACCCCGCTTTGCGTCGCTAATGCGATCCTGAAAAATGCGACGCAAAGTGAATCACAAATTTGGTAAGCAAATAATAAAATATTATTTTTTTTGTGGATTTAAATATTCATGTTAATAATATTTTTCTTTTTAAATAAAATAATTTAATAATGTTAACATTATTATATATTTGCAAAATTTGGCGGCACACAAAAGTTCCGCGGCACAGTGGTTGAGAATCACTGACTTAGAGCATTTTGTGACAGATCTCATCTGCGGGAGTACTACCACCAAGCCTATTTCCAATGGCGTGCACTTTAGAAATGCATAAAGTCACTGCCTAGGTACCCTGAGGACATATTACAAACCAGTATGGGAGAAGGAATTTTTAATTTTGTGTAATTAGTAACTATAGTGTTTACCCTAGTTATAAACCATGTGCACGCCACTTTTATTTCTGCCGCCAAGTAGCAATGCTGTGTTCTGGTCAGAAGGTTGGCTGGTATCGTTATAGGCATATCAGGCTTAACTATTACGCTTCCGGTTGATAGTAGGCGGCATTTTGTGGTATATATTTCTTGTATACGAAGTGTTGCTCTGTTAATAGTCGATGGTTTTCTACTTACCATTTTGTGTGCCATCTGTTTGGTCCGTCAATAATTACTTTAAAATAAAATCATACGCAATTTAGACAAAGTTAGTAATGAGTAGTGACTAGGAACTTATGCTAAGTTTCTTATACTTAATAATTTTGTTTGTCTAGTCGATTAGGAGAAACAAACATACAGACAAAAAAGGTCTTGGGTTTAATTTTCTTTATTGATCCAGGCTGGCTGGCTGGTAGGAGGTTTCGGCCTAAGCTAGTTACCACCCTATCAGCAAAGACGTATTTAGGCCTGTGTGCACCAAGATTTTGGTTATCATAACCAACGGTTAACATAACTTTACTATAAATTTACTGTTCACGACAACCCGTACGCCGGTTAAGAACGTAAGCTCGGTTAAGATAACCGCCCGGTTTACATTGTTAACAGGCGTACGGGTTGTCGTGAACAGTAAATTTTACGTTTAGCTTATGTTAACCGTTGGTTATGATAACCGAAATCTTGGTGCACACAGGCCTTAGTGTCCCGGTATGGTGTCGTTTACGGGCCGAAAGTGTGGACTTCATCCTACTCCTTACAAGTTAGTTCTCTTCCATCTTAGATTGTACCATCACTTACCATCACGTGTGATTGCAGTTAAAACAATAATTAAGTTTCTGTTAGTAAACTTTGCGTACATTTGATTAATGAAATTTTATAGTCCAAAGTTCTATGTCGCTTGTCATGAAGTAAGGGGCCTGCTAATGTTGCATGCTCCGGAAATGCCGTGGGTCTATGCTATGCACATTGCCACATCATATCAGTCGCCAAATCATGCGTAAAATATAAAAAAGACACAATTAAGGTTTGCGCAGACTGCAGATTATTCGTGGTGTATGATCCATACTTACAAGAAACTTAAGTAAAAAAAATAAATTCAAATTGTTAGTCCACCATAACATGCATTTCATATAAGTACGTACGCATATATGCAGATAAATTTTTAAACGTGGAAGATATATTGACACGACCAAATAGATTTAAAAATAAGCTTGTAATACCAAGACAAAGAATCAACATCTATAAAAATAACACTTATTGTATGGCCATACGTATTTATACCATAACCATATACCGGAGAGTCTAAAAAAGTTCAATGCGGCTCAATTCAAAAGAAGAATGTTCAAAATACTTTTGGATAAAGGATTTTATTCTGTTGTCGAGTTCCTTAAGGATAAATATTTTGTTATTGACATAATTTAATTTATTAACTGACATTTATATAATAATCATGAAATTAAATTATTGTAATTTTTTTTAAAAATAATGATAATTGTAATAATTATAATGATTGTTTGCATGCCTATTTGGCAGAATGTGCTAAGCCCTGTTTAATTGTATGAACAATTGTATTGTAGCAATAAATGAATTTGAATTAGAATTTAAATTTGATAGTACGTTCGAAGATAATTTTTTAACGTTTTACACCACCTTTAATGAAAATGATCTAGAAGCCAATGCGCGCCACTACCAGCCGTAACTATTTTTTTGCCAATAGTGCAGAACATGGCCCGTCTGGAAAACCATCGCCTATAACAGTGCAACACTTCACACACTCGTCCTGCTACTGTGCTCAATTATACCTGTCATCATGAGAAAGATAATAGGCCTTATATGCATATAATAACTACCTATATAAAGAAGACGAGCGAATTTAAAAAGCCAGTCAAAGTTTGCTACAGAGATATTATACGAGTAGGTACAAGTATCTACTATCTATACGAAGACTTAGTACTAACTCTACTGCTACTATAAAAAGTCTATAAAGAATCTATTCTAGACTGCATTTTATGCGCCATGCCATGTGCATCTGCGCTCGCCTTTACTGATTTTGAAAGTTCATACGAGTATATTACCACGGTCTTGGTTTCAAGGCGAATATGCTAATTAATACCGGCCCTATCTAGAAAAGGTAAACATTCGGTTCCCTTTTAAACAGACAAACGATATTTAACGAGGCGAAATAAAACGACCGTTCGCACTGTCGTAAACCCATCCCTCTGTTGGAATCAATTGCCATTTAGTTCCAACTAAACGAGCCGACTTTATATTGTTGTGGATTTTGCAGTGTTACTTATTAACAATATCTAAATAATATCGTACAATGTACGCGAAAATGTTAACAGTTTTTAATAGTTTGAACGTCATGTGTGTAAAATCAATCGTAAATACCCAAGTGTTTCTACACGCTTGTAGGTTCTACGAACATATAGGTAAGGTATTCTTAAGAAATGAGTTGGGTTATGTGGCATGTGCAGGAATGTAACGTATTCTTAAAACGATTGGAACTTTACGTTTTATTATCGCCAATAACTGTAAGTAGGTAGATAAGTACCTAGGTATTACATCTAAAACTATTTAAACCTTCCTTAAGGCCTGTGTGCACCAAGATTTCGGTTATCATAACCAACGGTTAACATAAGCTAAACATAAAATTTACTGTTCACGCCAACCCGTACACCGGTTATTGACGACGACCTAGGTATTACATCTAAAACTATTTAAACCTTCCTAAGTATCTAAATATAATTATTAAGGCATCCTAATGTCACGAATTTGAAGGAATACGTATCTTTAAAATCTTCAATTCTTTTTCTTATTATAAATGCCTTGACCTAAGCCCTTGACTGCAATCACATCATCATCATCATCAGGTGCCTTCTTCAAACTGAAGTTGGGCGGTCAGGTGAAGAAAATTCTTTCGGTCCTGCGAAACAGCTTTAAGCTTCGTGTAACTAAGCTTGGTTCACTCTTTTATATCATCCAACCACTTTCTTCGCTGTCTCCCAGGAGCGCGTTTTCCTGGTAGATATCTTGCCTTCTAGAATCAACCTTGGAAATTCGTAGAGGGATCCTCTTTGTAGATGCCCGAAAAACGCAACTTTTCTTTTCATTATAGCTGTCATCAGCTGACGTTGGCACTTGGCTCGTTCGAGAACTTCCGCATTTGAGACGAAGTCCCTCCATGGAATTTTGAGCATTTTGGGTTATGTGGCATGTGCAGGAATGTAACGTATTCTTAAAACGATTGGAACTTTACATTTTATTATCGTCAATAACTGTAAATAGGTAGATAAGTATATTATCAGCTGTTGCTATGAGAAGATGCATTCAAGAATAAAAGCGTGCTAGGAGTCTAGACTGATGTTGATGACTGGAGTCGGATGTTATCCACACACTTTCGGTTTCTACAGACCAACGTACGGGAAAGCTAAATCGTTTGGCGGTACTTTCGTCTTTGTCGCTAGGGTAGTGACTAGCCTAGTATGGCCGAGACTTCCAACCAGCCAATATCAATTAATTTAATAAGGAGGACAGCTTTGTGTCCTATAGATGAATAATAATAATTAGTCCGTATAATTTTCTTGTTATTAAATAAACGTCTAAACCGCCCCTCTTGATCTTGATGTTGTGAAATCCTGATTTTGTATTGAAAAAATAATAATATAAATCGAAAATTTTTATGAAT